>JAUJPP010000003.1:43472312-44072312 GCA_030562195.1 Nipponacmea schrenckii | reverse complement strand
TTGTGAACGGTATCTGCATCACAATGGGGGCAATAGCGCGGGATAACATTCCTTTAATGTGGGAAAGGACACTTCTTATATTTGGCTCAAATGAGATTTCTGTTAAAGTTACTGTACAGCCACACTTTATGACTTTCATAATGTTAAAAATGTAAACAGTGAACTTTGCCAAACAGGATTTAAAAACATCAATAATATGAGGTTTCACGTAAAAAATAAAATCATTATTCACCAAAAGTTTACAACTCAAACTGTATCACTAAAACATATCACACAATATTTGATCATAGTTACCAATCTTCTCATTTGAATAAATGATTGGAGATATTTACAATAGTTGATTAGATAAATTAATTGATAAGACATGATTTATTATTACTTGTAGCAGGACTAAAGTAATAAATTCATAATTTTGTCTATAGAATACAATTTATACAAATTATGGATTGCTAATAATCAATCTGTGTGGTATTTGTTAAATATTGAGATACAACAGGACAAAATTGAAATTATAAAAGCCTGATAATGACCTAAACTTATGAAGTTGAATGACGATTAGTGAAAATGAATTTCAAGGTTTTGAAATATGTACATTTCATATTGATACCAGTAGTATGGTACCACAATTTGATGATTTAATCAAAATCCTTAATGTTATTTTTTGTTCAGCTGTTTTCTGAAATGAATTATATACATTCTGAATGATTATTTTGATAAATTGTATCTTAGTGAATAATACTAAAGAAGCTTGTATTATCTGAAGAAATTAAACATTAAACTATTTATAATAGATTATATTGGCAAACAAATTGATAAGCTTACTGATTTTTTTAAAACTTATTTTTACAAATCCTGAGTTGGAACACAATGAGTTTGAATCTGGACTATGCTAATTTTAGTGATTTATCGCTAGAAATGTGAACCGTATATGAACCGACTACATGAGCTTAGAATTGATTTTTTTTTAATAATGTTACAAACACTCAAAGGTATTGGTATGCATGCCATTTGTCTTGGAATGTCTTTTGGGTTCATAGGTATATCATGTTTGATGTTCATTTAATTAATGATACCTCTCCCTAATTAATTTCCTATTGCATTGCTGATTAAAAATTCTCCTCTGTGGAAGCATATTTAAAACCTATAGTCTAATTTGTTTGCATTTTAATCTTCAAGACATAGGACTCTAGCTAAGTTGTCAATTTGTTAAAAACTTAAAGATAGACTGTGATTCACCGTAAATATTGTGAATGGACATTTGTCAGACTTGAAGTATAGGTAAGAAAAATCTGGTAAAGATTTGAAAGGTAACAAAGTTCATTATAATAATCATAAATAAATATTGTCATTGTTTCTTATATGTAATAATAATAAATAATATGAAAAACTAGTGATAATTGATTGATATATATTATACCACAATTAATATATCATCATTATCAAATATTACACTCTCAAACTTCTAATAATCATATTGTAAGGTCAAAAGTCAAAGGTCAGTTTCTTTATAGCCTCTATTTGGCCTAAATAATTTTCAAATTATTGTGAGTCTGTTGGGGGTCATATTTGACCTTTCTTCTATCCCAAACGACCTTCTCATATCAGAAAATTAGAATAAAATTGATGTCATTAATTTGAAGTGAAGTGATATGCCAACAATTGGTAAATGTCAAAGCTTATTATTCAACTGTTAGTCTTTACTATTTGAATTTAAGAATAACTGGATTTATGTTGTGATCCAAGTGAATTAATGGTTTGAGCCAAGATGGGTTTAGTCAAACATAAAATTACTACCTGTGAGTTAGTCCATGCACAATATATTTTAAACATAAATTGAATCAAACCTGATTCCTGATGTATTGACCTTTCTGAAATAATTAGAACAGGAAATACTATTTTAATTGTGATGATAGAAATAAACAACCTGATATCACTTGCCGCTCTAGATAGTTTACTGGATAACTAACTTCTTTAATCTTTACTATGACTCAGATAGTTTAGACTAGATTATATTTCTCCACCTATCAAAACCTAGGTCCTTTCCCATCAATACCAGTACTTAAATACTCAATATCCAGTATTTCTACTTTCTACAACTACTTCCTCCATCTCTCTATATTTATATACTTTTATGCATTCAAAGAAATTGAGCTTGTTTTTTTCCAACTGTGTTTTAAGGGGTTCTAATTAAAAGATTTGACAAGATGACAAGTTGAATTTGTGTCATAACCAAAAGTACACTTTGAAATTATTAGTTATTTAAATTCAGACAAAATTAAGATGTTGCGCACGAGGAAGACAGATTTTGATTTGGCATGCGAACTAGTTTTTAGCAAATTGCGAGAAAGGGGTTATTCAAATCGTTTTTTGCGCAAAATTAAAAACGACACTATTTTGGAGATTCAAAAGAAAAATGACCCCCCTCCCCCACCCAATGGTTTTGGCTCCACACCGTGTAGAGGTTTTAGGTGTCGTACCTGCGAATATGTACATAGTTCACATTATTTCAAGAATAAGAAAAATGTAAAAATATTTCAGATGAATGACATACTTTCATGTAAAGATAAAAATATAATCTACCTAATTTCTTGCAAAAAATGCGATGTTCAATACGTTGGTGAAACCCAAAATGCATTGCGTACTCGATTTAGCGGCCACCGTTTTGATATACTTCATAAGAAAGATAGACCAATTGCGAATCATTTCAAACAACCCAATCATTCCATTGAAGATCTTCTGGTTATGCCTATCGAACAAGTTACCTTTTTACCTACAGTTAAACCTAAAACCACACGATTGCAGAGAGAGAGTTTCTGGATTGATCAGTTACAAACTGTGATACCTAATGGACTTAACATCCAACATGACAACCTAATCATACCATTTGTTGCAACCTATAATACTACAGCCAAAAATGCCTCTTTGATTGTCAAACGATATTATAAAGAACTCTAACATCAATTTCCTAATATTTACACTAAACGTTTGGTTACTGCTTTTAAGAGAAATAAAAATCTTAGAAATTTACTAGTCCATGGCAAATTGGACCCTATTCCATTAACTCCCTTAAACAATTGAATCATGTTAGTTATATGTATATATTATTTGCAAGTATTATTATATTTTAGTCATTTTAGATTTCATTGTTATCTTTAATTGTATTTTTAATCTAATCTTCGGAATCATTACTTTATGTAATAACAGAATTGTGAAGGAAAATGTATGTTCTCTTCTTGTGACCTTGGCCAGTGCTTCCATAGGAGAGTATCTTCTATAACACCCAATACAAATCATGTTTGACTGATAAGAAGTCAAAGAACTAGCTTTTTACTTATGTATTTTTATTGTTTTAACATTTTGACACTTAGTATATTTTTTTGCTAATTTTTATGATTCATTTTGATTATACATAACTAGTCAAAAAAACTGCAAAAGGGTAATTTCAGGCCTTGATCTAACTGATTCAATATTCTTAACTTGACTTGGACAAGGATCACCCCAGAACCATTGCATCTTAGCTGGTTAATATGAAGATATTAGTAGTATCTGTTGACTGTTAAAATAGATTAAATAGATAGTTAGAACCAATTTATCACAAAAATCAATTCAATATGAAGAATTTCAGCAGTAAGATACCAAGATTCTTTATACTGTTCACTGACTACATTGATTGTTCAGTCAAACTGTATAGTCACTAGTTATTTTTTACATTATTTATGAAATCTGCTTTAGTCTGATGTTAGATAGCATTGTTGTTGAATTCTGGTGCAGATATTTACATACTATCCATCTTGACTTTTATCAGTTAGACCAGTTAAGATTGATCAAGCTAGACCATATTGTCATCTGGCAGTAAGAGTTTGACAGTTTCATGATGCAAATGTAATATGATGTCTGTTTAAAAGAAGCATGGCTGTGTTGAATAAATAGTAGCCTACATTGATGGTTATGGTGTGGTCTATGGCTGAGTCAAAGGTTTAATGTTGTTTAGCAGACTCCCACACTCTTGATCATTCAAGGCAGTCATTTAAATATGTACTAAAACCAGCCAAAAGTTAAATTGCTAAATTTCTGAAATCTTGAGACAGTTATCTTTGATTTGTGCATCAATATGACCAACTAAATTTTACCTTCTTGAGCCACAAGAGCAAGATGCTAATATGAATGGATTTAGTTTAAAACGGTCTAGACTTTCAAAATGAAAAAAGTACTTTGGTTAGCCTACACATTCTGAAATTCTCCATTTTTCTAAAGAAAAATATGTAGTAGTAGGAAGACCTCCATATACAATTTTATCTGAATTGTGTTGAACAATGTCATCATTTTTCAACATTCCAGAAAAATTTCATTCCATCCATGTTTTTTTGCAAGGTTTAATGTGGATAAAAAATGAGGGTGTTTTTATGCTGTCTCTGGAAGAGATCAAAGACAAGGCGTTAATTAGGACACTAGGACCTAGAGAAAGGATGAAAGGCAATGAGTCAGATGGCAGAGTAGTATGGTTTTAATGTCATTTAGTACTTGTAATAAAAACCAGGCTGAGAAGGCATCTAACTTATTATATAGCTTTTTACTATGTAGATAATATAGATAATCAAATTTACTAGTTTCAATAAAATATTTAAGAATTTTACCATAAAATTTACTGATCTCTTAGAAATACTTTCTGTAGCGTGAGAAATTTTATTGATGACTGGTGACCATTTTGAATTGATGATTTAACATTCCTTTTAAATTACTGCACTAGTGTTTATATACTTCATGACTCTCCAGGCAATTATTTCTAATATTTCTCTGAATTTAGCATCCACAAAACTTTGCAGACGTTTCTGGCTTATTGCTTTCGTCTATTCTTCTCATATTTTTTTTTTTACCCATAGCATATTTTTCCTTTAAGTTTTAGTCATTCTACATGCTGTCAAAGGATTGTTAAAATGGGACTTGAATATTGAAAAAATATTAATGTTTATTTTACTATTTTTGTGTTGCCTGGAAACAGAAAATTCTGTGCATGTTTTATTCACTGACTAGACTAAATGCTTGACTAGTTTCAGTTGGTCTCATTGACTATTGGTATTGTTTCAGGCCTTACTGGCACATTTATCAATTTCATAATTTCTCTTTCACAATAATACTATTTTCATAAAACAATACTCTTCAGAGGCTGGAATAGCCCCAGGCAGTTTTCTATAGCTAGACTAATAGGGAGAATTGATGATTCTAGTTGTGGTTTATTGAATACTGTTATATACTCTAGTTGAAAGGTATGCATACCTATATTAGCAGTCCTAAGCGTTGTGGGAAATGTTCATTAATATTTGATATTAATCAAGCTAGCAGTTTGTCTAGAAATTGAAAGAATATATATATTCTTTATTTTTAAATAGAGTTAATCATAAAGAATCTTGATAATGAATTCTACAGTAATATTTATACCTAGTTTTAGATAAGGGCACAATGTTGATCTTGTTAATAGATGGCAGGGCTGTTGATTTATTTATTTCCCAACCAGACATTTTTAAATGATGTTTTGTTGATGTCAAAAATATCCTACACTTACTACTACTCAAATGGCATCAAACTGTACTTCAATGCCATAAATGTTTGGTAATATTCATCATAGTTGGAACTTGAACTTTCTGAACATAATGTCATACATCACATCACAGTATCAAAACAATCTGATGATCAAACATCTGCAGTAATTTAATATTTTTGTCTAAGTAACAATCTAGTAGATGGTGTAATGGTGTCCAAAACTGTCACCTTCTACGTATCTAAATCTCTGAAGTTTAAATATGAAATTTAAAGATGGCTTCCAGTTTTGATATGATGCTAGTTCAATTACAAAATGTTTTAGTAAGTTAATGTTTAACAATATGTTAAAGAATTAAGGTTGAAATCCTCAAAGTGTCATAAAATAATAAATCTAAGTTGACAACTTACTGTCAAAATATATTGTCTCTATTCCTACTGTGAAATTACCCTACAAAAATTAAACTCAGGAAAACTGGTGTGTTTTATTTCCTATTGTTTTTGTAGATTCTGTGACTTGGGTATAGAGCATTTTCTTTTCTAAGTGCTAGGTCTGCATTGATAATAATTTAATACATTTTTTCCGAGGTTGCTTACATAGGATCAGCATTCATGTATACGTATTTTTAGTAAATATCACATTCATGTATGACATTTTCTCATTGCTACGTTGAACTAAATTATGTCTAATTAATATAATATATTTTTGTTCTGTTTTAATTTTTTTTTTACCTCTGATATATATTAGTATATATTGTGAACAGTTTGATAAAAAAGAATGGTTGTTTGATGCTTATCTATATGAGCCATATTTGCTGTGTCTAGTTTAAGCTTTTATCAGTGATGATTGATAGCTGTCAATATTATTCTGACACCAGTTTTCTATCATATCTAAATGCCTATCAAATTATACATTAATAGTTTATTGTCAATATTTAACCTATTTGCCCTATTTGTTTTAAATATGTTAATGGAATTCTATAATTTATATTTAATGAATTTTTTTACGCTTAATTTTTTTTCAATAATTGAAATTAATATAGCGAATGGTTATTAATTTGATGCTAGTTTCACATGATGAACTGTAATAACTAATGTTGTATTCCAGTCTTTAATATCTTATAATGGCAGTTCTGATGCCCATCTAAATATACGTGATACAATTTTATTGGTTAAAATTAATATGACTAGGATAGGCCTTAGGTAGAAAACTTGTGAGATTACAAAGGACACTAAAATATCAGAAATAGCTAGGAAATTTTAATCTAATTTTAATTAGATATTTGTTAATTTGATACATTAAGAAGCTGAGAATATTTAATTTACATTCTATTTGATTGTCGAGTCTTAGTGTTAGTGTGTACCATAATGAAATAGAAACCAATATGATTACACAGTGTAAATTGCACATGTTATACAATTAAAATAAAATATTTAAGATTGCCGCCAGCTAAATGGGACCATATGCATGTTGAAAGTTTGTCATCCTCTACCTATCTAATATTCCTTTTGTATCAGATTTGAAAACTGATCCTAATCAACATCTCATCTCAATAAAATTAAATTGTATTAAATAATTCAGGGTAAACGCAGAAGGGAAAGAGAAGTTGGGCTTATTTATTTGCAGTAATCAAGGTCAACACGATTGCACTGTAATTGAGATTCTTTTTTTTTCAAATGCACCACTTCAGAATATTTATGAGATAAAAAAATTGCCTTTGATTGGTTCTTCACACAAGTAATGAATGTTGCAAGAGTTTATACTAGTTTGGTAAATTGTGCCTGTGAATTTGATATGAATATAAAAACCTCAAAGCAAATGGCAAATGAAATTCTAAAAGAATATATCTAAGAATTAGGGAAAAGGGGTTCCACATTCGTACTCAACAGCATTGTTTGAAATTTCACAGCATTCAGTCTGAACTGTCCAGTGAGTTCTTCACAAATCTATTGATTCCCTGCTGTCAATAACTATGTCCTAAAAGGTCTTCCTGTTGTAAATTAAGTGAGATACAGTGTAAATAAAATGTCTGCATATTTAATAATGATGTCAAAGGATATTGTGTACATGTAATAATAGTGTACAGCATCCAGTAATTGATATAGATTGATGAAGTTGTTGACAAGAAGAAGTATTAGTAGTATTAAGATTACAGGTGGTCACTCAGAAATACCATCACCTTAATTTTAACCTTGATATGTGCTTATTAATTTATACTAGCACTAGGTCAAAAAAATGAAATGATGGATATACTTTTATTTTCTTGACATTTTGCTGCAACTTTGTAAACTATGTTTTTTTTTTGTAGCAAAATTTTACAGATATTAATTCTTTAAAGATCACCCTGTTTGGGTTTGTCACAAAAAATATTTTGCAAAAAAAAAAAAAATCCAAAGAAGCATATCAATTATTTAAAGTAATCGGCCATTGCCTCTATAGAGAAATAGATCAGGAATATCACAAATCAGTCTTCTTTTACCTATATAACAGTTAAAAATATTGACCTTGTTGACACTCCTAATACTAAATATTGTTTCTCATATTTCAAGGGCACATTAAATTTGAAGGTTCATTTTGTATAGAGTTTTTATGCGAGGATTCGAGTCTATTGTAAGAACCTCTATCTGAAATAGAAATCAAGTGACTTGTAAGATATGATTGTTTATATTTATAAAGAGTAGTAGAGTGATAAGAAATGGGATGAAGATGGTGATGATGTTGTGACCTAGTTAAAATGAATAAAACCTGATACATGAGGTAGTTATTAGTGTAAGTTGAACCCATCCTTTGATCACTCATGTAGAAAGGAGAGGAATTAAAGGGATACAACAGTTTCTAATGAGGTGTAACAATGAAATAATGGTTAAAACATTCCACACACTGACCATTTGCAATTGTTACATATTTCATTCACATTTTCAGAGAATATGAGGCATTAATTTTGCCATTTCAGTGTAGTATATCATGCAGTTCAAATTTTAGCCAAGATATTTCATTTTTTTCTGTTAGTTTTAATAGAATCCTGTGAACTACCAGACAATTAGAATTAACAGGATGGGAACCTTAATTGGTTTGATTCATAGTCAGATTGGCACTAAACTCCTACCTAAAATCTGACTTGACATACCTCGGCTTTTGGTGAAAAGCAGGCGCCAAAGAATGATTAGGAAAGTTTGTACCTTTATTAGTGTTCCTCCTGAAGTTTTAAGGCATGTCCTACAGATGCATGCTAATAGATCCCTAGTAACAGTTTAAATAACAAAGAGTAACCTCATACTAAAATGTCAATCACTGCCAAATAGAAAAGGTATACCGGTATAGCATCTGGAAGTAAAAGTCAATAGCGTTTTATTTTCCTACCAGGTGGGTTATTACATTTCTTGTCTTGATCCTGATCAACCTGTTTTAATAGTAACAATAGACATAAATTGTCAAATCACTTCTTTTATATTTAGATCTTGTAACATTGAAAAGGGCTAAGTCAGTTTTGAAATTGGTGAATGGAAGTTGTGTCTGTTTCTAACTATTTGTGAGAATTATTTTAGCCAGGTGTAGAATGATAAACTGGATTAGAATCATGACTGGTAATAAAAGACAAGAGATTAGAAATAACTCTCACTTGACTTAATTCATATTTACATGTTCAACTACCCTTACGACTGTCTCTTACACCAGATTTCTTCTTTTTCTCTATTTACAAACAATATCATACCTCTGAAATAATTTAAAAAAAAATATATTTGGTTTTCTTTACTTACATTGTTGACCTAGATAACAACATATTTCTATTGATTTTGCATTATTTTGATATTTTAAAATATAACAAGCCTATTGCTTTAATTGTGTTTAACATATATGATATATAGAATTGGGCTTGGTGGTAGTGGGTGGAAAGTTTATTTCTGCTCTTAGTTTACTGGGCTTGTAAATGTTGAAGTCATATGTGTGATTTTGAAAGAAGAAGAATTTGATTTCTCCAAGAATTTAAAAGGAAGAAAAGCTATCTTATGATCTTGATCAGACAGTAAGTATTTGGTACAGATATGAAATGTAGTCCCTCTCTTCCCCAAGGATCCCCCTAGCCACTCTGTAAGTTTACACCGAGTACTTTAAAAGAATACATTAGAGCAAAGTTTCGAGAAAATATTTAAGAAAAATATAAGGTGATAAAAAAAACATGAATAATATGCTTATTGACCAGGATACTTGAGTTGACGATATAATGGCTCTTCAAGTTTGACGAGTAAAATCCGGTAAATAGATCTTTTAGGTTATAACAACTTAAACTTTAACTTTGAAATGAAACTTGACGGAAATCAACCATGATTAAACGAGACATAATGTCACAAACTTATGACATAATTAATCGGAAATTAAAATACCAACGTTGTAATTATAGAGGCATATCTTTATACAGATTTTTATCTTTAGCAATACCCTTGACTAAATTTGTTTTGATTTAATTTTAATATTAGTGTATTATAATTACAAAATCTCGTGATTGATTATAAAGGGTTGTAAATTGAAGGTGGTCTGTGGTGGACTATGAATTAAATGGTTGAAAGACATGTATACATTTATTCCTCAAATGAGCAACTTTCAAATGGCCCTTTCATTATTTAGTTAAATGATATCTGGTTAACAAATCATTACCGGTATACCAGAGTGAAATAAAGAAGGAATCATTGTCATATGTATATGATAGATGAAAAAAGTAGGCCTACTGATATCATAGTTAAATAAGCTATTATAATAAACTAGTGGTGATATCCTACATGTATAATAAATGATTAAATATCAGTTTATGTGTTGCAAGTATTTCCGTAATAAGGAAGGAACTCCAAATTTCAATTGATAACAACACTTCATAACAATGAATGATTTCCTATGGACTTTAATCAAAGCTTTATTTTATTTATTAATTAATTATGTCATAAAAAACCTACTTATAAAAGATTGAATAATGGTTTAACTAAAGGGATTATATTGAATATGTGATATATTAGTAATATTACACGGTTAGTCTTATGATGATTTAACATGGTTTTTAGTAACCTAATTCTTTTAGAAATTAACTCAATTAAACAGATGAACCAAAATTTATTATTTGGATCAATGAAAAATTCATTCAAATTTCAACCTTTTTTCCATAAATCAGAGTAGCTCACTCTTTAAAAAGAAATGTTGTTTGTTAACTCGAAATGACAGACAAATTTTATTTATATTTTAAATATCCTGTTGCCACTGATTCAAAAGTTAACAGAAAATATAAATATTATGAGTCAATGAATTCTAGTTAATGGGATTGTTTGGTAGCCATCATATGTTTTTGAATGACAAGTATGAGGGTTTGATTCTCACTAAGATTTGACAAGATATAAAGGTGTGTACATGACAATATGGTACTATTCTCATTATTTCTGGTGATTTTAAGGTGTGATGTGACATCAGCTGGCATATCATTAGATTTACGACAACGAATATATTATAAATATTGTTTATAATTCATTAAAATACAAATTGAAAATGAGAGATATGAAAACTAAATGTTAGGTGATATGTTATCAAATAATAACTTTCCTCCATATTGTTTTATTTTATTCAATATCATTAAATATGTTGTACAGATTTGTTAATTTTTCTTTAGTATTATAAAAAAAATACACTGAGAAATTTAGAATTTGTATGAAACCTAGTTATATTTTAACAGGAGTATAATGATAATAATATTAGTTATACCCGATTATTATACTGATTACATCTTCTTTTTTACACACAAATCAATTGTTATATATGGATATATAATATCATATCATGTCAATATACAGACTGAAGTTCAATCAATATCAACATGATAACTTACTCTAGATCACCTCACCACGGACTTGATTTCTTTCTCTCCAAATTCTTCAATTATTTAAAACAAATCAATCTTCAAAGTAAATGAAATATCTAGATTGCATACTTTTCTTTGATAATTGTCTGTTGGTAATTGGCTGGACGTTGATAATCATCTCACAATGTGCAATATTGACATTGTATTGAAATGTCATTTTAGAGCAGTTTCCTGGATTAGTAAAAAATTTTCAATTTTGGCCTGGCAAATTTAAGCTTAAAATTATAGAAAAGAAATCAATGAAACAAATAATAGTGCTTTTTTTTTATTGTTTGCATATGATCTATTTTGATAATATTTTAATCTAAGGAATATTAATGTAGGTTGATACAACACTACCTACTATTTATTTATTTTTAAAATTTTTAATGTTATCAAATGTTAAAACAAGAGATAAGTGGTATTGACACAGGCTAGATAATTGCATGTATATTTTAGTAAGAAATAAAGGTAGATTAGACTTGTAATTACTCTACCTGTTTACTACTTAGGTCACCTGGTACTGTGAGACGCAGGCAGGTTCCGTTTTAAAAGAGAAACTTGAGCTTACTGGCCGTGGTATTCCTTTGATGTTTAGTCAGGCTGAATATAGAAACTAACAACCCATCAGTCTTAGTACAACCTTTGTTTTACATACATAACACAGCCATTTTAACTCTACATTAAATAACAACTATTTTTTACTTCAAATTCTGTTGTTTTCAACACTGATATTTCAGTATCAAAATGATTTTCAATGTATCATTCAAGACAATATAATCATTATTCATTTTCCTAGCCATATGGTTTTAAACATAAATCCTATCAAGGCTCATAATTCAATAAATTCTAGAAAAATATTTCAAGAGAGCACCATATTAAATACCAATTAAAGTTCAAAGAAAGAGAAATTGAGTGACAGTGAAAATGATTAATTTTATATATTTTCTTTATAAACATGTCTTTTTACAAGTATTTGACAGTAAAAGAAAATTGTGTTTAAAAATCAATAGGTACAATTATATGAAGTGCTGAACACAAAACAATATAAAATTGTTTGACAATGTTTTCGTTGATGTTTTTCTAAATATGAACAAGAGAATATAAAAGTGGTTTGAAGGATTGTATATTCAGCTTGCTGTCTCAACTTTTATATTGATGGGGAAAGGAGAAAGTTAACATTAAATGTGTACTTAACACCCAAGTAATTGAAGAGAGGTTTTAATAAAATAAGATAATCTACCCTGTTCTGTTGACTGCAACCAGATTTTGATTAAACAAAGGTCTGTAATATTGAAAAGAAAAAAGTTTTTACTTGACTTGCTTTTTGGAACCATAAAGAAGATAATTTTGAACAAAAAATACCACTGGGTATTGAAGACTTCTTAACTGAACCCCTTAAGCTTATATACCACTGATACTTAAATCAGAATTGATTTGTCAAGCTAGATAGTACAAAACTGTGTTTGCATTAAAAAAAAATCTGGAATAGACACTTTATAACAAATGGAAAGTTATTTGTATTCAAAAACGGTGAATAAATGAGAAATAAAAATGATATATTGTATATATATGTGTTCGATTTCTATTATTGATATGTGTATTACGAGCAGATAGTGATATATTGCTGGCAATGTGAGATATTTGACGATATTGTGAAGCGAGTAATTGAAATGTCCCTCATCAGACATATTGATGATGTCAGGACTGATGAGACGAAGCTTTTGTTACACTGTGGAATAGACTCCAGGGAAAAAACAAATTGAAGAAAATAAGTAGAAGTATATAAATGACGTTTATTTCTTGTTAGTTTATGTTTGCCGTTTCATTAAAGTAATAGACTTAGTGTGAAAATAAATCCTGGGCTTTTGACGTAATAAATGCCACAGACACAAGCAACATTAAAAAACAATGATATAAAAAAACTGTGTTGAAAGGTGAAGAAATTGATGTCAGTTTATGACAAACCAAGTTTTTTTTATACACAATTTATTTTGTATCGGGAGCACACTAAAAATGATTTGAAAAAATTTGAGATAGGTCGAAAAAGTATAAATGTAAGGAAGGAAATGAAAAAAAAAAGATTCATTACATATATTTGATATTTTGTTACAAGTTAATTAAAATATCACTTTTTATAATCGTTTTTCTCTCGATAAATATCATCTCCTTACTATTCATAGTCCTCTTATTTCTCTATTTATTTCTCTAAATCATTTATTTTCATCTTTTCACCAGTTTTTCCTGCAGAACTGTGTGTTATTTTCAACTGATAATTTAGAATAATCGGCCTGATCTAGTTAAAAACTTGTCAATTACAGGCACAACTATCAATCTTGAAAATGGAGAAAAAACACAGCAGTGCGTTTTGCAAATTGAATGAAGACTTGATCATTTTAATCTTGGAAGGTTTTTTCTGGCTATTGATAGAAAGTTAACATTGAATGAGACAGGCGTGTATTGAGGCCAAACGTTAACTCCATGTCTTTTAACGGTAGAAAAGATGGCATTGATTCACTTTAACTGTGTTTGTTATTGATCGTGATATTGCGTTAGCGATTGTTGTATAACTGTGTGCCTTGACTAGAGATGATTACTAAGATAACAGTATTGATGTGATGATGCCACTGTTCAATCGGGTGTGAAAGACATGTACAAGAGATTTCTAATTTATATTTTTGCACTGAAATGCATCTGGTTCACATTATCTGAGCAATGGGTCCTGAATATCCCCATGAACAATGAATGAAATATTTAGTGAAGCATTTAACAGTATAATGGTATTTATACCGTGATCAGTTTTTTAGCCATTTGAAAAGCAGAAAACTCTTAACCATTCCAGTTTTCTCATTTCATTTCTTGCAAGAAAATTAAGTTAGTCTTTCTCTCCATATAGCTAAGATGTGTGTGGCTGTCTAAATGAGTTAATTGGTAATTAATAGCTCCTGTACTGTAGTATTTGGTTTTGTTTTTCTTGACTTAACAATCATCACTTTATTTGGCTGAATGGATCTCAATTGGGATAAGAAAGATTTGAAAGATGTTTAGGGTTATTATCTGTGTCTTCCTTTGACCACAAGGTTCAAGTATTTATTGAAGTTTGTTGTCTATTCAGTATATGCAGTTATCTCCCTTACATTATCTTTCAACTTTTGGTACACTACTTAGTATAATATTCTTCTGTAACTTGAAGGAAAATTCATGATAAACAATTTAATAAAATATTTCTGCCCCTTGTTTAGATATACATGTAGATAGATTTTAGAATTCATATTCTGTAGCTGGATTTATTAAGATCCACACAAATTCATTTTTTTCTCACAATTTTTTCATTTTGAGAGTTGCTATATTTCTATCTGTTGCGTAACCTTTTAATGAAAAGCATGGTGTCATGGAAAGAAGACATAGTTCTTCCAATTTTATTTGTTTCAACTCCTTTAGTAAAACATTTTGAATTTTTTTTGTAGATAAAGGAAGTGCAACACAGCCACAAGGTCCAATGGGTTTCTTCATGCCTCACTTTCCAGCCTACCCTAATGGTGCTAGTATGGTGAGTAAATATTATTTACTTTCTTCATTTTTATACACCCACATGAATATTTGTTGTAGACAATAGTGAGCTTTGGAATTGATAATTAACATTTTTTGACTAATTGCCCCTGCCTCTTGTATTTGTTGTAGACACAATAGAAGCTACAAATTTCAATGGATTTTAAGTTGGTTTGAGCATTGGAATTGATTAGACCTTGATCAAGTTTGAATTTCACATTTTTTAATGATGGTTTTGAGTTATTGCCCTTGACCTAGTAAAATTGCGTCAAATTTTATTGTTGATTTGAAGAAACTTGGCAATTGATCAAGCGGTGGTCAGGTTTGAATTTGACGATTAATCAAAGAATTGGTTATTCAGTTATTACCCTTGACTTAGTAAAGTCATATGTGGGTGCAATAGAAGCTCCAATTTTCAATGGTTTTTGATGAAACTTGGTGTCGGCAATGACATTGATAAAACTTTCAATGAATAATTTTCAAGTTAATGCCAAATTTATTATTCTAATTCAATGCTGCCACTGGGCATATATTACCTTGCCTGGCAAGCTTTCTCTTGTGTAGTTGCTGCAGTATTATTCACGGAAGTTTATCTGTTTTAATTAGAATGCATATTGTGGAGTGATACTTTATACAACTGGAGGCATAGACAAAAATATTTTACTCAATGTATTTCTGAATTGGAAGTTCATATAACATTAGTCCACAATAGGAAATAATTATTTTCTAATTCTAAGCTTGATATGAGGATGACAATTATAGCCAACATGGATGCTGCTTTATTCGAGCTTTGAAGACATGCTTGTATATAAATCAAGTAAATAACAAAATAACACTAAAATTTTATCTCCAAAATGTTTCAGTAGTATCTTCAGAGAGACATTACATAGTTAAAGTCATGAAGTTGACGTAGATAAATTATAAATCATTATGGAGGTATATCTGAATGAATTAATATTATGTGAATGAAATATGCAAAAAATATCAATTACTCAAAAAGTAGAGTTCTTTATCACCCATTCAATAAAGGTTTAAATTATCAAGAGTTTAGTTTCATAAAACACAAATTAAACATACAGAATATAGAATGATATCTGTGAGTAAACATTTGGACAAGTGCCCCCGTGACCTAATCAAATTAAAAATAATCCTGTTCTATCAGCTCCTAAACAATTATAATTACTTGTAAAACTTTTGATGTACATGCTTTTTGTGTTCATATTACCTAGGACCATTTCTGTTCATATATTCTCTAATGTCTGGAATCTACGAATCTAATAGTATAATAGTAAACAACCATTGGAATTGGAGTGAGTAATGATTTGAAGATTTTGTAGAAAAATATAGGCTTTCTAAAAATTAGATTGAGGTAGAGAATCAAAATGATTGTTATGTTACTTTTTTTTAATTCATCGCAAGAACCATGCATAGTTTAGTATAAAGTCCAGACCAGCAATCATTGTTAATATGAATTTAGTTCAAACACTTGTCATTCATAATTGCAAAGCAGCATCAAGTATTTATATCTATTAATATTTTTTAGAACTTACTTTACTTAGGTAAATACACTCTTTCTATGAAAACTGAAATCTAGGGTATTGAATGACAAAGCCTCAATTTATCTTGAAGACTTTATTTACCTAGTATTGTTAACAAACATGTTTGTATTTGTTGACAGTTATAAATTGTGTTAGTCTCAGTGTAGACATCTAATTTTTCAAAAAAAAAAAAAACCTCATTTGATTTAATGTACTTCACTGGTACAAATAAGGTGATATCATAGGTGATGATTATTCCCTGCTATGACACTTTCCTTAAATTTTTGAAATGGGATATGAAATATTCATTTGATTATTTGCCATAAGCTCAGGACACCATTTTAGCTTTCTATATGCATGCAAATTGATTTATTCAGAGGGTATAAGATAACATTCATTTTCTGAATTAAAGTGAAAGAAAATTGTGTAGATTTACTATACAATGACAACCACTAATTTTAGTCCTATATTACTATGTACTAATGTTGGACAAAACCTGTTTTGTGACTTTGTAATGCAGTAGGTACTGTTCTTTGTCAGTTGACTTGTAGTTCATCAGTTGTACTTCCAATCTAAAAATTAGTAAACATAAGTTGGAGCGGTGTTATTAAAATCAAGTCCTTTTCAAATTGTAGAAAAAATGTAAATAAATTATAAAAGATTCCTATTCAGTTTTATACAGTAAAAAATTTCCTATACTTTTGTGTATGGTACCATAAATGTACTTAAAGTAGGTAGGAAGTAATGAAAATGGTAATAAAGACATAAAATGTTGAAGATATTGTCTAATTTGGCATTGTTATGACATGTTGTCAGTAGTGTCAAACTTATCTTTTTTCATAATGTCAAGTTACGAGTCTATTTGAAATAAAGCCAACGTAGAACATTGAAATGCAAATGGAATGAGTTTTGGTTACACCAATACAGATCAATAGATTGCAATTCAGTACTACAGCAATATCAGAACTTGATGAATGATTGTACAGTTAGGAAATATAAGCATTGCATCTTCATTTTCCTTATATGAGTGTTTATTTTAATGTTAAACTATTTGATAGAAAAGGACAAGCTCTTTAGTGGGTCTTGCCAAAGTATCTTTGGAAAAATCAGACTTACATTAATTTAATTTGAATCATCATTTTTTGACAACTTCAGATTGTCTCATCTTTGTCTGGGTTTGATAAATAAAGTGAGTACTGATAATTCCTAGAGATTGAGCGATATTGAAAGACATATATAGAAATGAAAGGTAAAATTCCTTCTTTGCGGTATTTTTAAACAAATTAGGTGGTTTTATGATTTTTACTTCTGAAAACTGCTTACTTATTTTCAAGACCCAATTCAACCCCACAAAAATGTCCACCTTGATGATTCCACACTTTTAAAGATAATTAGATGTACCTAACTTGATGATCAGCAAATTTTAAGAAATAAGATCCACTTACTTGATGATTCCACACTTCAAAAGATATTTAGATGTACCCAACTTGATGATCAGCAAATTTTAAGAAATAAGATCCACTTACCTTGATAATTCCACACTTTAAAAGAAAATTAGATTTACCCAACTTTATGATCAGCAAACTTTAAGAAATAAGATCCACTTAACGTGATGATTCCACACTCTAAAAGATAATTAGATGTACCTAACTTGATGATCAGCAAACTGTAAGAAATAAGATCCACTTACCTTGATGATTCCACACTTTAAAAGATAATTAGATGTACCTAACTTGATGATCAGCAAATTTTAATAAGATCCACTTACCTTGATGATTCCCCACTTTAAAAGATAATTAGATGTACCTAACTTGATGATCAGCAAATTTTAATAAGATCCACTTACCTTGATGATTCCACATTTTAAAAGATAATTAGATGTACCTAACTTGATGATCAGCAAACTTAAAGAAATAAGATCCACTTACCTTGATGATTCCACACTTTAAAAGATAATTAGATGTACCTAACTTGATGATCAGCAAACTTAAATAAATAAGATCCACTTACTTTGATGATGCCACACTTTAAAAGAGAATTAGATGTACCTAACTTGATGATCAGCAATGTAAAAGAAGTAAGATCCACTTACCTTACCTACATCAACACAACATAATGATCAGCATTTAACTAGGTGATAACCAATCATTAAGAAATTATACAACTTGATAATCATCCATCTTAAAGAAAATTAGATCCATTTTAATTGAAATATTGTTTATAAGCAACATTAAAAAATGAGATCTATCTAGTTTGATGATGAGCTATTTAACTTGATAACTAGCCATCTTAAAGAAAATTGATGATTACCAACATTGAAGATATTACATCCAAGCCACTTGGTGATCACCAGTCTTAAAGAAAATCAATCTGTTAAACTTGATGAAAATTACTTGTTGATCCCCAATCTTAACGAAATTAGATCCATTAAACTTGATGATTAACTATCTTCAAGAAAATTTACCTTACTTAATAACAATTTTAAAGTACTTTGATGAATTTAGATTGGTATCAGTAATGTAAATAGTTGATGTCTTTCTATCAGGAAAATTTCTCATATAAATTTGAGTCTTTGTTATGATCTGTATGAATTATTCCAAAAACACTTTTCCACTGTAAATATGATAACTTGTATATTATAAGATGCACAATAAGGTGACACTGATTACTTGTACTTGCTGTTCAAGATAACATTTTACTTTATTCCTGATACCAGATGACACAATGACACACCAAGGTGCATGCTTGTAGATGAAATATTTATATTGTAACTTTGATATATACTTAAATGAATTCACGGAGTAAATATCACCATTATACCTTCGAGAAGATGAATTTTCTGTAAAAATGTATATAACACAGAGTTTTACAGATACATTCTTCTGTTAAAAGATGAGTTTATGAGAATTTTTAGCTTTGACTCTTGTCAGAATCTATTAAAATTATTTTGTTTTCATCCTATGTTCTTAAATTAAGCTGGAAGTTAATTAATTTATTGTCATTCAAAACACTGTAATTTTTTTACTGCAATGTAACTAGAAGTTGTCTTGACTGGCAAGTGGTTTTTAACATTGGACACAGTGTTCATATTGTCTTATCTGCACATTTAAAACATGTGGATTTCTTAAATGCAGTGCCTATGAGATAAAAAGGATATTTATATGGTGGTTAAGAATTGCAATGACTAAGAGTAGATAAATGAATAATGTATTAAAATTTGTTTATAATGATGATGATAATAATTGTTTGAAAGTGATATTTCAGCATGTTATAGACAGGTTATTACCTGGTTATATATTTATAACAATGTAATACCAACTGTTAACCTGTCTGTTTAAACAGGCTTCTAATGTAAACGGTTAATCAGGAATGTCCGCTTTCCTCATTGATCATGACATGTAATACCTTCCAGCAAATCCCATACAACACCACTTCATTGATAAAATACGAAGCATCCACTATTCAAGTGTTAAGGGGGGATAGATGAAGTGTAGTGGTAAAACTTTAAAAGTTTGTTTAGTTTTTTACGTCTCCTCTACAGTGTTAAGATAGACTCTTTACATGTTAATATAATAGATTTGAATAGACAAATCAGTATAACTGTGTGGATAAATCATACTGTGAAGAAGGGCAAAGCTCAACCACAAACAGATATAAAGAAGTGCAATTTCTATGTAAGAGAGTGAGATAGAGAGAGAGAGAGCAGGCTGACGGGGTTCAAAGGTTTAACTTCATGTGTAGGATCGTATTGGACTATACTTTGGAGAGATCGTCTGCTAGAGGCTCTTATACTGGCAAGCTGTCAAGTGTCATAGCTTAGCAACTGACATGATATATTACCTAGGCCGCCATTGGGGGTCAGGCATCTCACACTCCCCTCTCAGGGGCTTTAGTGAAAACAATGATACAGTGAGTAGGAGGGATGTGGAAACAAATAACTTCAAAGAAAACATGTGTTCTACCTGCAGCGGTTTAGTACCTGTTGACAAAATGCCTGTTTGTTGCCTGTGGCCAGAGGCATGCACCTTAGGATGTTACTTGGATTTGGTAAGAAACTTAAATACAGTTCATCAAATAAAATAATATTTCAGGAAAAATTGTGAATTAGAAATGGTAAATTAATGATAAAATTTTGCATTCGAAAGATATTTTTTTCCCCTTGATACTCTTTATTTTTTTTCTTTTATAATATTAATTATATTTTATTGTCCTGTTATTGTTATTCTTAATTCAACTTTAAGAAATTAAAATCAAATTGACAATGACAATTGATGGATATTACTCTTTGAAGTGTTAAGAAGACAGGAGTTATAACACTCTCTAATGTGTCTTGCATAATATTACTTCATTAATTACCTATGGCTCCTTTGATCTCCACCCCTTGTTAAATTTGATGTGAACAAATTGATAATTACTATATTACTTGATTTTATAAGGATTCAAAAATAATTTTTTAGAAATTTTTATTTATTTACATCTCCTTTATTCAGTGATTTTTTTTGGGGATTAGAACTCTCAACTTGTTATGGGTTTTTGTACAAATGCCATTTTTATTTTGGAAATGTTCTGAATCAGTTCTTGGTCTAATGTGGTAGTTTAAATATTACAATAAATAATCAATTAAGATATTAAAATAAAGAAAAAATTTACTCTAATATTCATTGAGAAATACATGAGAAAGGTATCTGAGAGGCTCTGTAAGGGAAAATTGTTGAATGTTAACACCACCCATTGGCATTTTATTGTATAAAAAAAGCGTTTGGCTTTAGAAGCAAAAGTTTCAGATAAGATTCTTTACTTAAATAGGACTTTTATCTGATATCCTATTGCTAAAGTAAAGTAATTCATACAATTTGGCCTCACAATTTTAGGTACAGTTCATAGTTTCAACCTTACTTGCTTGTTCCCCTGCAGTCATTTAGTTTGATGGACGTGTGTCACAATGGAGCAGTCCACTATGTAGGGAAGTCAGCTAGCTATTAACGTTAATTGTGGCAGAAACTAAAATGATAAGGCAGTTCTAGTTTACTTGTGTGCAGAATAATTACCCTAATACCCCATTATTTCTAATTATTTTTGAAATCTTTTGCATTTGACTTCATTTTGCAGCATTTTATGCACCAAGTGGTCATATCTTCTCACCTTCACTGAGTCGGACCCAAGTGCCAGCAAAATTTTCATTTTTGTCATGCTCTGTAAAGCTGACACGAAACATCAATATCCATAGCTAGGTGATTAATGATCATGTAACCAAACAAAAACTTAACAATTCTAGGCGGCTGCTCCCAGTAAATTCAGTCCTATCTATTACTGCCGTCAAATAACTTTTATGTAGCGGAACTTGAGTTGAATTGTATAAAAAATAAATGAGAGAGCACCTGGGTCGCACCAGATATAAGAGCTAGCTTTAGAAATTTGATCAAATGGAGACTGATCTCCGACAATACGATTTCTTTATATTTCATTTTGACACTTGTAGGTGAGTCTTGTGTGGTAATACTATACCAGGCATCACTTTAATAAAAAGTTTATCAGAAACATACTTAAAAGAAATATTTTCATATCATAGTCATAATCAATCATTTCAGTAACCAGTGTTGATAAAACGTTATCAATATATAAAACAATTCAGCGAAACAGAAAAAAAATAGAAGTTTTAATTAATTCTTCCAAAAATGTGAAAATGCATTCAACTGAGATATATATATATATAGTTTTTATATCCTGTCATATTTTTTGAATAAAATGTATTTAATACATGACTTTGGTTTTGAATGTTTATCTTGATTCATGGTAAAGCTTGATTCATCTTGTTTTATGATTAAGGCATAGTTGGTCTTGATCCATGGTGCAGGTTAGTTTATAGTGCTTGTGAAGCAGGGTATGTGGTATTATTCATCTTGTTTTCTGCTTTAGTATAGTTTATTAATGATTCATGGTAAATTGATGGTGAAACATGGTTCATTTTGATTCATAATACAGTGTTAAACATGGTTCATCTTATTCATGGTCTAGCATGATTCATCTTGATTCATAGTCTAGCATGGATAATAGGATACATGGTAAACATAGGCCTTCATTCATGGTGTGGCATAGTTTAACTTCAGTAAATTTGTATCCATAGTTCCTTGTCTTAATTTGCAGTAAAACATTCTGATCTGAATCTATAATGAAGCATACATAATCTGTAGTTCATCTGTGATGAGCATGTGCTATTGAAATCTGTATATTTAATCAGAATTGAGTATAGCATTTTTAACCTTAATCATATTGGACAAGGGTAGGTTTATGCTGCTGTCCTGCCAAAATTTCCCTGATTTTAAACTACAGGGAGTTACCTGTCTGAATTAGCAACAATTAGGTACAGAAAAGTAGGATATATAACTTAATAAAATTTAGTTGTTTGACCATTTTGCAGACCAATACACCTCTCAATTATAAAAAAAAGATAAGGAAAATGGATACAGATACATGTATATTCTTCAAGTGAATGTTTTTAAACATGGTTGTAGTTGAAAAGTAACAAGTTGCACTTTATTTACAGTTCACCGTATGACATGTTGATCATTGCAGAAGTTAAAGTCTGTATGTGAGTTGTCAATGAACAAAATGTTTTAATATTGATATTAAATTGTCTACTGTCATCAGGCGTTTATTTTTTAAACCAGAACATTTCTTCCATCTTTGTCTAAATAAAATTGATTAAGTGAAAGCTGCACTAGATCTGTAATGCAGTTAGCTTGGTAAATATTAACTGCCTGTAAAGAAAGCGATTTCTCAAGCTGTCAAAAAGATTTGTGTTTGCATAGATGGCAACAAATACATTGTAAGTGGCAGAATGTTTGAAAAGATTTCTGAGATTTTAAGAGATTTCATTTCCTTCAGAGAATAGTTGATGAACATAGAAAATCAGAATTTGATTTCTATTTT
This sequence comes from Nipponacmea schrenckii, assembly GCA_030562195.1. Taxonomy (NCBI): domain Eukaryota; kingdom Metazoa; phylum Mollusca; class Gastropoda; family Lottiidae; genus Nipponacmea; species Nipponacmea schrenckii. Next base: position 44,048,884 of record JAUJPP010000003.1, on the reverse strand, counting down.
GGGGCTAAATTTAGTCCATTGGAATGGAATTCTAAGCAGTATTTCTATAGAAAGTTTTCTTACAGACTTTCAATTTATTTGATATAAGCTTATGAATTACATTGAAGCAAATAGATTTAAAAATTGTTTTGAGAAAATTTACTTGCTATAATATTTTAATTAACATTTTCTATTCCAATGAACTTCAGTATTAACGATAAGTTTAAACTGAAGATGCTCATACTTTAATCTAAGTCTTATATTACAAATTTATAACTAGAGGCAACATGGCCGTCCTTTTCCTTTCATCTTCCTATTTCATTCTCACTTGCTTTTTTCATCTTCCATCTTTAATCCTTGTAATTTAATTGAAAATACCAAGAACTGGTAACATTCTGTATAATCATTTTACTCCATCAATTGCTGATATACTAGGTTAACATCATGTCTTTAGTTTGCTTGTGGCTTGTTTCTATATTCATTTACTCTTTGATCTCAACAACAATAACTCTGTAGTCCTCACCATATATGTACTAATATTCCAGTGTACTGCAGATTATTACATGAAGCCATGAAGAGGAAATTACCTGGGTTTATTTAGTAATGAGATGGTAGTAATTAAATAAATTATGGACACCACTACCTTCTCACTTCCTTTCATCTTTACACTTGCCTCTTTATCTAATATTTTATCACAGATTTTTTCTTCCCAGCTTTAGCCATCATCTAATGATCTTGCGATATTTAGCTAACAGAGTGACCTTCATTTCATCTATAAAAAAAGTTGAAGCAAGGAAAAAATACTAAGTCTTTGATCTCTTGTTAGACATATAAATTTACCAAGTGAACTGAAAGTTTATTTAAAAATTGATGCCAGACTTTGAAGTTTAACTGACTTTATTACTTAATGTAACATCAAAAATGAGTTGAAAACTATGATTTTGTAGAAATTTGCTGGAGGACAGAAATTGGTAAAACCTATAAAGAAATATTTATCTTTGATGTATGGAATGGTCCACATGCCATCCTGTAGGTTATTATTGTTGAAATATAATCATATTAAACTTTATATCAATCATTTTGATTTTCCAGGGGAAGCTGGGAATGCCACCATATCCCGGTTTTATGATGTATAATGATTATGGCTCCCCACCTCCAGCACATATGGGAATTCCTCCAGTAACCACAGATCCTAAAACAGGTAAATTATTAGTTACTCATTATTTTTAATGTCAAAGGGCTTTAACACACTTCAACACATATCATTATATTTATTTCCTAGCCTTGTGAAGTTTGTTGGACACTGATGCCATGGTAAAAAAAAAAATCTACAGCCCTGCAGTATTATTATTTAAGATTACCGGTAACAGCCAATTATCTCATTACCCAGTATATATCTTATTACTTAATTAGATACAGAATTTTACAAGAAATTTTACATGTTGACAGAAATTTTGATAGTTGTATTTAACTGAATTAATTTGAAATTAACATATAGATCTGGAGTTCTAAAATGCAATAATTATTTTGTTTTCAGGATTACCACGACCACCATTATACGCAGCGTATCCTCCCGGACAATTTCATCATTTATATAGTCCAGAATTCTCTCAATGGTAAGTTATAATGAAAAAACAAAATTTTGTAAGGCTACTTAGTTTTTTTGTTAATTTTTTTTCTGCCAAATTCAAGCGGCAGAATTGATATCTTAGCAGTTCATAGTTTAAAATAGTTTTAATAGTGCTATAAAAATGGTACCATTTGTTATAGATTTTTTTTGACATATGAAATTGGCTTGTTATTCATGACAGGTCTTTCTGATTGAGATCACAAACATAATCATTGTTCATTGCCATATTTTTTATGACTAAATAGATAATGACATTAAGTTTCATAGAGTATTAAATCTAATGTAGCTGAAAGCTATTTATTTAATTAAAACCATAAGCATAACTTGTCATAGTGGGTTTAAATTATCTTTTATTACATATAAATTAAAATTAAATATTGGATATATGAATAATTATATTCCATATATTGATAGTTTAAACACAACATAAAAAAGAATACTTTATTTGGTTATTTTTATATTAAGGAGTTTTCTGGTTATTTTGAAAGTGTGATTCAAATTAAGTCAATTTCATTTTTCAGCTGTTGAGTCTTTTATGCAGGTGTCAGTAGTTTGGTCTTAAAAGCTTTCTTAATTGTTCAAATATGAAATAGAGAAATATAGAGTTCAATTTCTATAGAAAAAGTATGAATTCTGCCACGTGTCAAGTTAAAACCTTTTTTTTTTAAAAATCTGAATTGATGCAATGTGTGTAGTGTGTCAATATGGTAGAAAATATATTATTGTTTCCAGTGTTTATCTTCCACTGTTGTTTCTGGCTAGGATATTCTATAATCAAGTAGGCTTTTCACTTCATGCCCTAAAAAAATATTTTCTTTTCTTAATATTAGTTTATTTACTAGTGACCATTACTAATTGTCACTAAAATATATTTCCAGTAATAATGTATTTTAATAATTTAAAAATAGCAGACATAACTATTAGTATTTTTTATGATTAAAAAAATTAATACACAACTATTTTTTGTCAAAAGAAAGTGGTAAGAATTTATTTGAAAGAAAAAATGTTGAATTGACTTATTTGAATGATAACATATCACTATCACTAAATTGATGTGGGTAATACATTTTTGATATTTGATATTAGTTTTCTAGATATTTACAAATTTGACATTCTTACATTGCAGGCATAGGCCTACAGGTTATCCTATTTCCTCAGGTGCCTTTAGTAGTTCTTATCCTCCATTATTAAATACAACCATATCACGATTTGGTCCTCCTGGTATGATGCCACCTGGTATACAGCCAGGTATGCCTCATCCCGCCATTATTAGTCCGGGACCAAAACAAGAAATCCTGCCACATCATATGAGTCATGACCATCACAGGTTAGTATCTTTCAATTTCTAGTATCACAAATTAAAATATCTTGGTGTTTTGTGAACCTTTGGTGTTTCTGGCAAGTAATTAAGCAAATATGAAATACAAAGCTATATGAAATCAACTATTAAACTCAAAGAAAACTGCATGAAATAGCCATCATTGAAATGGTATTTGGTTATTAATAATATTTGATTATCTTATTATAGACATGGTTCTGAAAATCATCATCATCATCAACCCCCACCAGAACCTGAGAAAAAGAAACCACATATAAAGAAACCATTAAATGCTTTTATGTTATTTATGAAAGAAATGAGACCAACAGTTATAGCAGAATGTACCCTGAGAGAATCGGCTGCTATTAATCAAATATTGGGAAGACGGGTGAGTTATTACTTAATAAATTTATCTTTTAAGTTTTATCGCTTGAGGGACCATAAGAAATTCTCACATCTTTTATCAATGATATTTTTGGCTATTAAAACTTCTCCATTGTCAATTTCAATTTGACTAAAACATGTTAAGAATCTGAGGTAATAAATTGGGTGATATATTTTACAGTGGCATGCATTAGACCGGTCAGAACAGTCCAAGTATTATGAGATGGCAAGAAAAGAAAAAGAGTTACACCTACAACTATATCCAGGTTGGAGTGCCCGAGATAATTATGCGATACAGAGTAAGAAAAAGAAACGGAAAAAGAGTGATATTGTTGATAAAAATAGAGGTAAAGGTAGTGTATGACTTACATCATATACAATATTATTATTTTCTGTTTACACAAAGAACATCATCTTTCATTTACAAAGCATTATGATAATTTAATTTGCTATTTGATCAGATCAGATTAATGTTCGACCTTACTAAAACTTTTTTTGATTTGAATATTTCAGAATGTCCTAATGCTAAGAAATGTCGAGCAAGATTTGGTATGGAACAGCAGGCTAATTGGTGTAAGCCATGCAGGTAGGTCATATCATATAGAATACACTTTATGGTTATTTTCAGCTTATTATTATGACAGCTGACAATGTTACATTCTTTTGCAGAGTATTCCTTTTCAGATACAATTTGCGGCCAGAGTATATGATTGAAATATAAGTTTGTATAATATAAACCATGACATATTTCTGCAAGGCAGTCTCCTAATCTCATTTCAGAACGATGCATGAAACATGTGATCCGACAACTGCTGATTTAGATCAAAGCAACACCAACATTTAATGATTATCAAGGTATTGACTGTACAGCATGCTGTCTTACAGATTTACAGCTTGCTTCTTGTCTGTACGCCCTCAAAACCTTACTTAAGCTTTGCATGTAGCCACTGGGGTTGAGGATTCTTATGCTTTTGCTTTATGTTTTTTTTTTGGTACAAAATATAACTATATCATGGCTTCAATAATTATCTTTTCAGTCGTCATCATCATCATCATCATTATTGTACTCATATATATATATATATCCTATGCTTAATGCTTATCGCTTATTACTTAATTTGCTATTTTATTTTAGCTTGCTTGTGCTTTGTGCATATATAGTATTACTATGTATATAACTCCCTGCATGTATATTAATTGTTTTCCAGATAAAGAGAATATCGTACATTATCCTGCATGTATCATTCAATCATTGGTTGTGGTTATTATACCATAATGCTTATTAATATTATTTTGCTTTCAGGACTAATTTGGATATCATCTTATCATATATTTAGCATGACTTATATCTGCTTTGAGAGTTATATACATATTTTAACCTACTGCAATATAATTACATAAACTTCAAAATGAAGTTTGTTCAAATTTTCATTTCTAACTTTTGCCTGTGCATCAGCTTGAAATTAACTCATTCTGTAGAAAACTAGGAAATGATTGTAAAGAACAGAATGAAAAATGCATGAAAATGTGAAGGATTGCATGTTTTCAAGATGTTGTCAGTATAAATGTAAACTACAAAGTAAACTTGATTGAATTATTTACTAAGAAAAATTAAATCAATATATAAAAACAATCTTAAGTAAAATTAACTAACTTGCTGATTTCTGCTTTACTAATTTATTGCACATAACAAAATAAAGAATGATTATCATAGCCGTGAAGTTATAGCACTTGCTCAATGCTTAATTGCTTTTAGTTTCCACTGTTAGTTATTAAAAACAGTCGGACACAAGTTTCATGACTCCAAATTTCAAAATTTTAAAAGACATTTTCTGGTTGTAAGTAAAAATACCCATTTTTTTCCCAATAAACATTGGTTGTTATTTTATAGGCGTAAGAAGAAATGTATATACTTTATGGGTGGTGAGGATGGTGGCAGTAATACAGATGAAGAAAGTTTTAGTGAATTTTGTGATTCAGGACGTTCAGCTCACGATAGCGATTCTAATGTGGACAGTCCGCAGCCATCCTCACAAGGTGGGGATGATTTTTCTCAGACTGAATTGTGCCATGACAATCAACTTTCACCTATTATGGATGAAATGGATGAGGATGATGTTGCAGAATTTACAATCAAATCTAGTTTATGTAATTTAGTGTCGGGACCTCCAGTGCCTAGTGCATCACCAAGTATACAGGCCACGTAACAGATCATTTAATCTCAAACTGTGCAGCATAATATACTGTTAGAGTGCCATTGATCGTATCTAGCGCGTAAACTTTAAGGTTTAGACTTACTGTGCTGGTTGCTTGTGTTATGGGCTCATAAAATACTGAAAGCCAAAGATTAAAAGGAAAGAGGCCAAATAAGACATGTGAGATGTGCTAATTTTATTGACCATCTGAAATAATGACCAGAATTCACTAAGTTAACAGTCAAATGGAGTGAAATTCACTGATTTGAACTGTATTTTGTTATTATATTTAATTCTTAAGGAGAAGGGTGTATTGTTACGGACCTAAAATACATTTCTTCATTACTGTGTTATATATATAGTGTCATCTTCATTGATGTTAAAAAAAGATATTAGCCAAATAATTTACAATATCTTACAGTGGACTAGAGAGAGACTGACCTACAGTTGTTGAAACTGTTAGCAAGGACTAATTGTAAATATATATTGTGAAGAGAGTATGTTGATAGTATCTAGAGAGAAGAATATTATAAACAGTGGCTGTGTTCAAAACCTTTTTACAATCATTAATCAATCTCAAATTAACATCAAAACTTTTTAACTGTTTGCTCTTCCAAATTTCTCCTAATTTATAACACAAGATGTCAGATCTCATCTTATATGATCACTTTATAGAAATCATTTTTATTAAACAATGGTAAAATGTTGTTTTTTAATTTAAGATGTTTATTTTGTGTGTACAGTTTATAGCATATGTATCTCATGGGTTCAGTTTTCTATAACTGGACAAAATTCATTGCACCCAATCCATTTTAATGTTTGGGTCTATCAAATAAATTTCCATTACCATTGATTCTTTATTGCCTAAAAACAAAGATGGAGAATAAACATACATGGTTTTAAAACAAAATTATTTCTACAAAAAAAAAAGACTTGCATCATTTGCTGTTGTTGCCTTTTTCTATCGAAATTTGAAAAATTTAACTTTAAGTCAAACTTGATTCCAGTTCAGATATAACCTTAGGGGTTGCTGTCTGATCTTAATATGATACATATTATATATATATAATCTATTTCAAACATTATTTTCATGGTCAAATCGTTATTGATTTCCATATTTAGTAAAAAAATCTTTTTATTGTAAGTGAGTTTTGAAACAGTTACAGAACAGAGATATGACAAAAGGAGAAAATTCTAGTCTATAATTTCCAATTGCTTGATTTTAAATATTATAAGAAATGTTAATGTTGTTCTGAAGTGGCATTATTTAGATGTTATCTTTTTTTTTGGTAAACCTGTTTTGGATCTGATCATTTGATGTGTTTAATTTTAAAAGGATATATTTATCTTTTAATGAGAATATAATTAAAATTTATAGAGAAATATTCAATTTGACCTTGCAATTTTAATATATTGTCAAAGAAAACTTCACCATCACAATGAGTTGTGTTTTTCTTGCCATTATTTTGTAGAAATAAAGAAATAATGATTTATATAAATGAGAAAGGAATCTTTTTATCAAATATTAATATTGATTTCATTATAATCTACTATTGTTGTGTGATGATTTTCTTCATAAATCACCTGTATATATTATCTTCAGTCAGTTCTATATGTTATTATGTATGTTAATTCTTTTAATAATGGAAAATGGATCAGAAGTGTTTTCCATTCCAATTAGTTAATTAGAGCTCCAAGAGCAATCACAAATCATACCTCACTCAACAATGTTTTAGTTGGTATTTTGTTCTCTGTTCACCCTGAAATTTCTCTCTTGTAGATCTGTGATTTAGATATAATTATAACTAGATTGAGAAAATCAGCACTATATGTTCACAGTTCTGATGTAAAATTGAGAAGAATTACTGAAAAGTTGTTAAAAAAATATAATCCATTACCTTTGAAGAAATAATTTTGTTTTCATTGTTTAAATATTAAAATAAAAACCTAAAGTCATCATTTTCTCCAATAGTGCTGAATATTTATAGAATTAAATATTTTTTCGTAAGAAATTATGGGTCAAAACCCAGACATGATTTAAAACTTTTTTTTTTTGTCATTGGTATGAAATCCTACAGATTCATATGTTGTTTTACTGTGAGATTATAAATTTATTAGACCATGTCATAATCTTGTATTTTTCTTCATATCCTGGATACATTACTACCCCCACCAGCATGCTGTTGCATACTTCAATCTTATCATATTTTATGTGGGGAATTGATTCTTCACATGACTGATGGCATATTTCATGTTGACAGGCACAATAATTGATGGTCAGCACGAAACCTTCCAAACAAGAGAGTTATACTTAAAAAAGTATTCATTCAAGTATGTTTATAATTCTATTGAATGCTCTATTCCTGTCAAACCAAAACATGTTTGGGACTTGTTTGACCTAACTTTAAAAGGGTTTGTAAATTGCTAAAGACATTATTTTTGGAAACATCCAAAATTAAATTATCTTTTTAATTTAGGGTTGAAAGGTTAAATTATTGTCCCTTAATGAAGACTAATAATCAAAAGGATTCTAAGATTTGAAATTTTTATTTCAATATGATTAAGACATTTTTATGACCTCCTTAAAATGAAGAAGACAGGACTAAATATGCCAGTTTTAACTATCGGATTACAAGGTGAAATAAAACAGATAACATGTTATACTTTAGATGAGGATAAAAAATCAATGAAGAAATCTCAAGAGGTTGAAAAGTTGTTGCCTGTAGCAAACCATGTTCAATAATATGTGTCCCCCAATAGAAATTACCAAACCAAGTTATTTTACAATGTGGACTTAAACAAGGAATTGCTAATGCAAAACAGTTGTCTTGAATAGTTCGATTAATAAACTACCCTTGATTGGGCAACTGAGAAAACATTGTAAGTGGGGTTTATAACAATTTCTGCTCGTTAAATAAACTATTTTATTTGGTTACATGATTGGTAAAGAGAGGAATGGAGGTTAACACAGTACCTTCTAATTTATCTGACAAAGAGCTTGAAAGTAACTGAGGGTAATGTTTAGGATTTTGAACCAGTAATGTGGGGTAAAAATGCACTTTGATGCAATGAGACTCATTGTATATTGATAACAGTATTAATAATTCAATAAAGATGTTAAGAAATATACTCAATAAATGCAGTTTTGAATAGATATAAAATACTGTCAACTATAATGGTGAGGAGAAAAGATGTCAAATACTGTGAGTAGATTGTATAGTACAGATGTAATAAAATGTATGATAAAATAACACCTTGTATAAATGTAAGATATCTTGCCAGACAAGGTAACATACGCTCACTGGCAGCATTGAATTTGAATAATAAATTGAGCAATAACGCAAAAAAACATTCATTGAAAAAATTTTCAATGCCATTGTTCGCACGAAATTTCATCAAAATCCTTTGAAACCTTCAGCTTCTATGCACCCACAATTATACGATTTTGATGCAATTTTACTAAGTCAAAGGCAATAACTCAAACGGTTCATGGAAAATCGTAAAATTCAAACTTGACCACCATCTTATCTATTTCAACACTCATGCCAAGTTTCATCAAAATCTATTAAAAATTGTAGCTTCTTTTGCACCCACAACAATTTTTTACCCAATTATACTAAATCAAGGGCAATAACTAAAAAATCGCTCATCAAAAAATCGTCAAATTCGAACTTGACTTACTTATCAATTCCAATGCTCATCGAAAATGCTTATACAAAGTTACATCAAACTCCATTGAAAATTGTAGATTTTATTGCATTCACAATAAAATTTTGACACAATTTCACTAAGTGGAGGGCAATAACTCACAAGTGTTATCAATTCCAATGCTTACACCAAGTTTCAGCAAATATCAATTTCGATGCTCAAACCAAGTTTCATTAAAATCCATTTAAAATTGTAGCTTCTATTGTGTTTACAACAAATGTTGACTGATCGACGGCACGCAATATACGTCCACATATTAATGTGGGCGTATAAAAATACCGCAGGATAGATACTGTTGAGTAAATGATGTCCTATAATGTAGGATTAATAATGAGTAATGATTCAAGAATATTGAAATATACAACGTTTCGAATAGATCGTCAAATTTGTTATACATGAATAGGGCTCATGAAATCATTTTCTGCTCGGATGAAATTCCCAAATAAAGAATGAGATTCACCCTATGGAGTAGATTATTCTGGAGGCATTATGAGATGCTGTCCATTACTTCTGGAGTGGGCTTGGGTGCATGGTCAAAGGGAGATAATATTGTGTTGCTCCAAACCGCTTATATTGAATGGAATAATTAGTTTGGGTTTTGTCTCTGGATATTATGAAATTGTCTGGACCTTTAGCCTTTAATCTGATTCATATTCAATGTTATTTCCACTAATTTTATTTTTGATAACATATAATTGAAATAATAGTCAAATCCATAAGAAAAAAAACAATTGTCAGCATAACAAAGAAAAATGTAATTCTGTAAAATAACTAGATCAAAAACATTAGGTTTATTTCTGCAGCTACCATTTAATATGGTAATATTAAAGGCAATGAGATGGATTCGGTAAAACAATTATCAACATTTAACACAACACATGGAAGGATTTAGGCATTAAATGTTACTTGTACTCTTTGCCAAAACGTAGATGCCATTGCAAACAAAGCAATACAAATATTCTATGCAAATAAAATGGTTCAAAAATTATAACCAATTGTTTTATTGCTGCAGATAATTATGACCTGGCACTAGCATTTCATTTGTTTTTCAATAACCTCTACCTTTTAGAAGAAGATTAATATTGAATATATGTATAAATAATATGTATTCCCCACAAGGTAAAAATTGTATATAATATGGTTGAAGATTCTGCTATTACTGCATTATGAACGAGATTGATGAATTTCATGATTACTATGATTTGGTATAAAATAAAGCATATGGTTTTATCACACTTCTCCAGTTGGTATAACATAATGTATAGCATCAACTGAAAAATAAAAAAACCCTATTGTAAAAATTGTGTCTAGTCGGAACACAGATATCAAACATGAATTATCTGGATTATTAGAATAACTATTTCTATTTGATCATACCAAGTTGAATATAAAAAAAAACATAGATAAACCTAAGGATGCTATTGCATTATTACATTAACATTGCAAGTCTTCAAGTGGCACATGTTCTCACCTTATTCGGATATCACATTTTAACATCTAAATTTAAGCTTAAGCTTACAAAATAAAACTTACCAGAAGAACTAATTTGTGGACCTTCAGATGCTGGTGGAATCTGTAAAAATACAAAACAGTATTACAAATTATCACAATATATACACAGTACCAGTTAAACAGATATATTAGTGAGCTATAACTGCTGATTTCAGAATTCAAAATTTGAAATACCGTATAATTCCGAATATAGTGCGCAGGCATGTATAATGCGCACCCCTTCCTTGCCTCCGCAAAATCGGGGAAAATTCATTTACCCATGTATAGTGCGCACCCCTTTTCGCGGCAAAAATAAGACTTTAAGTTGGCATTTCACAGACACCAATATCGGGAAATAGTTGTCAATATGTAAGTCACCATTCATAGATTTTTTTTATAATAAACAATGTTCCACTGCAACTTACGTTTCTTCTATTTATTTTTATAATAAAATCAATTTTAATCCCGTAGTTATTGCTTCTAATCTCTCGTAATGGTATTATTGAGTGTTATTTATAAATCATGTATCATGCTATTAATTTACGGTACCGAGGATGATATTCATCTTGAAGAAAAATGTGCAATTACCCGGTAAACTTTGACGTATTGAAGAAGATATCATTGACAGGAATTCGAAGGGCTAACGGTAACTGACTTGGTGTAAGACTAATAGGCCCCATTATACTTGTAATCATAATGCGAATAATAATCATGATATTGCGTCAGTTATTTTGTGTGAATACTTGATTATTATACTAATCGATATATTGTACACGACTTAACTGAGATACCGCTCTATTACGCTTCTCACCTGATTCGGTATTTTTAATGCTTTGGACGCTACCGAGGATGATATTCGTCTTGAAGAAAAATGTGCAATTAACCGGTAAACTTAGACGTATTGAAGAAGATATTATTGACAGGAATTCGAAGGTCTAACGGTAACTGACTTGGTGTAAGACTAATAGGCCCCATTATACTTGTAATCATAATGCGAATAATAATCATGATATTGCGTCAGTTCCTTTTGTGTGAATACTTAATTGTGATTGTTTCGTTTGTTTAACGTAAATAAATATCATTGTCTTTCTTAATTAAGTCTTTAATCATCGCTGGAGTGAAATCATAAATAACGATCACAATCTTCAAGTGTCATTCGATTCTCAACATCATGGCTATGTACAAAAACACATAAAATTCTGAATTCGATGACAAAAATGACGACATGCCTTTTGGTGAATTGAAGAGAATTTGGTGAAAAAATCTACCGATACACCAGATACCGTAAGCCTGGACGAATTTTTGAAAGGCGATGAAGATAAGCCTGGACGAATTTTTAAAAGGTGATGAAGATATTATTACACCGGACAGACTGAGCGACGATGAAATTGAAGAGAGCCAAGTGTGTAATGTCAGTGATCTGATGACAAAGAAGAAATCATAGACAATGAAGTTGTCATCATTTGCGGACACTTTCCGAACATGTTAAGAAAATGCATGATTATAATTTATGTGAATTTGCAATAAAGTTTGTGCTTAAAGTTTAGTACTGTTTAAAACTGAGATCGTTCTTTTTCCTTGGGATGGTACGGGCAATTTTGACTTTATCCAAAACAGCATACATAGAAAATGATATAATGAATTTCGGCTATAACGAACTAATTCGTTTGGTCCCGTATGAGGTTTCACTGTACTTACTTCATCTACTATTTTTCTAGCCTCTTCACCTTCTATCATATTACTACCAGGGGTATTAGTGTTCTCACTGAAAAAACAAACACAGTATCAAAAATTAACAGTCTTCAATACAAATATGATTAAATCTCAATACCAACAGAGACACCAATTTTAAAGTAAGTCTCATATGCAAAAAGATACAATAAGATCTTGGTAGGCCTATATAGGTTAAATCATGGGCCTTGCTTGGAGACCAATAGTAAATGCAGTCATAAAAGAGGCACTGTTTCAAATACCTTAATGCTAAGTTTATATACATACCATTTGAAACCAAATGAATTAGGTTCCTGTATTAATTTTGTCCACTGAACATGTGCACATTGTATTTCTTCTAAAGCTTTGGCTTTATTTTTAGCCTCTCCATTCCAACCAAATATATTTTCTGGTTTACCATCAGGTACTTTATAGTATTTAAACCATTCATGTGTTGCCTAAAGAATGTAAACACTCTAGTCAACAATTTAATTACTTCAATATAGTACATAATGGTAATTAAAGGGAAAAAACTCATAAAAAAATACAACAAAATAAAAACAACAGTTTAGAACACTGACCAGTGGGCAATGAAGTATGAACACAGCAATGTGATAAAAGAGAAATCTAAGAAAGTCTAGGAAATTCCAATAGAGGCTCTGTCTAAATCAGTAAAACGAATATGAATTTTTATGTATAATCAATAATATCATGATAAAATAAGTATATCTGTATTCAAATAAAGATTAGGCAAGTAATTTTATGATGATAGTAACAAAACCAGATATCTATCAAATCAAATCAATGAAATGGAAGATAAAATATGAAAAAATCTGACTAGAACAGATATAAAATGATTGACAGATGTAACACTTACTGATAAGAGACCAGGAAAAACTTTTTTAACATCAGCAATATCTATAATAAAACAATTTCTACAATATTTGATAAACAGATAAGTTGTGTTGAGACATTGGTTTTCAAAATCACACTTCCTACTATCAACACAGTTTCTCAATTTATCTTTGTGAGTCAAAATATCATATATATATGCTTTATGTTAATCAACACATAACATTGAATATAATTTAGTAAAGAATTCAACACTTACCATTAAGCATATCGGCTTTAGGATCATTGACATCAATAGCTATTATCTTCCAATCTGTCTCACCTATTATCAACAATAGAATTAGAAATATTATTAGACATGGCCAATGAACATCATAAAAACTTTGAACAGATTGAAGTTTAATGGACTAAAATATATTTTAAAAAAACATTAATTAAAAACATCAAATTTCTGTCAAATTCATGATTCTGAATTCTACTTAATTACTTTCGTTATTATTAATTACTGTCATTATACTGCACAACCAATCTCAACAAATGGATATCTAAAGATATAAATAAATCACATGTACAAACCTTCATCTACTAATAACATAACACCCAATACTTTAACTTGAATAACTGAAGCTCTAGCATGTACCTGAAATACAACGAGACACAATAACTGCATTTCCACTTAGAATTGTGAAGTGAAGTTAGCTTTAAAGCCAGCCTTATTGCCGCACATGCTGTGTTTCCACTGAGTTTCTCTGGTTTCCGAATCGATTTAGTCTCGATCAAAAGAGTGGCACACTATTGACAGGTCACGATGTACATGAGCACCGATGTTGTGCATGAGACCCTAATATTAGTACTTCTCTACTGCCAAACGAGAAAAAGCCGCCTTTTTGTGTTTCCACTTGTTTAAAAAGACAGCTTTAAAGCTAGCTTTCATTTTTGCCCCAGATAAATTGCAGAACGCAAAAAGGGAGGTTTTCAGCTCTCGAACCGTAATAGTTTGGCAATTTAAGTGGAAACACAGAAAAGCTAGCTTAAAGTCAGATTTTTGGCCAAGTGGAAACACAGTTATCATATACTTCCAGTACCTTTGTAATTGTTTTCTCTGAAGTATGATATATGTCTTCCAGAAATGAAAATCAGATTTAATTTTATCTAGAACCATAAATCAAGTTTTATTTACCTTGCTCCCTATTTCACAAACATCTAATGGATCTTGATCACCTTTAGTTTTACCATGATCTGATTCAGTAAACCATGTTGGATCTTCAAAAGTCTATGAAAATATATGTTATAATATTACATGAAAAATCATCTTGATTTTCAATATAAGAATTAAGAGCTTTCTCAGATAAAAATTATAGAGTTTGTTCACATGAAAATGGTATTAAAAAAATTAATTCTTAAAGAAGGTTGGACAGTAATATGGAAGCAAGATGCATCACATCTTTTAGACATAAAAGGAAATGAAACTTACTTGTGGTAATGCACCATAATTCCAAATATAACCATGATGAGGGAATATATTTTTAACAAATCTTAAATTCCCTTTTTTTACATCTTGTTTTATAGGATTCATCGTTTCTTCTTTGCAGATCTAGTTTAGAAAAAGGGGCATCTATAGAACATTCTATCAAAAGAAATAAATTTTGGACGAATTGTATACTGAGATATTATGTATTTTCGATTTTTTTCTTTCTTTTTTTTCCCAATGTACTGCCCCATGGGCTGAATGTGAGACAGGACCATGTCCTTGTGTATTGGGCCTAATTCTGACCCATGTAAAATAAAGAGTTTATTATTATTATTATAACAAGTGGTTGCCTAGCAAGATACGCCCACGTTAAAACTGTATTGTCTACCGCAATCACAAGCTGCGTTTTGACTTAGTCAAGTGCAATAACTCAAAAACAGTATATCGAAATGTCAATTTCAAGCTTGACCAAGATGACATCAACTTCAATGATCACACCAAATTTCATTCCAATCAGATGAAAACTGTTGTCTCTATCTTGTTCACAAGTTTATTTCGACGCAATTTGACTTAGTCGAGGCCAATAACTCAAAAAACGTTCACCCAAAAATCGTCACGATCAACTTGTCCAGGATTTCATCAATATAAATTATAACACCAAATTTCATTCAAATCAAATGGAAATTGTGATCTCTATCGCCTTCACAAGCCAATTTTGAGGCGTTTTGACTAAGTCAAGTGCAATAACTCAAAAACCATTCATCGAAAAATCGCCAATTTCGAACTTGTCCAAGATCTCATCAATATAAATGATCACAGCAAGTTTCATTAAAATCTGATGAAAACTGTAGTCTCTATTGTGTTCACAAGCCAATTTTGACGCGTTTTTACTAAGTCAAGTGCAATAACTCAAAAAACGTTTATTCGAAAAATTGCCAATTTCGAACTTGTCTGAGATCTCATCAATATAAATGATCACAACAATTTTCATTCAAATCCGACAAAAACTGTAGCCTCTATTGCGTTCACAAGCAATTGTGGACGGACGGTGTGACGACAATATACGACGACATTATAATGTGGGCGTATAAAAAATCAAAGTACACTGCACGTAATGAAACAATATGATTATAATTGTTTAAATACATCTAAGCCTCATGATTAATACAGATTAAATATCATTGGATGTCAAGTAACTAATTCCTCAGTCTAATAATAATCATTGTATTTTCCTACCTCCATTTTGGCATTGGTCCATCTTGGAATTTCAACAACCATATTAAAAACATTATCTGTTCCAGGGACTCTAAGAGGAATGTCATGCCATGGTGAAACAATTTTGCCTCTTTGATCCTCTAAAATAGAGAAAAAAGAAATGGATGATTTTAGGCATATTACTTCATTTAAAATATGAACACAATTTTTATTTTTTGTTTAAACAATATTTCTAAACATAATGACTTGGGAACAGGCTTTCACCTATAGTACCCTCTACTTACTTGAGCATTGTTGTACAATATCTGTACAAAATATAGATATATATCTGAATTTCATGATTGATACAAAACACAGCTCTTAAATAGGTAGGTTTACAAAAGCATTGATCTTTCTACGTTTTTTGCCCTTAATTAATAGGGTTCCTATTTATATCTGCCAAGGTAATAATCTGCAATATTTACATTTAGAAGATTATTAACTTAAATATTAGATGCATCTTTTTGTCCAAAAAAATATAAAATTACTATGGTTTAAAAAGAGAAATATAAGTGTTTGAAAAGAATTTATGTGCCTATGTTGTTACTTGTGTCACCAATATAGTACATACTTACGTTATCTCAGTTAATTTCTTTATTTTTACAATATACATTTAAAACAAACAGGCTTTGACCTATATTTTCTAAACAAAATCAGTTACCGGTTTCCATTATTTTATTAGGATAAATGAATCAATAAGAAAATTGGTCTTTAACAATAATTCTAAAATGTATGTTTTCGACCATGACCGTGATAATAACCTTAGGTTTTTTCCATTAGCATAATAGAAAGAAATCACTGTATCGGTAAAATGTTTCAGTTATCAAAATCAATATTGTGTTTTGTGTATTTCAAGAATACAACAATGAAAGTGTATGATGTCACATCATATCATACAATATATAGAGCCGTTTGAGGTCTCTTAACTCTTGATAGATGGATCGAATTATATATTTATAAAAAATAACTTTTACATATCTTGTTGTATCATATATTAGTTGAGCATCTCCCATAATAGTTAAAATAATTCACTTTACAATGGATCTTTTACTACAATTTGCATACTAGAATATTGTTAGTGATTTTTGGTTGGACTTGGCTGATCTTTATGAGTTCAAACTGATGACTATAATTTCTCCTTATAAAAATCTAGACTTATACAGTTCATTCCCCAAAAATATACAATAAATTCATTTGGTCACTCACCTAGGTTTGTCAGAGAAAAGTAATATTTTATCATTATGCAACAATCTTCAAATTAACCTTGCCAGTTTACTTACAATTTATATAATATATTCCTAATAGGTAGGCCTACATACAGAAAGTGGTACTAAGTGGCTTGACCTCAGTTTAATTTAATAACATAAAAGAAGATGGGATCTTGATACAAGTTACATGTACAGCTAGGCCTATATGGTGATTAATTGCATATTACAATTTGTATCCATAAGAGAAAAAAAAGATTGATAGCCGTTAAGGCTTTAGGAAGTAACTTCTGAGATTCAGGATTAACAGTTTCTTGAGAATGAATTAAGGCTCTTGGCCTGATTGAACTGTCACGGACGTGTATTAGAAGAATTTCAATAGTAGCCTATTAGCCTCCTATAGTCGAAAATGAAATGAATGTTGTATAATGTCCTACACTTCTGAACCTTTTTTGTTAATAAAGATGGGAAACGCAATGAAATCCAACTGTCGAGGGTAAAGGCCTATAATGAGCGCAGAAATAGTTAAATGTTCCATCCGAACTGTGCTATAAATTTCAGCTTAGGTTACATCAATTTTGTACGAAATTATCTACTTCAGTAGAGATTTAATAAATAAAATATGCAAAGCGATTACTTCAGGGAGGTATGTATTCCCGGAGAACTCTTTAATAAAATAGATTGAACTGTGGTATTCAAATTAAATGTGCAAATAGTAGGCCTATAGGTCATGGCTATGCAAAATGTATTATGCGCGTGGGTATGTATTGGCTTGTGCTGTGGTATTTTTTAGAGAATATGCAATTCTTATAAAATATAAATTAATGACTTCATGGTAATTAATTGCATATTACAATTTGTGACAGTGGCCCACTTCAAGTCTCAATTCATAAACTAGTAGTAATTGTAGGTATATTAGTTCCCAGCAATTTGTGCTATATATCTACATGTACTTTAACTAATTCTGGGAATCCCAGGTTAGTAGCAAGGTAAGAGGTGTGGTTGCATCTCTTAACTGACTTATCGATATCACTGACACTGTAGGCCTATCACAATCAGATAATATAAAATAACTTTTTAAGTAATCTACTACTACACTATTACTGTATGAAATGATCAAACAAGTGTCAAAATCTTAAGAAATTGAGCTAAGACTGAAAAGAAGTACTCAACGTTCCAAGACCCTAAAACACGAATGTCAGTGAAGATAGGGACACTGTCACTGTCACCGTCTGTTACAGTGGCCCTATAGCCATAGGCCTAATACTAATAGGTCTATGTGTCACATCAAAAAAGTAGAAATAGAATATCTTACTAAAGAATAATCTGTAATTCAAACTGTTAGATTGCCCTCGTTGTTCAACTGAGTATACAGAAGCCATTCTTAAAACTGTTTGTTGTGATTTGAGGTGCCGACACAAAACTTGTAGCCGACTGCCACCTGAACCGTTAATCAATGAAAGTAGTCTCCCAACACGTTGCATTGGAGAAGATCAGTCAATAAACCGGTTCGAGTCTGCGCGAAGAGCCTGTCAACGCGCCATCTAGCGTCAAATATCTCAGAGTATGCATTGGTCACACGAGCGTATTTTCGCAGTGATTAAAATCAAGAGGGGGCACAAACAGCTAATTTGGCGGAATTTGTCCGTCACTCCTGCCATGTCATCTTTACAAATGCCTTACTGTCGAAGAAAAAATCGCAGTCGTCGACAGGATCGGACAAGAGCGAATTTCGATCATATGTGCCCCTATAGTAAATGAATGAAATGGACTACATAACCACCATGGAGCAAATGATGTTTGGTATGACAACGTCCGATGTCCGTAAAATGGAATTTCAACTTGCAGAGAAAAATGGTCTTCGACATTCTTTCAACAAGGACAAGGGTAAAGCCGGCAAAGACTGGTATTACGGGTTTATGAAACGACACCCAAACCTATCCTTACGAACACCAACCAGAGGCTACTTCGGCTGCTCGTGCACGTGGATTCAATCAAGTCAAATGTTAATAAATTCTTTAACTTGCTAGAATCATTGATGGACGAATACAAATTTAAACCAAACAACATTTATAATGTTGATGAAACCGGGATCACGACTGTTCAAGGCAGGTCTTCTAAAGTTATTGCTAAAAGGGGGAGAAGGCAGGTTGGAACTCTTGTTTCGTCTGAACGTGGGCAACTAGTTACAGTGGAAATCTGCATGAGTGTCACCGGAAATTTTATTCCACCACTTTTTATTTTCCACGCGTTAGAATGAAGCAAGAACTTATGAATGGAGCCCCAGCTGGATCGACTGCAGAGTGCCATAAAAGTGTGTGGATGCAAATGGATTTGTTCCATAAATGGTTTGAACACTTCATCAAAGCATCTGGAGCATCTTCTGAAAACAAGATTCTCATTGATTTAGCAAGATCCAATGGTGTTGTTCTGATTTGCTTACCACCTCACTTTTCACACAAACTTCAGCCTTATTGCGACCAATAAATAGAAAAGTGGCTTCGTAATAATCTACCCAGAACTGTTACGACTTTCCAGGCTGCTGAGTTATTCGGGCGTGCATACCTGAAAGCAACTAATGCCTCTACTGCATCGAATGGATTTAGAAAAACTGGTATATATCCACTCAATCGACACTTTTGAAGATTACGAATTTGCAGCTGCAGGACCCACAGACATCCCAATCACACAAAGTACTGATGATGAGGATGGAATCATACAGCAAATAGTTGCTGAACCATCTACCATCTCCTTACTACCGTCCACTATCGCTACAAAGTCTTCAACCTCCTCAACAAAACTATTCCAAAACTTTCAACCACCCAACAGTTCCATCCAACTATCTTCCAACTCTGCACGGCCAATCGCCGGCTTTACATTGACTCCTTTCAACGCCACACAACAACTCATCTGCTCAAATAAGCCACCTACCAGCCATCGACAACAACACCGACCAACTCAACACAACCATTCGGTTCTACAAACCAGTCAACCAGCTTCATGAAACTAACCACAAGCTCCACTCAACCATCCAAAAGCTCAACAAGTCAATCAACTAGCTCCACACAGTCCATGAAAGAACTCTCACCAACCACAACTGCCAATTTTATATGTAAGTCTACATCTACAAGTTCTAGAGGCTATATAATCTGATATAACACCATATCCATAGGCTTCTGCAAAACAACAAAAGAGGTAGTACTAACTTCTAGTCCATATCGATCTAATCTAATGCAAGAGAAAACGCACGGAAGGAATAAGTTACTCACAAAGCAGGTCGACTGTTTGCCACCTCCCAGAAAATATCCTCGCAAACTAACTTATGAGGTTCCGACTAAACCACAGAATGCTGTTGATGCGAATGGTGATGGTGGTGATGATGAGGATGATACGCGATGTTTGTTTTGTTTTGAGTTATGGAGGGACAGCAAACAGGATGGACTCATACAATGCACAGCCCGCCATCAATGGGCTCATCCCGTGTGTGCTGATGTCAGCATTAGTGATGACGACTTCGTCTGCGATTTATGCTCATAAAGCGGCAGTTAGTTCTATTGGTGTTCTTTTGTGAATAAAATTGTATTCTCACTTTATGCTCTTAAATGTTTGCCTTTTTTCAATTATTAAATACAGTAAAAGTCCTTTTAAGAGACCACCCAGGGGAAATTTGCAAAGTGGTCTCTTACAGGGGATGGTCTCTTAATAGGATCAAGGGTCATTAGAAGAGAAGGTACATCATACATTCATAATGGTTTAATAACAATAACAACAAACAGTTATAAATAGCACTATATCTGTTTCACGAAATAATCACTAATTTTTGATTGTATTTTTGCATTGTAATCTGCATTTTTGTAGTAATGTCTTTTACTCGCATAATGGCATCTAACAATTTTGACAACATCAAAAGGATGCGAGACATGGTTTTTGAACGCATAAATGGTCACCAGATATACGGGGCAAAATGGACTTTTTAATACGTTTTGCCCTCTCATCAAAATCATTTTGCCCCATAGTATGGGGTAAAATGGTATTTTTCAGAAAAATATTAAAAAGGGGCTGTGTCACATTCATTCTTAATAATTCTATTTCGGTATATCGTAGATTAATCTTTAGGTATACAGAACATATTATGAAGGCCCCAGGATTCATTTTTGAAAAAGTGCTTATTATTTCAGATTAGTTTAAAATTAAGGGGTCCATATTGCCCCCCCCCCCTCATTCCTTTTGTAAGCAGTCACTAAACGTTTGGTATTGATATTAGGGAATTCATCCAGGAGTTCTTTGTAAAAACGTTTCACAATCACAGAGATATGGTTTGATGCCCATCCGAACAACCACTGCGACCAGCCAATGACCAGAAAATCCAGGTAGATATGTCAAAAGGTAAACCCAAGATCTTTAGGTAGACAAGCAAATGTCTAACATCAAGTCATTGCGACCCCTTAAGTTTTTCTGGGAAATAATTATGCATTCCCGGAGAACTCTTTCATAATAAAATAGATTGAACTGTGGTATTCAAATTAAACGTGAAAATAGTAGGCCTTTAGGTCATGGCTATGCAAAATGTATTATGCGCGTGTGTATGTATGGCTTGTGCTGTGGTATTTTTAGATAATATGCAATTCTTAGAAAATATAATCCCAAGGAATCCAATTTCTCTGGATCTCGAAAAAGATAGTTCAAACTGATGACTTTACAATTTCTCCTTATAAAAATCTAGACTTATACAGTTCATTTCCCCAAAATATACAATAAATTCAATTCAACTCACCTAGGTTTGTCTTAGATCGCAAGTTTACACCTTATTATGTGAATAAAAAAAACAACTTCTATTTTATCATTATGCAACAATCTTCAAATTAACCTGCCAGTTTACTTACAATTTATCTATAGTTCGTGGCTATGCAAAATAAACCCACTCTGTACAAAGGACAATATCCCCAAGATACCGGTAGCCTAATAATTGACTTAGTTTACTTTAAATATGACTACTTACTGATATATATTCGAAAATCAAATCCATTAGTCATTCCTTTCACTATAGTTTCATATTTTGCTTCGCAAACTGAAGACATATTCCTTGTTTTAAAACCGCCACTGAGACAGTTGCCTTCGATTAGGCCTATAACTATACCGACTGTGGGAGATTCATTATGCGTGTGCATATATTGGCTTGTGTTGTGGTATTTTTACAGAATATGCAATTCTTACTACAAAATAATCCCAAGGAATCCAATTTCTCTGTATCTCGAAACAGAGAAGGAGGGTCAGCCTCGTCGCCGGGACCGAATTGGTGCTGGAGCTCTGAATTATTGTCCAGGGGCCCGTAAACTAAGTTTGGAGGGGGGGGGGGTTGTCAATAAATTTACTTGACGTAGATTCAGGAGGGACACTAACTGTAGTGGCTAAAACAGGTAATAGAAGAAATGGCAGTTTAGTATGACGTTTATATTAACGAATATAAACTGTGCAATGGAAATAACTGACGAGTAAGCAACCGATAGATAACAAAGATAATGAATCGGATAATTGAAAATAAAGAGCCGGAAATGCCAAATAAAGGTGGGGCCCAATTCTCGCTTATAGGTGCCAAGCCCCCATGGACCCTATCCTGGCGACGGGCCTGGGGAGGGTATGGCGACTGTCCGGTGTGAAATTAAAAAATGCGACAGTTTGTGAAAGTCGCCTACCATTAATTTACCTCACTGCCAACGCCAATGATACGAGTGTATTAAATCGAATATTTCGTGTTGGGTTCATTTTAAAAAAATTCTAATAGTAATTAGACCAGACATTCTAGTAAAACTTCTGGAAAATAGAAATATCCGAATAAAATAAATACAGAGAAGTAAAGATTCTTGAAGAATTGGAGAATTGAGAATGACTCATTGCTAAAAGATAGCTTGCCAGGCAAGGTAATATACGCCCACTGGCGGCATTGATTATGAATAAAAAACGAAATATTCAACCTTTAATCATATACTTCTTTCTAGGGTGAAAAAAGTACAATATTCCTATGTTTCATTAAAATCTGTCAAGAATTATACCTAATAACAACGCAATAACTCTTTAAATATTTTTCAGTATTTTTGATTGTTAAAAGGGTTCAAAAAAAAATCATCAAAATCTGTATGGAATTGTGCCTTGAAAAGTGATTATGAGCCAAAAACCGAACGCGTTTTGAATAACATGGGCAATAATTTAGAGGGTTAACAAGCTAAAATTTTGACGCGTTTTAAAAAACAAGGTCAAAAACTTATACTAAATATTTTTCGATTTACCTGATTTCCAATAGGGTCCTTATGTGATTACAAATACTCATGCCAAGTTACGTCAAAATCGCTCAAGGATTGTGACTTGTAGAGTGTTTACAAGGCAAAAATTGAACGCATTTTATAGAACAAGGGCAATAATTCATATTAAATGTATTCTATAATTTTGTTTTTCAATAGGGTTCATCCTTGGGTGAAATTAAACATTTCAGCAAGTTTTATCAAAATCGGTCAAGAATTGGAATTTGTAGAAATTGGACTGCTTACAAGCTAAAATTCAACCCATTTTCAAGAACAAGAGCAATAATTCATAATAATTATTTTTCGATTTAGCTGATTTTCAATAGGGTTCATCCTTGACTTATTACACACTTTCACACCAAGTTTCATCCAAATCCGTCAATATTTGCACATTGTAGAGTGTTTACAAGCCATTCAAGAACAAGGGCAAAAACTCATTCTAATTTTTTTCTGATTTCGCTGATTTTCAATAGGGTTCATCCTTGCGTGATCATAAACACTCATATTAAGTTTCATCAAAATCCGTCAAGAATTGCGCCTTCTAGAGTGTTTACGAGGAATTGTGGACAGACGGGCGGACGGACGATAATAGTAGGGTAGAGTATAGTGACTATAGATGATAGTAGATAGAGAATAGTGACTATAGATAATAGTAGAAAAAGTATAGTGACTATAGATGATAGTAGTGGTAGAGTATAGTGACTATAGATGAAGTAGGGTAGAGTATAGTGACTATATATGATAGTAGATACAGAATGGTGAGTATAGATGATAGTAGGGTAGAGTATAGTGACTATAGATGATAGTAGTGGTAGAGTATAGTGACTATAGATGATAGTAGGGTAGAGTACTGACTATAGATGATAGTAGATAGAGAATAGTGACTATAGATAATAGTAGAAAAAGTATAGTGACTATAGATGATAGTAGTGGTAGAGTATAGTGACTATAGATGTAGTAGGATAGAGTATAGTGACTATATATGATAGTAGCTACAGAATGGTGAGTATAGATGATAGTAGGGTAGAGTATAGTGACTATAGATGAAGTAGGGTAGAGTATAGTGACTATATATGATAGTAGATACAGAATGGTGAGTATAGATGATAGTAGGTTGCAATGTCAACCCTGAGACAAGTGTTATGTAACTCTTATACCAAATTCAACTAGATGGAAATCGGTGATAATACAATCGAATTAAAAAATATTTTAATAAACCATATACAAATACTGTATATATTACAATCACTTCATCAAACAAAATATATATCATACTAAGATATGTTTTCTTCAGCAAAATTCACACTGCCATCAATCTAATGAGAGAGACATTATTGAAAGAGGGGTGAGTCCTGTAGTGTGCAAGTTTTTTTTTTCCTATGGGAGCAACCAATCGAAAAATATATTTTTTATTAAAAAATATAAAATTATAGTCACAGCAAGAGGCTGTACTAGTGCTCTAATTTGGTGTGCGTGCTTGTTAGCTCAGGCCAAGGTGAAAAATTCAATTTACAAGGAATAATGATGATCATTAAAATTTCTAGAATATCCCTCAAATTCTTGTTAGGCTTAAAAGCATTAACTTATTTTTAAAAAAAAAATACATCAGGGAACCTTTGTTGGAGTTCCTTATGCAATTTTTTAGACTATCAGACAGTTGAATATTTGATCAACAAACCTTTGAGTTGAAAACTTCTTATCTTACAATGGAGACTCGAAATATCAGAAAACAGGCAACAAAAACAATTTACCAAATAGTAATCTATAAGATTGGATACTAGTTCACTCATTCCAAAGTCAGTAGTCTACCAATGGCAGAGGGTTCTGTTCTATCAATGGCAGTGTGATTGCGCTTTATGGCACCAAATTTCATAACAAACAATAAATCTATCAAAATATTAACAAATATATATACAGTCATTACAAGTTACATACTTATCCTTATTTATAATACTATTACCCTTCATAATATTTATTGTAATCCATGTTCTTATTTTCAAATTCCAAATTCTTAACCTTGGTATTACAACCTAATATCTATTGAACTGACCTGGTATGTAACCTGGCTTGAAGGGGTATCATTACAGAAATTATAACTATTATTACTCTAAGCCAGTGCTTCTATAGGAAAGTGTTGGACACGTTTTCTAAAGTTAAAACTCATGACCTTAACAAAACCTAATAACCAACACTGGTATTGGAATGTATATACAATCTAATTACCTTTATCTTAATGTTGAGCATTATATATGTCGATAATCTATTTACATAACTTATATTACATTCTATAAATAGTATTTTAGTATTATGTTAGTTAAAAAAACTTTTAATTTTTTAAATGGGCTTGAAAAATAACCATAACCGTGTAATGTATAAAAATAGATACATACAATGTATCTAAATGTCACATACAATACATTATTTAGGAATAAGCATATAGAACACAAAAATAGGAAAATGCAATGAAAAAATAACAGATTTACCCTATATACCTAATACTGTTTTGAATAAAAACATTTTAAGTAGATTTAACCAGCTATATTTTTGATAAGATGGCCATTATACAATCAAGCCTAAAAATTGCACATTATTATGTTTACATCACATCTAATCATGTGATTTTGAGATGTGATTATATAAACAAGAGATAATGATATGTGTGATTTTTCAGTAAACACTGAATGCCTAGTGATATGAAGTTGATATCTATAGATATAATGTGTACAGTCTAGTAATGTGATGTTTACAGAAAAATGAATGTGTAACACTAATTACAATTCAACACTTTTTACACATGAAACTTTGGGTATTTTCTAGCACTTTTAAATCATAATAAACATCTAAATATAATAATATACAAGATAATACTTTAAATTATATGAGACAAACTAATTTACAAACAACCATTATAAACTATCTAAAAATATATAGATTATAGATTTGATTCTTTGCTCTTGGAAGGTTTATAACTTGAATAAACAAATAATCATATTTTCAGATATGACTGTAATATTCCATAGACGTCTGAATACCATCAAGAGCATTTGAGAACTTTATCACATGAGTATTTCTTTTGTGGATGTTAGTTCATAGCTGCTTATCAACTAACATCTATCTACTTCTAGAATAATAACTGTGTTTCCACTTAGAATTTGAAGTTAAAATAGTTTTAAAGCCAGTCTTATTGCCGAACATGTTGTGTTTCCACTGAGTTTATCTGGTTCCCGAACTACTTTATTCTCGATCAAAAAAGTGGCACACTATTGACAGGTCACGATGTACAAGACTACCGATGTTACTGGTGAGACCGTAAAATTAGGAATTCTCTATCGTCCAACAAAAAAGCCGGCTTTAAAGCTAGCTTTCATTTGGCCCCCTGATAAATTGTCAAACGAAAAAGGGAGGTTTTCGGTTCCCGAACCGTAATGGTTTGGCAATTTAATAAGAGGAAACATAGAAAAGCTAGTTTAATGCCTGCTTTTTGACCAAGTAGAAACAAGATTATTAATGAAAAAATATGTCCACCTTCAACTAAGGATTCATATTGTAAACCAGCACAAACTAAGAGCACTCTTATTACACAGAGCTACAGAGTAACTGACAGAGCTACACAGAACACAAGACACATTGTTAGAAAAATGAACTGTAACTGTGTGGTCTGGTAATGGAAGATTCATCAGATGTAAAATAATCTTCTATTGGCTCAAAATGATCTGCATCCATATTGGTAGTAAATGTTGTTTCAAGTTCTATTTCATCTGACCAACTAAAATTATCCATATTCTAAATTAAAATAATAAAAAATATAATATAAAGATTTTTAACCAAGACTTTTAATAAAAATTCAATATTAGAGATTCATCAAGACAGTGCAGGATCTACATGTACCATATTTGAAAATAGCTTACTCCATCACTATATGTCTCTTTGTAGCTAAATTATTTATGTTGTAGAATGTCTACACTGTAGACTCTACAAACACCTAACATATTGAGTCTGTGAGAGTCATCATATGATAAAGTGCAAATTAACAAATTCTTCCAAAAAGAAAACTAATCATCAAAGAGAAATTTTTATTAACAATAAAAATCAACAAGAGAAATATAACATAATAATATAGGTATATTAATCATTCTGAAATATGGCTGGAATAATATGCATGAACTTTTGTTTCAGTTTTTTTTATTAGCTTTTTATTTTTGATGAAGCAACCTCAGTTAGGGTCTAAAGAGACCCCCTTGAACACATTGTCCCAATAACCTATTAACCATACCCCTGCTCAACCCATTACAGTTTCAGCATCTCCAGTGCCAGGATTTTGTGAGAGAGTGGTGGAATTTGAGCAAAGGTCAACAGATTAGGTCAAAAGGTTATTGGGAGTGATGAATGAAGAGGCAAGTTATGTGACCCTAACTGTAGTGACTAAATTTAAAAAAAAACAAAAGACTAAACAAAAAGTTGGGTCTAATTTTAATTAGACTGGTATGAAACCAAAGGTGATGAAATGCATAAATTAGTGGCAAGAATCTAAGTGTTATCATGCTACCATGCATGTTATCTGATTAGGCACAAAATATATCAGCAATCATTGGACGGCTAACAATAATATGAGGTAGGTTTTAAGAAAATAAATCATACCAATAGATGTATTCATCAAAAACATACTTTGACATAACTTGATTATTCAAATTATAGAGCATTTCATGATTCCATAGGAAATTCATAAACAGTCAGTATGAAGTAAACAACACAGTTATCTAGCAGTAACATGCATGTTTCAATGTTTCCATACTAGACTTCAAATATGAATTGGCATGAACCCCCATTTAACATTAAATCCTTATGCATCTTAGTATAAAGTAGGGTAAACATATAAAGATTGTTGATTCTCTGCATATGTATTCAGAAAAATAAAGTTTTGAGTTAGTAGTTTTAGCTCTATTTGAAGTACATGTTCCTGGACAGGTACTGGGGCAAATGTTAATATCTAGAAAAGGTAAATATACAATACTAGCTAAGTGTAAAATCGTGCAGTGTAATCATTAGAATTCATTTGGACTGTAATTGTTGTAATCTCATGCATTCAATAGTTATTTTGAATAAAAAATTAAATTAAAAAAATATTTTGAATGGTAAATTTTGAAATGAATTCTAATTGTAGTGTGTTTATATAAATATAACAGGTATTTAGGTCAAATACATGTTATGAATGGCAAGATCTGGTTATATCAATATTCCAACTGGTTACAATATCTAAAGGGTTAACAACTGATTAATATTAGATCCTGTTAACTGTTAATGCACTAAAACTAGGTTAAATTATCTACTGCTTTACATATGTGTTACTTCTGATACCTCATTCACCCGGGAATATACACTTCGACTCCATCTGTTAGCATTTAAACTCTCCATAAAGAAGTCTGAAACACTATCAGCATCAAGGACTTCATACGCACCATTTTGAAAGGCTACTAAAGATGGTTGTTTATTGCGATAAATTCTTTCATTTGATTGAAACTCATTTGATTTTGTCTTTCTCCTAGAATCAAGTATAGAATCACAATAACAAAATGAAAATACTGAAACACATTAATTGACTTTGATCAAACAAAAGGAAATTGAAAGTACAATAAAAATCCATAAATAATATAATTTTGATAATGGACATGAACAGTGGTTTAACTCAATTAGTTGCTAGTTAAAAATGTCATCTTCCAGTAGATTGGGTGTCTTAAAAGCCAATTCTGCGTAAGACAAAATTTCACAGCCAGATTTTACTAGAGATAAGTCATGGTTTGAAGTATAAAAAAAATACATACCTTGAGAAGAGAACAATGATAATAACTGTTATTATTGCTATGGCTACTGCAGTACCAGTTACACCACCAATTATAGCTCCACTTCCACCTTCTACAATAAAATATTAGATATACAGGTCTCGATTACAGTTCAATAGAAAGACTTCCTAGGCCATTTTCTATATATTGGAACGAAATCATTACTTCTGAAAAGACTCAAAGGATAAAAATAAATGATAAAGTTGTTCAAATGAAATGGAAAAAAAGGAATTTGGATTTACATACAGAATAGTCAATTTGAGAAGAAAATCTTTTTATTTACCTTCTTCTTGATCACATCTGTCACCTTGGTAACCATCTTGACAAGTACAGAATGAATGACCATTATTATCATAATTACACTGTCCATGTATATCACAATAATTATCACAATTATCTAAAACATAATATATATGTGTTTTAATACTGGCTGTATTTTGCCAATACCAAACCCTTTTCCAACCTTAACTTTTAGATTCTATAGCCAAAAAATCAAGAAGTATTATCATATTGAATGTATTGTACAGTTGAGATCAATAAATAAATAGGGATGATTAACAACATTACCAAAAACACTATCTTCTAATTCAAGGTAGAATACATGTATATTGAAACTGTGCAAAAGAGGCAAATGTTGTGATATTATTGATTTAAATACAATGAAATGCTTTATCCTCGTTACAACTAAACAAAATCATTTAAAGTGAACTTAATTGGGACCAACTTACCTGTGCAAACAGATCCATTTTGATTACCAGTGAAACCAAAATTACAAACACAGCTAAAGCCATTATCTTCATCTACACATTCAGCATTATCGTCACAGTCATCAATATCCAGTCTACATTCATCTACTGGACCTGCTTTACAATCATCACGTGAAGTAGAACCTTTATTACTAGTAGTTAATCCTATACCACAAGCTATACAACTAGTCTGTCCACGATTAGGCTGATATGTTCCTTTTTCACATAATTCACATGTATTATCTTCTCTAAGGTATTCACCACGTTGACAGTAAGCTAGAAATGAACCAATTCGAGTTAGATTCCCTTTCAATATCCTATCTATAACTGGTAACAACATTTAATGTGTCATACAAATAGAACTACCAGTAACTTAAATTCAATCAACACTGAGGAATGTAATATTGATATTTACTGTGCCCCTAGATTAAAATGTCAGGCACCATTTCTAGAGTTATTTCAAACATGGGTAGGCTTAAAATTTACTTGTTAATTTATACTGACATGTGTAGGGTAAATATAAAAAAAAATAATAGATTTATTTAATTAAATCACATAGCTAGTCTTATTTGAATTTTAATAAAGCCACTTTGGAGCATGAGCATTTGGATCAAATATACTATAACTCCTTCAACATTGTTTTTGGGACAAGACTTTGTAGATTCTGGGGCTGAGCAATATATTGTTAGCAATATAAAAAAAATTTCTTTTACACCTTTGTGATGACAAGTATTGCAAGCATCAGTAGTTTTTTTTTATTAATCTCATGCAAAACATTTAAATTTAGCTTCCAGCATACTAACCTACAGTACATTGTAATAAAGATGTTGAGCCAACATCTAAGGTAGTCCATCCATAAGGACAAGCTTGACAATACTGTTGATCTAAATCATCTCGGTAAGATCCTTTAGGACATTTCACACATTCTCCAGTTACAGATAATTCTTCTCCTAATTTACATAAATCTGAAAATAACAATTTCATTATTAACAGAAAAGAGAAAAATGACTTGGATCTCACAAAATTATTTATATTTCCATTTGATAATGATACTTCAAGAAAGATCATCTTGCTCTGCACTGGATAAAAATTCTATTATCATGAAAGTTTGCTTGGAAGTTTGCTTAAAATAATTTAGTGTTACGAAAATATAGACATTAGCAAGAAAGCTCAAGGAGAGGACAATTTTATAATGCATGGACCATTTGGTAATGTAAGTGACGAAACCACTATATAGGAAATAGGGGTCAAATTGGAAATGAGGGTTAAGACTTCAATATTTTATTGTGGCTATGTAGGAAGCAAAGACTTTGTTCATTTGTTGACATGTTACAATGGTTTAGTATCTCTACTTACTACCACAATCTGTTATACTAGTAGATCCTATATCTGCAGTTGTTTCACCAATAGGACATGATTTACATTGAGTTTGGCCTGATTGATCTTGATATTCACCAATATTACATTCGATACAATTACTAGAGATACTTTCATAGTAGTGACCAACATCACATAGAGCTAAAAGAGACATAATAATCTATAGGCCTATCATCAGTGTAGAATCACAGATAGAAAACCAAAATATGTCGTTGAATCACGGAATACAGCAATTTGATTGGATTGTAGTCCAGCAAATCAGAGCCCTAGATAGAAAAACTAAACATTATGCCTTAGTGTTTACAGACTTTTTATTAAGGCCTCTGATTTGCTGTATTTGCTAGCGTACAATCCAATCAAATCAATGCATTTACAGACTTCTGAGATACAAGATAGGCGGGTTTTGGAATGGAGTCAAGGTATAAGATGCAGTTTGATAGCTTGACACTGTTGTATGTAAAAACCTTAATTCTGTTCTGACAGTTCAAACCTTAAATCTGTTCATTTTTGAATAGAATCACAACATAATATAGTTGAAATAGTCATGACTCTTAATTTTTAAGCAAAACTATTAGTAATACATGATAGGGAAAATTAATTTGAAACAGAACATTTACAATGGAACTGTTCTGAATTCATCATGTAGATAATATAATACTCAAACATATAATGTACTTACAATAACACTGACTAATATTGGTGGAGGCTAGAGAACCAGTTGTCATACCAACAGGACATTGTTTACATGTTGTTTGTTTTTCTTTATCAGTATATTGACCAATATCACAGGGTAAACATTCATTATTGTCTAAATAATAGCCTTCAGGACAATTAACTATAACAAACATGAAACAACAGTCTTAAAGTTATTATCACTTTAATTGAGAAAAGAACATATAACACTATGCACAAAATATTTCAAATGCATTTTATTTTCAGAATTTATTGATCAACATAATGGTAATCATGTATTCCTACCACATTTCCAATGGGTTCCTTGCACCAATCTTGAACTTTGACCTGGTTCGCATTTTAATTTCACATCAACAGATAATGTATTCTCATCAGCTTGAAAATCAGTCGTATCAAAATCTCCATTTTTGACTAAAGTTTCTATTTCTTCTGCAATAAAGTCTTTATTACCATCTTGCAGTGCAGAACTGAAAGAAAATGAAAGATTACCCTGAAGGATGAAAAGCCTTGCTATTTTCAAGTCCCTCCAACCTGCATCACTGACACAGAGAAACCAGGTCAAAAAATTTGACAGCAATATCTTGATCATTAAAGTATCGAACCCTGGACCTTCAGATAAGAGAAAGCAACTAATTCACTGAGCTACCACAGCTCTCTTATACAACTTAAAATAAATACCAACCTATTAGATGAGATATTGAAATTAAAGTTGACTTTGAAATCACTGACAGAACGCTTGACTCTACTTTCACCATCAGTTCCACATTCTACCACTACACCTTCATAAGTACATGGTCCTGGTGAACATAATCCGAATCTTTCATCTAACTCACTTAATATCTGTATAAATTTTACTCTCAATTCTTCCTTTCTTTCTTCTGTACATTCTAATCCAGTAAACCCTAACCCTCCTTCCACATTAGATTGTGGTGGAAACAAAGCTAGAAAAAAACATTACATAATACATATTTAAGATTAAATAAAGGCTTCCTATAAATATATGTATAGATATCCTGGTTCTAATAGTTCTGAGTATGTAATTAACAATTTCATAGTATTTCAAGTAAGTTTAAACAGGGTTGATATTAATATTTCTTGCTATAACAATCAAGTGGATAACACTAAAAATAGACTACATAACTGATAATCATTCAACTTCTTACCAGCACATGGTGGAAAACGGAATGGATTTCCTCTAGGAGGATCCCAAAATCCCTCTTTACCACATCTATAAAACGGTGGGGGAAACTCCACAAAATCATATAGTACAGGATCAATACATGATATAACACAGAATCTGCCATGTTCCCAGTCTTTACGAGCCACCAGACCATTCTGAGGAGCTGGTGGATTTATACAATCAAATGCTGCAAAAAATTGGCAAAATTTCAATTTCCTCAAAGAGCAAAACCACCATTGAATAATTACAATTACAATTTACAATCACAGTCTATTAAAAGTAGGTCTCATCAATAAGAGCTTGATCTGTACTCTAGTCATGTTGAACAAAAGTTGTGCACCAAGCAAAAGTCAACAAACAAAATTTCATGTCTGAAGTCTTGAAATATCCAATAAAATAAAGGCTATAAAAAATAACAAACTTACGTTTCACAATGATACCAAAATTACATTCAGCAGAGTTATTCTCAGCATCATAAGCTATATAGCTCACAAAATACTCTCCTAGTGGAAATACTTGACCTAAAATACATTGTAACCCATAGACTTTATTGCAACTTAGGGCACCACTTACAAAAGATTTAACTTCTGTTCTGCATGCACTATTATCTACCTTTCTGTTTTTTTGTTAGCAACATTGATCTTACTATTGATAGTTAGGTTGAAGCCATTTTCTGTTCAACACATCCCAAACTTGAGTAGGAAAATCACAAATTGTGGACTGACCATGATGTGTAACATATTATTCATAGAGAACATGTTCAATAGCATTTAAAGGGATAATAGGCGTTAGAATACACTCGTCCTACGGCTTATATTTGTGTTTCATATTGACTATTAGTTAAATAAGTATGCATCCCACACTTGACCAAATTTTAAAAAGCCACAATAAAAATATATTCGGAATTTAAAAAAAAAGTGAGCCAGCGACGATTCCATTTAGTTTGAGAATAAGCGTCCGGTAAATCAACGCTAAAACATCATTGTGGAATTCAACAGTAGGGGTCAAGGACGCGTGAAAACCCACATGTTAGAGTTACTTCCCTTTATATTTACACGATTTGAAAATCGCTTCATTGATGGCTCAAGCGTTTTATGATTAACTACTTTATGTTGGGGATTTATCGGATTTTAGAGGGATTTTGATGTATAGGTAAGTCCACTGATGGATATATACTGTTATTGTCCAAATTTGAGTGAACTGAAAATTTTATGTTCGTTCTAACGCCTATTATCCCTTTAAATAACTAAAATGACAAGAGTATTCTCAGTGTTAGGTAATATTACTACTAACCTGATCTATGTGTTTGTTGTATAATTGTTACACCAATATCATCAGTAAAATCAGGATCTTCCCATATTACAGCTACTCTAGCACTACCATTAGTTACCTTAATTATATCTTCTGGACAGTTGTGAACCAAAGGTGGAATTTTATCTAGAAAACAGAACAATTTTATTTGTAGAGACAGGACATTGTTAAATTAACATGTGCAATTCTGCATTGTCAATGTAAATTATATTTTCAAACTTCTAAAACAGATGTAAAATATTGTTTTATCTAATTATGACCAAATAATATAATCAAAGTGGATGTCTTGGTTGTCTGGACTGTTTGCTGCTGGTTTGATAGATAAGTTAAGATGGGTTCTTAACACTTACCGATTTTGATATCACATTTAGTACCTCTATAACCAGGTGGACATATAGAACTACCACAAATAGTAGGTTGTATAATATCAACATCATGTTTAATATAGGTATTAACTACACGCCATTCTAATATATCACCAGACAGTCTATTAGTGCAATTACTAGCTAGTTCATATATCACACTCTCGTTGACTGTATAGTTATATACATTTAACTGACTTATTTCACCATGGAATGCTTGGTTGGTGTCTACATCTTGAGATTGACCAAGAACTATGCGTTGACTGCAAAAACAACCAAACATTGGTTTCATTACAAATATAAATAAAACTCAACAAAGTTAAAGGTTGCTAGTAGTATAATTTTCTGGTTGTAAACATGACACAAAGTTGCATAGGCAATAACATACATGATCACACCAGTCAAAATCATAAACACTTCGTTGATTTACAGAAGAAGGTGTTAGTCACAGATACAAACATCCAGGTCTACTAATTAGTCAGTCTAATCATTTTTGACTTTTCAAAGTATCAGTGGTGATATCAAATACAAAGATGTACATACCTTTCAGGAACAGATATGTCTTGAGCAGTAGAAGTATCAACTATATCACCATCTCTATATAGAGACCAACTAGAAGATGTATATAAGAAACAGATATGGTGCCAATATCCATCATTAACATTGAGTTCTCCTTGTTGAGACTGGCTGTCTATAGATACAGTATAATCAGAAGATGATAATACCAGAATTGGTTTAGCTCTGAAAAACAATACATAATCATTCAAAATATACATGAGAATTACCAAAGATTACACTGATAAATAATGTACAGTACAGTCCTGACACACTTTTATAGGTTTTAAGAGACATAATACCTTCTAGTATTATTCATTTAAGAACTGAAGTAAAGAAAAGTACAAAGAAGCAGATTTATGCCAACAAATTGAGGGTCAACTTAAATTCTGAAAATTACAGTACCAACCAGATCAGATTCTGTAGAACAAAAAATACAAAGAGGACAACTAACCTTATGGCATCAACTAAGTTAAAATAGGTTCCATTTCCCTTCACATCAGCAAATCTAACCCAGAAACATAGAGTCATTTTATCATTTATAATATCTATATCATCAGATTGACAAATAGAACCATTCAGTCCATGGAATAGTAAATCATAATCATCAGTTTTCTCTGTAAAATAACAAGCAAAACCATCAATTACTGGTTGAAAGTTAGTTCAAGGAAATAGTTTGATCAGTTTTTCATACAGAAAGTTAAGTCTACTACTCCTCTATTAATTTAATATGATAGACTTTCAAAGCTTAAGTATAGCTCAGCTCAGTCATGTTAACTTGTCAATACTGGTGATAAGACTTTTCTTTTTATAATCTCCAACTACAAAGAATCCCAGAGTGAAATATTAGCCACTACATGCCTTTTTTGTTAATTCAAGTAATCAGATATTCATATTACAGTAATAAAAACTTCAGAGTCATATGATTAACAAATGGTAAGTTGATAATTATTACTTGTTTTAATCCAATTTACCTTTTCCACAATCATCACCAGTATAATATGGTGTACATTGACAAGTGGTATCTCTCCATCCATCTATACAAGTAGCGTTATTTAAACATGTATTATTATATATACAATCATCTATATTATATTCACATTGATGACCTTCATATTCTTCTAGACACTGACAACTAAAGTTTCCTATTAAATCAGTACAACTGCCACCATTTTTACATGGTTGTGGATAACAATCATCTATGTTATTATCACAGGTTTTACCATCATATCCTGTAACAAATAACAATGTAAATTATCATATGGACTAGCAAACTTTATTGTTAAAACCTAAATATACCAATGACAAAGATAAGCTTTTCTGTCATCCAATTTAAACTGTGAATCTCTTCAGTTGAAGTGAATGAATAGATACAATTCAATACATTTATACAGAAATACATATATTAAGGGTTTTGCATATCTAAATTTAAAAAAAAATATTTAAGAACCTTATATAATCTGGTTTTTTTATTTTATCAGAATATATGTATGTCAATATTGAACTCAATATAAACAGTTATTGATAGTTGCTTCATGTGCACTCACCTTCTGTACAATTACATGAGAAATCATTGATAAGATCATCACAGGAAGCATTATTATAACATGGTTGACTTGTACAGTCATCAATATTAATATCACATAGTGTACCATTCCACCCTGCTTCACATCTGATGGAAGAGAATAGATAGTTGAATAAAGGATACCAAGACTTCAGTCACTTTTATTGGACCCGATGTATTGCACATCACTTAACATTAATTTAATATCACTCTTAATGTTATTGACTGAATTACAGTCTTTTAAAATTTGTAGGGAAATAAAATGCATGACTGAACCCATGCAAATATTAAGTTTCATAATAAAATCATGGAGAAATAATTAAACATTTATATTAGGAAGCATTGCACAGTTTGTTCTTATTGTGAAATTATTAGTTCAACTTACCTACAAGTGAATCCATTGATCAAATCTGAACATTTAGCATCATTCTTACAAGGGTTAGGATCACATTCATTGATGTTAATTTGACAATTTCTACCTTTAAAACCACCAGCACAATTACATGTATAGTTATTGATATCGTCTATACAGATTCCATTATGTAAACAAGGCTTATCTAAACAATCATCTATTTGTACCTATATAAACACAAAGTTTATTTCCTATAAGAAGGCTTAAATGTGAAGTATATATAGAGAAAAATTTAGTATTTCCTTTGGTCTGATACCTTGAACTTTGGAGAGTTTAAATGGACAAAACATGGCCTATGATTGTGGATTGGTTAATAAATGTGCCGCTATATTCCATAACTTGATCAAATTTGATTGCTTCCCTCAGTCGACAAGCTCATGATGATAATTCAATTGAAGCGGCTGCAGAAAAGGGAAATAATATAAAAGACACTAACTGAACAAGTAGAGCCAGTGTAATCAGGTTGACAAGTACATCTATAAGCATCATCTATTGAGGTACAGGTAGCATTATTATAACATGGTTCCTTTAGACACTGGTCTATCTTATTCTCACACAGTTCACCTACAAAAATAAATATTTATTATCATACATGACTTTTATTTCAATACTATTGTTTTGTTTAGAAATTAGGAATCAAAAACACTTAATATAACAAAAATGAATGAAGGTAATAAACCTATTACTTTAATGAACCAACATGACAATATGTAATTATTTAAGCAGGGCATAAATCAGCTTTAAAATTCATCATTATTTAACAACTGTTTTCATTGTTCCATTCAGATAAATGAACAATTGTGTATATTCAGTTGGAATGCAGGCTGAAACAGGTCAGATGTCTGAAGCTCGCTTAGCGCGAAACTCTATGTAACAACATGATTTAGATTATGTTCCAATAACTGTATAGTTGGTAAGTATATAAAGCATGTATGTGAGGACTAATATACCCTAATATTATTTCACATGCTGCTAATTACTCTTGTATTCTGGAAGTATCTAAGTCAACATTATAACCATTTAAAAATCATCAAAATACAAAATAATAGCGT
Organism: Nipponacmea schrenckii; assembly: GCA_030562195.1. NCBI lineage: Eukaryota > Metazoa > Mollusca > Gastropoda > Lottiidae > Nipponacmea > Nipponacmea schrenckii. The sequence goes on along the minus strand of JAUJPP010000003.1, from coordinate 44,010,302 downwards.
TTTTAATGTTAAACTTTACCTGTCCAATATGGTAAACAAACACACTGATAATTGTTTACACCATCAACACAATAATCTGTACCAGCAGAATTACAACTACTTTGTAAACAATCATCAACATTGATATCACAGTTCTTACCAGTAAAACCTAGAATAAATCAGACAGTTGTGATATCACTGTTCTTACTAGTAAAACCTAGAATAAATCAGACAGTTGTGATATCACTGTTCTTACTAGTAAAACCTAGAATAAATCAGACAGTTGTGATATCACTGTTCTTACTAGTAAAACCTAGAATAAATCAGACAGTTGTGATATAACTGTTCTTACTAGTAAAACCTAGAATAAATCAAATAGCTATGATATCATTGTTCCAAACAGTAAAACCTAGAATAAATCAAAAAGCTATGATATTGTTCCAACCAGTAAAACCTAGAATAAATCAAATAGTTATTATATCACTGTTCTTACTAGTAAAACCTAGAATAAATCAGACAGTTGTGATATAACTGTTCTTAATAGTAAAACCTAGAATAAATCAGACAGTTGTGATATAACTGTTCTTACTAGTAAAACCTGGAATAAATCAAATAGCTATGATATCATTGTTCCAACCAGTAAAACCTAGAATAAATCAAATAGTTATGATATCACTGTTCTTACTAGTAAAACCTAGAATAAATCAAATAGTTTTGATATCATTGCTCCTACCAGTAAAACCTAGAATAAATCAACACAGCTGTGATATCGTTGTTCCTAAAAGTAACGTCTAGAATAAGTCAAATAGCTGTTAATAAAATAGAATGTGTTATAGTTTTAACTAGTAAAACCTAGAATAAATCAAACATATGTCATGGGATAAATTTAACCGTTAAAGCCTAGTAAATATAATGTAAATATGAAATGGATTGCTTACTGTCAAAGGTGTTAAACATTACAAATTTTCACAGAAAACAAAGTATAGTTTACCTGATGGACATGAACAGTTATAATAATTAACATTGTCTGAACATGTTGCTTGATTAAAACAGGGCTGGTCTTCACATTCATCTATTTCAAGTTCACATAATATACCCTCATAGCCAGGCTATAAATAGAGATAAGGATGGTAAAGTGGTAAAAAGTTACCATTCACGAGAGAAACATTAGCTATATCAATATCAATTGATCTAATTTGGAGAATTTTTTTCTTAATGTATAGTATTCAAATTATCTATAAAGGTACTGTTATAATACTTCTATATCACTAGTGAGCACTTTAAAACAATTGTTCAAATTAATTTTTTCCTAAATATTTTCTGTTATAGGCATCAAAGCAAGCTGTGAATTATTGGATATTTGTGTAGGAATTTCTTCAAACATATCAATTAAGCATACACTGCTACATTAGTAAAACCTATATCTATATATTCTACTAACTGAATTCTACATGATGATAAAGTACTATTTACTTACCTGACATGTACAAGTAAAACCATTAGGTTTATCAGTACATATACTATCATGTTCACAAGGACTTGAATTACAATATGATACCATAGTTTCACATCGTGTACCAGTAAACCCTATACAATACAATATTATACTCAAAGTATACATGCTGAATCTTACAAACAAGTTTCATGAAAACTGCTGTACAAGAGCCAAAAATCTCATCAACTTTCAATATTAGATTTACAACTTAAATATTTGTATCTATTTCACAAAAACCTTTATATGGACTTTTGAAGAAGAAAACAAGCTGTAGTTATCTATAGAAAATATGAAGCAATATGGTCATTCCTACCTTCAGCACAAGAACAGTTAAAGGCATTTATCAAATCATTACACGTTCCTCCATTTAAACAGCTACAATCACAGCAATCATCAATATTTATATCACAATATCTTCCATGAAATCCTGTACCCTATAATTATATCAATCATTATATTCTTGTATAGTTTTATATCCATGTCCAATTAAAATTCGATATTGCTGGATATATTATTATTGAATCTTATTGAAATAATGAAGATTGGCAATGTCAAATGTTGTGAAATGAGCTAACATAGCTCTCCTGGTAAACAAGAAAATGAAAATTATAGGTATGCAGAAATATCCTAATAATTTGATCATGCCATTCTATGTCATTTCAATTCATCCTAAATCCTATAAAAACCATAAACCTACTGAACAGTCACATATAAAATCATCTAATAGATCTTTACAAATTCCACCATTTGAACAGGGTACAGAGTTGACATAACATTCATCAATTTCATCTCTACATCTAATAATAAAATATGACATGTCAATTCCTAATAATATAGAACGATTAAAACTTATATATTACATATTTATCTGCTTGAAAAAAAGTCAGATCTAAATAAAAAAAGGGGAATAAGGTCAAAAAATTTTATTATCTCAATATATGAAAACTCTGCACCAAAATCTAAAGTAATGTTTCTCTTGACAATTTTTTTTATACTATAATTCACGTAACTAGTTTAAAACATTAATTTAGATAAAATGATTTAAAATATGAAAATTTCTACCTTTCTCCTTGGTAACCACTAAAACACTGACAAGAAATAACACCTTGTTTCTGTACACAGACACCATGTTGACAATAATCAGGGGTACATAAATCTATTTCTGTTTCACAGTTCTTACCAGTATAACCTAGAATCATTCCATTATATATAACACTAAATACCAAAGATATTAAAGAAATTAGGATAGATGTTTTTTCCACAGTGAATAACTTAAACTGCATGTTCATGTCACATTACTTTTTAGGTTCTAAGAAATATGTATATGCTACAGTATACTTGGAGCCTACATGTTAGCTTCTTATAATTTGGCTCAAAACCTTTTTAGTATCATGCAATCTGATTGAAATACAAGGTCTAGATGTTTTGCTTTATTTTTTGCAGGTTGGATTTTCCATCCTTGAACTTAAAATGATCATAAGTCTAATTGTTCAATTACATCAAAATTCATTATTCATACAAGCTATAATTAAAACATAATCAAACTAGGCAGACAAAGTAATTCAATGTTCTAAAAATAAATCCAGAATCACATCAAACTTTAGTTACTCATCTGAAGAAGAATCAAAATCAGACTTTGAAATATATAATAATAGGCTACCTAACAAAACAAGATACATACCGGATTGACAAGTACATTGAAATGAATCTATACCATCTTCACATGTTCCATTGTTTAAACAGGGCTGACTTAAACAGTCGTCAATATTATCATGACATGTATCACCTAGAAATAATCATAGTTCAAACTTCATCAAATACTAGGTTTGTTTCAAAGTACTTTCTCCATGCATTGTCCTGATGTTTCATGTTCTCTCAGTCTGGTTATTGTTTCACAAAATAAAACTTGATGTTAGTAATATTTATGAATCACAATCTCAACCTCAATCAGTGGACTACTTCTTAATTCTATCAAAATTTCTAATCTTAATATTTTAATGTTTAACAGAAGAATGTGAAACTCACCAGTACATTCTTTTGCAAGTGATTTCTAATCTTGATATTTTAATATTTAACAGAAAAATGCGAAAACTCACCAGTAAATCCTTTTGCACAGGAACAAGTGAAATATCTAAATTCATTAACACAAGTAGCACCATTTTCACACACATTGTTTTCACATTGATCCACCTCTGTAAAATATTATACAGTAGCTATTAGATATATACTATTGTTACATGTTACACACAGTGTAAAATCAATGGCAAAGAATCATACTAACGCTATAAAGATAAAACTGTATCTTAAATATTATATGATGTTAAATGATGATTTGTTCATTCTATCTTGATACCTATTTATATTTTCACTAAGAAGACATAGTATGCTTGTAAACTAGATAACATCATTTCTACTCTTTAAAAGGTCTATCACTACTTTGACCTATAAATTTGAAAAGAATATAAAAAAACAATTTTCGACTCACCGATACAATCTTGTAGACTAGTGCTACCATTAGAGTTGGTAACTGTAGTATTGGGACATTCAGTACATACTACAGAACTAATACTACTACTGTAGTAGTGATATGGACAAGGTTGACAGGGCTCTAATCCTGTATTACTAACATAACCCACACCACATCTCTCTAAAATATATCATATTCATTAAGTTTGTGATATAAAGTTCGAAAGAGATAGAAAGAGTCTGCACTGAACAAAACATAGAAAATCTTAAGCACAATTCTTATTTAGATTCTTTAGAATACATCCCCTAGTTATTATGGAAAACATCTAGGAACAATAGATATCCAGACGTTCTGATATAGTCTTTCGAATGGAAAGGTTTAGTAAGGTTCAATGGATTAGGGCTGTATCGAAATAAACACTTTGATAATCAAAATACTCAAAGGCATAAGATAGATATTTTCTGGAGTAAATCCTACTTTGATTTCAAAAACAGGAATTGATCAGATAATAGTGTAACACTGTGATAGTTTCACTGCTTTCCATCATAATATTAGCCTTCCTATTCATGTGAAAGATAATTATTTAAGTTTGAAAGTAAATTTATTAGTCAAATAGTCTTTATTAGAGCCTCCATTTTGAACCAATGCTAAAAGATAGCTTGCCAGGCAAGGTAATATACGCCCACTGGCAGCATTTATTTCAAATAAAAACTTTTCAGTAAGGTTAATATAAGTGGAATGAAATATTCAACCTTCCAACCTATTTTTTTCTAGGGTCTCTAGTTTCATTAAAAACTGTCAAGAATTGTACCTAATAACAACTCATTAAATATTTTTGGGTATTTTTATGATTTGCAATAGGGTTCACCCTTAATAATATTTTGATATTTTTAATTCTTAATAAGGCTCATCCTTGGTTGATATTAAACAATTTCAGCGAGTTTTGTCAAAAAGGAATGTTTAGAGTGTTCACAAGCCAAAAGTTGAAAGTGTTTTTGAAAACAGGCGCAATAACTGACACTAAATATTTTTCGATTTATCTGATTTTCAATAGGGTTTATCCTTGTGAGAAAACAAATACTAAAGCCAAGTTTCATCAAAATCCATTCAAAATTGTTCTTTCTAGAGTGTTTACAAGCTAAAATTGAACGCGTTTTCAAGAACAAGGGCTATAACTGACACTAAATATATTTCTATTTATTTGATTTATAATAGGGTTCATCCTTGGGTAAAAACAAATACTCAAGCCAAAGTTAATCAAAATCCATTCAGAATAGTTCTTTCTAGAGTGTTTACAAGCTAAAATTGAATGCGTTTTCAAAAACAAGGGCAGTAACTCATACTAAAAATTTTTTCGATTTCGCTGATTTTCAATAGGGTTCATCCTTGAGTTATAACACACTCTCACACCAAGTTTCATAGAAATCCATCAAGAATTGTGCCATGTAGAGTGTTTACGAGACAAAAATTGAACGCATTTAAAAGAACAAGGTCAATAATTCATATTAGATATATTTTGATATTTTTAATTTTCAATTAGGCTCATCCCTTGCGATATCCAACAATTTCAGTGAGTTTTGTCAACATTGGTCATGAATTGTACCTTCTAGAGTGTTTATTAGCCAAAAAGTTAAACCCGTTTTCAAACACAAGGGCAATAACTGACACTAAATATATTTCGATTTATTTGATTTTCAATAAGGTTCATCGTTGGGTAAAAACAAATACTCAAGCCAAGTTTTATCAAAATCCATTAAGAATTATTCTTTCTAGAGTGCTTACAAGCTAAAATTGAACGCGTTTTCAAACACAAGGGCAATAACTGATACTAAATATTTTTCGATTTAACTGAATTTCAATAGGGTTCATCCTTAGGTGATTACAAATACTCATGCCAAGTTATGTCAAAATCGCTCAAGAATTGTGACTTGTAGAGTGTTTACAAGGCAAAAATCCAACACATTTTATAGAACAAGGGCAATAATTCCTATTAAATATATTTCAATATGTGCTATTTTCAAAAGGGTTCATTCTTGGGTGATATTAAACAATTTCAGCAAGTTTCGTCAAAATCGGTCAATAACTGTGCTTTGTAGAGTGTTTACAAGCTAAAAATTGAACGCGTTTTCAAAAACAAGGGCAATAACTGATATTAAATTTTTTTCGATTTTACTGGTTTTCAATAGGTTTCATCCTTGGTTGATAACAAATACTCAAGCCAAGTTTCATCAAAATCCATTAAGAATTGTTCTCTCAAGAGTGTTTACAAGCTAAAATTGAACGCGTTTTCAAGAACAAGGGCAATAACTCATACTAAATGTTTTTCGATTTCGCTGATTTTCGATAGGGTTTATCCTTGAGTTATAACATACTCTCACACCAAGTTTCATCAAAATCGGTCAAGAATTGCACTTTGTAGAGTGTTTACGAGCCATTCAAGAACAAGGGCACAAACTCATACTAATTTTTTTCCGATTTCGCTGATTTTCAATAGGGTTCATCCTTGCGTGATCATAAACACTCATATTAAGTTTCATCTAAATCCGTCAAGAATTACACCGTGTAGAGTGTTTACGAGCAATTGTGGACGGACGGACGGACCGACGGACGGACGGACGGACGGACGGACGGACGGACGGATGTGGGTGACGACAATATACGCCCCCCATTTCATGTGGGCGTATAAAAATTGATAAATTATCACTGAACATCATCATTGGTATATTCTCTTATCAACAATTTTTAGAATTGAGATCAGCTTTGGAACAAAATACCCTTAAAGTGAAATTTCTAGTTTTTTTGTGAAGTGATTGTACACTTCTGGTACTTGAGTCAACTCAAATCAAATCCAGAAAATGGCCTTTAAAAGGATTGGAACATCTATCTGTATTAAATATAAATTTAAATAAATCAAAGAAACAAAACTCTTGAAATACCTTTACAATGAGAAGAAGAGGTTGAACCAATATCAACTGTGGTATAATTTGTAGGACATGGTGTGCAGGCTCTAGAACTAGTGTTAGATTGATAGTAACCTATTGAACATTGACTACAAGGGAACAAACCATTGATAGAATATTCTCCTTCCCTACACTTCACTGAAAATATATCAAACTATTTTGTGATTTATTTTTACTAGTGTTTGTGTTGTTCTACTAATTTCAAATTTCTGTGTATTGGTTCAAATTAAACATTGGAATCAATATTTCATTTATCAATTCTATGAGGTCAAGTTTATATATCAGTTTTCTTGTAGAATACATAATTAAATAGTTCATGTTAAAACAGTTCTAAAGCATTATCAATGCAACTCTTAAGATAAATTAATAATGACTACTTACAAATACATTGAGAACTATTTTTGGAATGAACTGATTCAGTTGAAGTATTTTCAGCACAAAGTTTACAAGATGTTTGTGCCACTTCATCCTGATACCATCCCACAGCACAATTAATACATTTATTTAGGTTTACATCTTTATATGTTCCCTTTGTACAAGCCACTAAAAAAAATAACACAAAATCGCAGGTTGTTAAGAAAACAAACATCCCAGTGGCTAACTGAATCCACTAGTGGCTAAATCAAATTACCAGTGGCTAAATCAAATTACCAGTGGCTAAATCAAATTACCAGTGGCTAAATCAAATTACCAGTGGCTAAATCAAATTACCAGTGGCTAAATCAAATTACCAGTGGCTAAATCAAATTACCAGTGGCTAAATCAAATCACCAGTGGCTAAATCAAATTATCAGTGGCTAAATCAAATTACCAGTGACAAATTTAATTCACCAGTGGTTAAATCAAATCACCAGTGGCTAAATCAATCCAATAGTGGCAAATTTTAATCACCAGTGGCAAATTTAAATCAACACTGGCAAAATCAAATTACCAGTGGCTAAATCAACCCACTAGTGGCAAATTTTAATCACCAGTGGAAAATTTTAATCACTAGTGGCAAATTTTAATCACCAGTGGCTTAATCAAATCACCAGTGGTAAAATCAAATCACCAGTGGTAAAATCAAATCACCAGTGGTTAAACCAAATCACCAGTGGCAAAATTAGAAAGCAATATCAGAATATCGGGAATATCAGAAGTAAAAAAAGTGAGTTGTCATTGATAATCTTGAACTGGTGTATCAAACTATTAAAAATAACTTTACTAAACTAAATTCAAAACAATTTCTTGTTTGTATTCAAATATCTTTTTACTTACAGCAATAATTGTTCTTGAAGATGTGACCATCTGGACATTTATCACCATGTATAGCATCAACAGGAGGTAGCAGGGTTGAGTTACCACAAGATTTAGTTGACACAACAAAATCAGTCGAGTTATTTATCATTTCTATGATCTTCAAACCACAACTCTTAGCAATATTTGGTGATGTGTTGTTTAATATCTCAATATTTACATAAATCTTGAATCTTATCTTAAATAACATAAAATCAGAAACAATCTTAAAGATGGGTTCACTTATTTTCATTTATTCATATATCTTTATGTTTAATAGTTAATGATAAATAGTTAGAAAATAAAGATGTTGGTTGGGAATAAAAAACAGTTTGTCTGCAATTACTGGTACTTAATTAATTTTGAAGGGAATACAGACAAATTTTTCTAACAAGTGGCCTAATAGAAAAAAACAATTTTTTAAAATCCATTGAAAATTTTAGCTAAATAAATAAAATGTTGACATGATTTTACTAAGTCAAGGGCAATAACTAAAAAACTGTTCATCAAAAAATCGTAAAATTCGAACTTAAGCACCGTCTTAACAATTCAAATGCTCAAACCAAGTTTCATTAAAATCCATATAAAATAAAAATATATATAAAATATAAAAAAATATAATAAATCAATTTAATTCAGTTTTAATTTGCAATTATCTTTCCAAATAGCTTGGTAGGAGAAAATGGCTAGTAAATTCAAATAGAGTTTCATGTCCTTTGAGTCGAAAATTTAGCTACATCATTTCACAAGATATTCCATGTCCACATATGACTTCAATTGCGTAAGAAAAAAAATTGAATTGTTTGCTTGATTTTTCTCAAGTCAAATGCCATCCTTATTGGGGATCAAATATTTCAAAGTCGAACTTTCACCATGAAGATATTATATTCTGTCTCAATTGGTGCCTCGATGGTATTATTATCTGAAATGGTCTTGTATTGTTATCTTAGAGGTTTCTATTTATCATCAATAGTAACCACTGTCCTCCAATTATTGTAAACTAGGTCTTTACCCAAATAATATAACAAACTTACATGGACTAGTGATACCAATGAACTATTAATGTTTACAGTGATGTTTAAGTTATTATTTGAACAACCTTTAATGATAGATTGCTCTAGTTCATCAAATATATCTTTTAATGTAGATTCTCTGCAATCTTCAGTGGTATTACCATTATAGGTAAAGTTGAAGGCTAGCATTAATTCATAGCTGGGGTAGATTTTTTCTGAAATGGAAATTATTTTTATTTGTTGATAGAATACATCTAACAAACAGTGATATAATAAACCTAATAAATCTTTGAGGAATCCTATACTATTCAAAATTTATGTGCAGTTAAGAAATGTGCACAGTATTTTATTAAATATATACTTGGATTCTAACTTCAGTAATTACACAAATTAAAAATTTTGACAAAATTATTTGATCAAAGCAACACAAATATACTCAAACTTAATATCTTATATATAATCCTCCTTATAATGACCCATACCTGTACAATCAGGTACATAATTATGTGGTGTCCAACTGCCTCCATAAGAACAGATATATTGGTTTGGTTCTTTAACAGCAAAATCATATCCCTTAGCACATCTAACATTACAACTGTATCCTGAAGAATTAGTACCATCTACATTACCACTGCATGCTTTATGACCATTAGTTGGTGTTTCTAAACTCCAATCAGGACAACTACTAGCTGCAATTAAGGCAATTTAAGCAAATTTGAAATAAAATGAAATGAATGGGGCTTTACGTCCTGCTCTTCTGCAGGGTGCAATGAGGGATATTCTGCCAGGACAGCAGCATCAGCATTTCTAGGGGATCTTTCCTAGAAGGATCTTAAACGTGCACAGCACCACAGCGTGTAGCAGACAGGGCTTCAATATCCATGTCAACCTCTCATACCTGTAACACTAACAAGGAAAAATCTAAAAGTTAGGTTAGCGAGCAAGCAACTAACTTACTAAATCACCGTGCCTCTCTATGCATATTTGAAGAAAGATTATTAAAGTGAATAAAACAAATCTAGCATCAATTAACAGTTATTACTCCATTATTAGGTGTGGACGATGTAGTGAAAGACAGATCCTTCTATTTTTTTGCACTACACATGTCAAGATCTCCGTTTAGTTAAAATAAGGCAATAGTGAGGACAACATTTTTTTAAAGATTTGAAAGCAAAAAAAAATCATGCTAATAAAAACTAGAAGAAATCTTTTTTAAACTTACATTGTGCTTGGTATTTAAAAAAACAGGAAGAATTCAAGTTATTATTATCAAAGACTATAGCTTCTACTGTTATAACATCCAGCATATTAATAGTAGTATTCTGTGCTGGTAGATATTTAACATGACTTGATATACCACTGAAATCACTGGCTGTTATATTAACATCACTATAATCTATAGCAACACTTATATTATCACCATCATAGTATACTTTATGTACATTCTCTGGACATCGAACCCTTGGCGGTGTTACATCTGAAATGTCAGTTTAATTGGTTAAAGATAGACATATAGAAATCCACTATTGATTAAAGTGTGATATATATACCAATATATACGTGGTATAAGGTTAAAACACTGTTTCAGAAGTAACAACAGTGTTAGAGAATTCATAAAATAAGAATTAAAATCCCAAATTTACTTAAATATATATCAGGGCCCGGTTTCACAAAAATTTTAACAAAGATACAAGATTTTAAGAAATACAATAACCTGTTTGGTTTATAAAAACTCAATTTTAGTGATTGACCAATCTGACCATTGAAACACTAGAATCATTCTTAGTAAAGTTTTCTTGAAACAGGCTCTTGGGAAATAGGGATTTTTTTTAGCTGGCAAAATACTGTCTTTAGGAAACATTTTGTCTTTTTTCTGTTACCTTGTAACTAAGAATCATGAATGTGAATTTAATGAGAGAATATGACTTGGAAGATTATCTACTATCTTGTCGAAAATTCCATGATCAAGAATATAATGCAATGCTAAATTCAAGGTTCAGAACTAAAAGTATAAAGTGAGAATAACTCACCCATCTGATATATCTGTATTGTACAAGCTGCCTCGTTGCCAGCGCTATCTGTAGCATTAACATGTAGTATAGACATCTACAATACAATTTAAATTACAAAAAAAAATTCATATGACCACATTAGTCCAAAATAGATGATGTATTTAGAGTGAAACCAGCTGAATTTTAAATAAAAATCCAAAATTCTGCAAATTTTTTTTTGTATTTGTAAGTAATAGTTTTTTCAAATAACTAAGATTTATTTCTTTTTCTCAATCACAACAGATAACAAATCTAATACATTTTCAAAATTACAAAGCAGCTGTGATACTGTTGCAATTTTTGTTTCTGTAAAAGTGACTTACTGGTATATCTGTAAAGGTATATGGGAATCTAAAATCAGAAGGTATAAATCGAATTGTTGGTGGATAGCCTGAATTATCTTGTATATGAGGTAAACTAACATTAACAGGTACCGGTCCATGTTCACCTAGATTGATCATTAAAAAGGTCTCACAATTTATCATCTCAGGTTTCATGGTATCTGAAATTTGAGATATCAATGTAATGTAATAATGTAAAAACATTATAGCAAATTATAACATCTATCAAGGTATCAAAGTACCATCTTCAGTTCATATCTGTATTATATACATGTTGCTAAAGCTGTGTAGATTGTATAAATCTTTCAAGGCAGCCAGTAATGGTAAACAGGTATTTTTTATTTTCTTTAATTGATACAAATAAAAGATAAGTGCATCAAATCAAATGAATACTTACCACGACATTGTGGAACAGACGAATTCCAATATGGCTTATTATTACCGAATGTGGCAGGTATTGATCTTTTTCCTCTTCCCTTACCTTCTGAAAGTACATAAGAAACATTAACAACAATGCAACCAGATACTGGATAATCTACTTTAATTCTGAACTTAAACTCAACCTGACCCCATTTTGATCACCCGTTGCGTTGATTACAAATAAGAATAACTGTCATAAAGTTCGAATGCAACTGAGTTGTGAGATGGTTCAGTCCCGGTTGAGATAAACTGATTTTTTCAACATGGTTTTTCATTGTCAGTGATGCAGTTTGGAAGGGATGATATGAAAAAATGCATCATTTTGATTCGACAATGAACCTAGGCTCTGTGCACTGTGCTTTGCATGTTAAAAATCCCTTAATAGAATCGCAAAAAGAGTAGAAAAATGCAGCTGTCCTGGCAAAATTTCTCATTGCACGCTACCTGTCTGACTTCATTAAACAAATAAGGTGCAGAAGAGTAGGAATAAATCACTCATTTCATTTCATGAGGGTGTGAGGGTACCTTTACCAGAGGTTTGTAGGTTCTTAGACATGCAACAGTTATCCAATAATATTTTACAATATAATTTTACTGATCAAGAGCATAAAGAAAATAATCAAAGTTAAAATATTCAGACTCAAAACATAACTTACTTTTAGTGTCAGTCTTTTTATTGCAGGTTAAAGTAACACTGTTAAAATTATATCCTGAGTTACATTTCCATCCTATTTCAGGTTGAAATGAATCTGTATGTAGTTTTTGACACTTGTGATTTAATTTGTTTAATAAGACTCTGCCATATATTGGAATGATTACATCAATATCATTAGTTATTTTATTATAACATTCAACAGTATCATTCTGTATATTATCAACACTTTTCAACACTATCGGGAATTTTACTGTTACCTAAAATATGATCACAATATAATTATTTTTCGTATATATGACAGTTATATTTCAAAGTTATGTAACAATAATAAAATTTAAAATCTGGAACCTGCAACAGTCAGTCACTGGTAACCTAAGGGAGACAACATCATTGCCTTTCGACAACTTTTGACTTATACAATCAATTTTAGTGATTGAAACGTCTGATTTGTGTCAAAAACAAAGCATCTATTCTAAACTGTACACCACTTGGTCTCACTAAGTGATATATTGTTAGAAAACTGCTATTCCAAACAAACAAAGTTTGCCTTTATTTTTATTTCAGCCTAAATTCTAAAGTATTTTATTTTCATTAATTCATATTTTTATAATGGTAAACTGCATTGTATCAGTTGTAGAAAACTCAAATCAAGTTTCAGAGTTGCAGTTATCATAATAACTTGCTTATAGTTACAGGTTTAACACAATTAATTACCAAACTCTCATCAAGGAAATAAAAAAACAAAATAAATATATATAAAAATCTGTTAATCAACCAATTCAAACCTTTTAGTTCTTGACGTCTGACTTATAGTCTGAGCACAGCAAAAAGGATTTCTTTGAATTTTTACTATTTTTTTTTTTAAATGGTACTGTTAGAAATATCAAGTAAAAAAATTTCCAAACTTGACTGAAAAGTATCCTGTGCAAAAACAAAGTTTGAAAACACAGTGCTCATGTTTTTATTGTTTTCAAGCAAAGATATTCAACGACTAACAGTACTAATTTGAGGCTAATATTCTAATTCTTGTAAATAGGAAATAATTAAAAAATCTTTTTACTTTGCTACAATAATAATTATCAACCTGAATGATTTTTTTAGTATTATGTGGGTTTCTGATTGGATATTTATATGAGATTCATCTCTGTGCTGCAACATATACAAAAGAATGAAGAATATCAGGATCAACAAAAATTTCCAGTTGCCTATGAATGTGTGGATCACCTAAATCAAGTTTGATTTATAGAACTTTGTTAGAATTTTCCAACAGCTACTATCAAATGATTATCTATCAAATAGATAGTATATTTGTTAGAGGCAGCTTTTTACTTCTATTATCATATACCATTTGTTAGAATATGAAAAAAAGCAAGATCAAAAGTGTATCCTTGTAAAATATCACAAAAGTTTTGTTTGTTATAAAATATCACCTACAAGTACACTTGTTCTATGTTGTTAGCGAAAGCATATAAAGAAGTGATTAAAAAGAATGTGTAAGGTGAAAGATTTGTTATTTGTGTGTTTCAACAGAGAATTATTTCACCAATATTCTCCATTAAAAAAATTTGGTTATTAGTTCAAAATTTATGTTAGATATTTGTCTTTAATCAAAACACCTACCATGTTACCAAAATCTTTCCATAATACATGTATCTATATTTTAAATTTTATAAATCTTAAGTAGCTGTATCAGCTTGTTATACTTAAATATTTATATCCTCTATTATTCTGATAATTAAAGCTTATTTCACACGATGACTTTTTAAACTTTGAAAGGAATACTACTTCTTAAGCCAAACTGAGTATATATTCATCTTAACTATACAGCAGAAGCCCTCTATAAATTCATAAATCCACACAGCAATTAACAATATAACAACATATAATTTGTTTTATAGAATTTTTCAAAACTTCCCCAAGTTATAGGTGTTGTCATTTACAGGCAATCTGTTGTCTAGTTGTGATACCGGGTAAGTTCAACTGATATATATTATACTCTTATTGACCAAGTTTAAGAATTAAAATTTTATATTCATATTCATTGTCAAAACTCAAAATTCATTTCAAATTTTGATGTTAAAAATTATATGAGCTTTATTATTTTCATAATGCACCATCACAGGGATATTATCAAAAGAATAATATTTTGACTATTCCCTATGAAATATATAATTGGCCACCCTGAGAACCCTGTGCCTGGTATTATATATTCTTATTATGTATATAATTACTTACAAAATCACTTCCAGTGGCCAACTCCACACTTGAAATAGGATCCAGAATAACTGAATGAGATTGACAAAGTTGATTGACTTTAGATTTTATCTTCATATAAAACTGAATTAAGCTGATTTTAGTAGACTCCTCCAAAGATTTTCTACAAACGTTTTTATCAAAACCTCCACTAAATCTTACAGTATAAAAACCTTGATAGCTCGGAATACTTTCTACAAAGAGACAAAGGAACCAAAAACATCAATGTAAGAATATCTATTTAAATATCATTGTCATAAAAAATTTACTTATCAAAAATGCCATAAGAGGGGAACACAACTAAAATTATATTATTGTCCTGCTGTTTAATTTTATCTAATCAACAGAATGTGATTGACAACTACAACTAGGGTGTTTATAGGGAAGGATATTTGCTGAAATTTTAAACCATTACCATTATTGCTTGATAGAGATTGAAACGTTGCCTAAATTAAAGAGAAGTAGTATATCCATAATAGTGTTCTTTATATAATATACAAATTTGATCGACAACAACAAAAAAACTAACACTTACTGTGTATACATTTATAATTAGTAGCATCCAAATAACATTCCACACAACATGATTCATTGGCATCATATTTTTCACTATTTAATGTTAAAGATGCTGGTAACAATTTTAAGGAACTACACTGTTCATTAAAATTCAAAGGTTTGATTAAGGATAAAGAATGTGAAACAGGATTGGTGAAAACTGACAAGACAAACAATTTACATTTCTCCATCCGTTTACTGTTGATGGAATTAGATTGTGGATATAAATAGATATGAGCTGAGGTATCCACCTGGAATGAAAACACCCAAAATTTCTAAATGTGTTTCTTAAATACATGAAACTCTTATTATAATCAATATTTGTCAACTACCAGTTCCAAACATGCACAAAATAACATTATTCATTAATAAATTTAACCACAGGATTCAGGAATAAAAACTGCATTGAAATAATTTGATGAATTTCAGAATATCTTTTTTTCATGACAATGTAAATATAATGTGATTTGGTACAAAAATTTTATCAAATACTCAGCCTTCATAAATATCCTCTCAAGAAACCTACCTTCTTTCCACGTATCTTAACACTGATATGGTCAGCCACAGAGATGTATATATCATTACAATCTTTGGAGGACTTTGAATTCATTACGGGCTCCAAGTTTTCAAAGATTTTTTGTAAGCCTCGTTCATAATAATCACGACATTCATTAGGTATTGTATTATTATTCCGTAAACCGCCATTAAACTTAATGATAACAGTTGGTACTGTGTCAACTGTCCTGTTTGGTGATGGTGCATTTTCTGATCTGACAGAAAGATCTGCTACATTAGGTTCTTCACAAATCCAATCTATGTCATTTAATATGTAATCATCCATACAGCCCCAATAGCTATAAGTAATATTAAACATATCTCCTGTATAGTTAAGGTAAGTACAGTAAGTAGGTACCAGAATTGTCTGTAAGTTAGATAGCAACTTAGGCAATTTTGTTGACAAAAATCCCTTGAATTCCATTGCACAGCTTTGAATTTCATCTTTATTTGCTGTCGATATTCCAAATACTATATCTATATCCACCTGAATATAGAAATAGGAAAATGCAATATCAGTTTCATCCAAGACATCATTGCATAAATGAGTCAAATTTGATGGGTTTTAAATGATAGAAAGAATTTTAATTGACAAGGATGACAACTAAGGTTCAAAGTTAAGTTTCTACCAGCTGGTCCTTCGCGTAACAATTTATAGTTGGGTAACTTCGACTTTGTCAATGCTCAAAAGATCCAAAGAGCTCATTGAAAGCTTACCAAAATCAAATTCAACTGAGATGTTATCAATACACATACATTTGTTCACCAAGTTTGATCTAAACCAGACCTAAACTAGTCTTAACTGATGTAAAACTCTTCAAAGATATTAATATGTTGTGCATATCAAATTTCATAAAGATAGCTTGCCAGGTAAGGTAACATACGCCCACTGGCAGCATTGAATTTGAATAATAAATTGAGCAATAACTCAAAAAACATTCACTGAATGAATGTTGAAGTCAAGGGCAAAAACTCAAAAACTGTTCATGGAAAATTGTCAAATTTAAACTTTACCACCATCTTATCTATTTCAATACTCATACCAAGTTTCATCAAATCTATTAGAAAATTGTAGATTATTTTGCAAACACAAATATTTTTGATGCAATTTTACTAGGTCAAGGGCAATAACTAAAAAACCATTCGTTAAAAAAGTCAGAAATTCAAACTTGACTAATGATTTATCAATTCTGATGCTTCCACCAAGTTCCATCAAAATCCTTTGAAAATTAAAGCTTCTTATTGCAACCACAATAGAATAACTCAAAACAGTTCATTGAAAAACTGTCAAATTCAAACTTGACTGAGGTCTAATCAATTCCAATAATCACACCAAGTTTCATCATAATCCTTAGAAAATTGTAGGATTTATTGCATCAAAACAAAAATTTTGACAAGATTTTACTTAGTCAGGGGCAATAACTCAAAAACTTGAAAATTGTAGCTTCTATTGCCCTTGCAATAAAATTACAGGGCAATAAAAAAAGACTGTTCATCAAAATTGACAAGTTTGAACTTAACTGGTGTCTTATCAATTCCAATGCTCACACCAAGTTTCATTAAAATCCATTGAAAATTGTAGCTACTATTGCACCCACAATAAAATTTTTACACAATTTTACTAAGTCAAGGGCAATAACTCAAAAACAGTTAATTGGAAAATCTTGACAAGCGTCTTATCAATTCCAATGCTCACACCAACTTTCATTTAAATCCATTGAAAATTGTTGCTTCTATTGAGTCTTCAACAAATATAGAGGCAGGGGCAATAACTCAAAAACTATTTATCGAAAAATCGTCCAAATAAACTTGACCGCAGTCTTATCAATTCCAATGCCCATACCAAGTTTCATTTAAAATCCATAAAAAATTGTAGCTTCCATAGTGTCTACAACAAATTTTTACACAATTTTACTAAGTCAAGGGCAATAACTCAAAAACAGTTAATTGGAAAATCTTGACAAGCGTCTTATCAATTCCAATGCTCACACCAACTTTCATTTAAATCCATTGAATATTGTTGCTTCTATTGAGTCTTCAACAAATATAGAGGCAGGGGCAATAACTCAAAAACTATTTATCGAAAAATCGTCCAAATAAACTTGACCGCAGTCTTATCAATTCCAATGCCCATACCAAGTTTCATTTAAAATCCATAAAAAATTGTAGCTTCCATAGTGTCTACAACAAATTTTTTACACAATTTTACTAAGTCAAGGGCAATTACTCATAAACTGTTCATCGATAATCTTCAAATTCAAACTTGACCGTTGTCTTATTCATGTGAGTGTATAAAAATATATAGTCTCTATCACATTAACAAAAGTTCAAGTTAACTTTTACACATTTTAGTTTAGTGCAGAGCAATGACTATTAATATGGTTATCTATGTGTACCAAAAATTGAACAGGTGGATTGACTGAGGGACTAGGCAACCACTTTTCATATTTCCTTTTCCTAAAAGAGATTATATCAAGCCAAATAGGAGACTTATGGGATCAATTTTGAAAAATCTTACTAATCAATTGCCAAGGAAAGAAAACTGAATTTCAACTAACATGTACAGAGCTGAGCAGACCTCATGTACAGCTCTTGAAACATGTTGAATGATAAAGATTCCTTTATTTTTCCTTATGGCAGATTCTACTATTAGCTGCTTAACCATGCATTGTGCTAATAGCTATCCACATCATTTTGAGGCTCAACACAATGATCCAAGTAGCATATATAACCAAAAATATACTTACATATGTATTCCTGAATCCAGCACTCCCTGTTTGTAAAAGTATAGTCAGATCAAGAAGAGTTTTGACAACCACCTTCTGATTTAAAACTGGTTAAAATAGAGATGACTATGTTATTTAGATAACTGTGAACACTATCAATGCATATATTATCATTAAAAGATCCAAATAACTTATCATAAACAGCAATCAAATAAACAGGAAAACTTGCTGAAAATAGAAATTTTCCTAAATAACTTATATAATACAAATTTATGTTGGATTACTAAAGACAAAAATTTTTTCACAAGACATTTACATTTTGAACCAAAATTATTGAAATCTTTACTAATATAAGGTTACATTGATTTATCATTTAGCTTACCATTAAATGGGGTTGGTAAGGTTGTTCCAGGATATATTGTAGTTCCTAAACCATCTGTTGATGTGCCTTGTGAACTTGTCGGTTTTTGTGTGATTGTTGGTCCCTGAGAAGTTGATATACCTTGTGTATTTGATGGAGGTCCTTGTGTAGACGATGGTTCTTGTGATCCATGAGTAATGGATACTTCTGGTGTACTTAATAGTTGTGTTGTACTTGGTCTTGTGGTTGATTCTGGTTGTGAAGTACTTGAATGTCTTGGAGGTGTTGGTGATCCAGCCGTGTTGGATGGTTCCTTTGAACTTGACTCCTGAGCACTAGTTGAAACTGTTGAGGATTTAGTTTGCATTATTTCAGTACTGATGGGTCCTTCAGAGGATATGTCACCAGTTCCTTCAGTGCTGTCTTGAGTGCTGCTTGAATATTGCAAACTTGAGTCTGTTGTGCTGAACACATAGCCTGTGCTAAAATCTTCTGCAGTAGTTGATGTAGATGATTCAGATGTTGAAGAGAAGCCAGAAGTGAAATCTGTTTCAGTTGTGTCTTCTTGTGTCATATCCGTAGTAGTAGAACCACTGGTTGAACTTGTTGACAAATCTTCTTCTGTTATTGATACTGATGAAGAAGATGTAGAAGTGGAACCTTGTGTGGTCTCAGTGGCTTCATCAGTAATTGAAGATAGAGATAGGGATGTTGGACTTGTTGCTGTATTAGTATTGCCAGGAGTAGTTTCCCACGTTGTAATACCTGTTAAAGGTCTATCAGTTGTTTTATCACTGGAAATTGTTGTATCTATTGAAATTGTGGTTGTTTCCCAATAAGATGTTTCCCCCAATGTTGTAACTTCTGGTTCCAATGTTGTAATTCCAAAATAACTGGTAGTTGTATCAGTTTTAGGAGTTGTTGTTATATCTATAGCAATACTGGATGTGGATAGTGTGGTCTCTATTGGTTCAATCAAGTCTGGAAATCTTTCAATGCACCCTGAAATTTGCACAAAATATATAAAATGTCCCGTGTAATTGTAAAGTTTATTGTCTGATACCCACAGATTACTCCATGGTGCACAAAAATATATAACCAAAAAAAAAATCCCCTCACCTTGGATACAAACTGGATTTATATCTGCATTACAAACTTCAATACTAATATCAAGCTCATGACCTGGTAAACATTGCCAATTAGAATCAGATTCCCTTTCAATATCCTGATTCAAGGAAGCTTTGGGACAAGTTAGTTCTTTGGATTGAAGAGTTTCTATATGTTGGTTATTTTTAGCAAGTTCATTTTTTATTACATTGCCACATGTACAAGCTATATGAATATCAGAATCATTTAATATTGATATATCTAGGTCAATTACCAGGAACATCTGAAATGAAAATATCAAAGTATTCAAGTATCTGATAACAATTTACTAGCTTAAACCCATCAAATGGTATCAATAACATTCAAGTCGTTGGATTTACAGATGTCATGTCATATTTGTAGAAACTCTAGGTTTCAGGTATTGCTTATAGAAGAATTAAATGTCAAATTACCTTAGTATCATTAATCTGTGGTTTATTTTCACCTTGAAGTACTGTAACAGAAACTTCTCCAGTATTACAAAACATGCTATTATCTAAAAACTCTTGTAGATTTATTTCTAGTTGATCTTGATAAAATATGTTACACTGGTTCAGTGTTAGAATACTATCTAGTATATACTGGAACTGTATAGATAGCTGGTATTTAGGTCTATGTGTGGATGACTGGTAGTTTTTTTCTGATATACATTGCACTGGAGATGGATCTGAAATGACAACACAAATCTAACCTGTAAGCAAAATCAGTTGTGTAAACTAAGATAATAGGTCTTAGAATGAACATAAAATTTGAAAATTTTAAATTTGGTCAGTAAGAGCTCTATTCATAAGTAAATATACCTACTACCATAAATAACATAAAAAAATAAATATAAAAAAAACTAAGTAATTATCCATAAGGATGCATTAAATTATTGAAAAACGCTTAATAAATTGATTCTGTTACTTTGTAACACCAGGTAAGTTCCCTGATGAATATACACCCATATTGACCTTTCTTGAGAACTAAAATTTTATTTTCATTTTCAAGACCTATTATCCCTTTAAGCAGCAGTATGTAAAATTACTTAATATGTTTTTTGCCAAAAGGAGAACCTATACTAATATGACAAATAAAAAGACTGTATGTGTGCTGCACAATCAGGCTTTATCCAAGAATATTATGGAAGCTATTCTCAATAGGATAATGATCCTAAATCATATCACAATATGCATGTTTAACATGCTAACTTAGTGAGGATTTGACCATATTGGTTGACATGAGGTAAAAGATTATGAATGTTATGATAAATAATTGTCAATGAAAAGGTCTAAAAGTCCTACCAACCTGATAATGTATAACCTTTTCTATCACACTGATATTGTATTATACTACCAACAGGATAGGCGTCTTGTTCATTGATAATAGAACCATATACAGGTACTTCAGGTTTTCTACAGCCAACACCTTTAATTACAGATCATGGTTAACATTGTTATTAGAGTCTGATACCTTTTTCAATTCTGTGCCTTCTGAAGTTTGACACACTCAGATGGTCTTTTAAGAATGTATATTTTCAGTCAATAAAAAAGTAAAATTATTTAATTTCAAGATTTAAAGTTAAATTTAGCTGAATGCTGTTACATTTATCTTAAGAAAACAAAATCATGGATCATTTTTTGGTGCTTTATCACACAACTACAACCTCAAATATTAGATAGTTGGAGATTCTCTGCTAGTAATAAAATCCAAAAGTATTCAGCTGGTAATAAGATTCAAAAGATCAAAATGTCAGAAAAGATACATACTGTTACATTGTGTATTGATTCCACTCCAACTACCATTAGCAGAGCAATATCTGATTTTAGATCCTTCTAATTCAAATCCACAGTAACAATTAAAAGTAGCAACATCTCCATATCTAGTTCCAGTTACTGTTACCAAACCATTAGATAGGTTGGGTAACATGCTACAATCTATGGCTATAAGATATAATCAATAACATAATATATAATTTGGTTTCTAAGTAATAAAAACTTGTCATTCCTAGCAATTTGAAATAAACTGAAATTTCTGATAATCATTATGAGAAATTTTAGGTTGTCAAGGAAATATTTTCCATCATAAATCATTTGGGTCTAAAGATAGGGGTGCCAGTTATTTATGTTACTTGATTCTAATAAGATACAAATCTATACAATATCCGATCTAATTTATTTTATGCATTATGAGAGGTATCTCCTGAGATACATGATCTCCAGTTAAAAACTAGTGGTAGTACTTACGAGAGCAAGATGGTTTGATTCCGGTCCATCTGTATTCCAATCTATTAGTACATGTAGCATCAATATATGTGAGCTGACAGATTCTTTTATCAATACCAACTAGTTTATAGCCATTATAACAATGATATTGTACAACACTGCCAGGACTAGTTTCATAATCACTTACATAACCATTAGATATTCTATCTAGTTTAACACAGTTACTAGCTGTAATCAAAATAATATATTATTACTGATATAATCATTATATATTATATCTAGTTTAACACAGTTACTAGCTGTAATCAAAATAATATATTATTACTGATATAATCATTATATATTCTATCTAGTTTAACACAGTTACTAGCTGTAATCAATATGATATATTATTACATTACTGATATAATCATTAGATATTTTATCTAGTTTAACACAGTTACTAGCTGTAATCAAAATAATATATTATTACATTACTGATATAACCATTATATATTATATCTAGTTGAACTGTTACTAGCTGTAATCAAAATAATATACTATTACATTACTGATATAACCATTATATATTATATCTAGTTGAACTGTTACTAGCTGTAATCAAAATAATATATTATTACATTACTGATATAATCATTAGATATTTTATCTAGTTTAACACAGTTACTAGCTGTAATCAAAATAATATATTATTACATTACTGATATAACCATTATATATTATATCTAGTTGAGCTGTTACTAGCTCTAATCAATATGATATATCATTAAATTTACCAATATAACAATTATATACTATATTTAGTTGAACCGTTACTATTATTACATTACTGATATAACCATTATATATTCTATCTAGTTGAACTGTTACTAGCTGTAATCAAAATAACATATTATTACATTACTGATATAAACATTAGATATTATATCTAGTTGAACTGTTACTAGCTGTAATCAAAATAACATATTATTACATTACTGATATAACCATTATCTATTATATCTAGTTGAACTGTTACTAGCTGTAATCAAACTAATATATTATTACATTACTGATATAACAATTATATATTATATCTAGTTGAACTGTTACTAGCTGTAATCAAAAAAATATATCATTACATTACTGAAATAACCATTATATATTATATCCAGTTGAACTGTTACTAGCTGTAATCAAAATAATGTATTATTACATTACTGATATAACCATTATATATTATATCTAGTTGAACTGTTACTAGCTGTAATCAAAATAATATATTCTTACATTACTGATATAACCATTAGATATTTTATTTACCGGTAGTTGAACTGTTACTAGCTGTAATTTGGAGAGAGGCAATGAAAACAATTTACATGCTCTAGAATAATGAAATTATGTTAAATATACCTTGACATTGTGTAACACTATCTGTCCAGCCTCCAGAAGATTGACATTGTATTTTACTGTCACCATCAGGAATAGTATTTTCTGGACAGGTGATATAAGCTTCAGTAGGGAATATATATCTTCCATCAGGTATAACTGTACCATGATAAAACACTTCACCATTAAACACCTTTAATGGTTCACATGGAGCTAAAATCATACATATTCCTTATATATATGACATGTATTAAAAAAAAACTCAACGCTACTGAATATATATCAGATTGTGTATGAATGCACTCTAGTTCTGTTTTATCAGCAAGATACACTATTATCACATGATACCAAAGCATTTTAAATATTTCATTATTGACACGACTTTTAAGGTCCAACACTTTATTTAAGCAAATAACAAGCTTCCTTATTACTGATTATTATTCAATTACTCATTAGATAATATAGTGATTCTGCCAGGATATTTCAAAGTTTTATTGTGCAACATATCATTTCCAATTTCAATATATCTTGTCTCCCCCTAATTGTACAAGTAGTTCTTTTTTTTTTTTTAAAAACAAAGTCTATGTACTTACCAATACATGTATGTCTTGGTTTTAATAAATGGCCATCTACAACAATTTCTGGTCCATCATATAGCTCATAAACAGAGGAATTACATGAACAGTAATAACCTCCCTTGGTATTATTACATACTTGATTACAATTACCATTACTTATTGAACACTCATTTATATCTAATATCAATAAAATGGTTAAAAATTATACAAGCTATTCTATAAACCAGATCATACAACAGAAGAAAACAGGTCTTATTATTTAAGTCTAATTTTTAGATTAACCAGACACTAAATAACCTATTTAAAAATAAAGTTTTCTTTTAAAATGCATATGCAAGTCAATTTTCAATCAATTTGTACATTTGACCCTTTAAATCACCTGTATCCCTTCCATCTAAATGCAAAACATTTTCCACTATATACATTGCTGATTAGATTCCCAATAAAAAATTATTGTAAAATAAGTTTTTACCTTGACAATTAGTATTTGTGCCTATAGAATGGTGATAACCTGGTTTACATGAACATTGATAACTACCAATAATATTCTGGCATTCATGTTCATGACAATCATTATCATCTTCATCTAAACATTCATTAATATCTAAAAAATATCAAAAAAACAAATTACATAACATATATAAAAATTAGTTAAAATACACCATTATTTAACCTGCATAAATAGCAAGCTAGACAAACATTCAAAAACATATCACAAAATATCATAGGTAAGAGGTATTTTTCTTATAAAAAAAATAAACATACATATTTTCACAATATTGGTTAAGAGCTGATATGGGATGCCCAGTTAACAAATTCAGTTGCTGAGTATCATCAGGTGATTCAGAGTAGGGAGAATGAAGAATTCAAATCTGTTGACTTACCGTCACATGAAGGAATAGGTTTATCATATTTTTCATTTTCCATACAGATTAATACAGGATCAGAGGAAGGATGATAACCATGATTACATATTATCTTTACAGCTTGATTTATATATACCAACTCTGTTATATTAACATCACCATTCTCTATACCTTTTATAATAGGACAGTGGTAGGCTGAAATATCAAATAGCACAATAATAATTATGACTGAATAGTGAAAAAATATATAAAAAAGCGAAGAAATATAAATCACATGATAACTTCAATACATTTAGAGTAAAAGATTAGTGTTGTTTATTGCAGGATAGCGCCTCTCGACTGCATGTAATTTTGATTTCTTCACCTTGTTGAAGGGATAAGTCAAGAAATGTAGCTACATTTATTCTAATTGTAGTGACTTTTTAGCTAAACTGAACTTCATTTATCATTACATAATTATAAACAGTGACACAAGCTGATTCAAATAGCTATTCGGAAGCAACTTTGCATAATTTCATAATAAACATCAAACACATTTATTTTAAATACAGTTATTGAATTAGAAGGACTTTTACTATGCTTGTGAGAGACACCATTGAAGAGGATTTGACAACAGATTACATTGTATTTGATGTTCAAGTGTCATACCTTGACAAGTTGGTGTTGGACTGGACCAAGTTTTATCGGCTTGACAATGAGCCTCAGCAGATCCAACCAATCTGTAACCTTCTTTACATTTATATATTAGACTCGCACCATATCTATTATCTTCAGCAAAAACTATACCATTGGTTGGTGGTAGGACTTTAGGACAGTAGATTTCTGCAATGATAGTGTGTTAACAATATTCAGTAAGATGCATAGGGTATGGTATAAAGTTAAAAAATTTACTTATAGCCTACTGTCCTAGAATTATTGTTTTTCAGAGCCAATAGTGATGTCTGTGGTATCTGTTATTTTCAAATAAAATCTTGACCAGTTACTTTCTCAAAAGCATTAGCAGAAACCCTATCTGTTAGGTGTGTACTAGAGGTATCTTAATGTGTTTACAGTTTTTTTACAATGTGCTTCCACAGTTGAGTATATAATAGACTTACCATCACAAGTTGGGATTGCAGACCAGCCATCTTGTTTACAGAAACTATATCTATCTCCTATTAATTCATAGCCTTCTATACAATCATATTGCACTATACCACCATAGGTTATTGTATCTAATTTAACTATCATACCATTCTCTGGTATTCTTGGAGGACCACAATTTATTACTTAAAAAATATCAAATAGATCAACAACAAAGACATTCCAAGACTAAAATCTGTGAATAGAGTTAAAATAAATCTCTGCTCTCAAACTTGCAGTTAATTTATGTATTAATTAAAAGAATTTTGCTTGACTACTGAACAGCTGATTTTTTCTAGCATGTGTCATTCATTCATGTGAAGCACTGCTCCCCTCTATATGACAAGTTAATCTCTATTCCAAATTGATGATCTAGCTTATTGAAATTATTTGAAGTATTATGCATTATACTTAAGACTGACACATATCCTCTTAAGAAAAAGAGGGGAAATGAATATGACTTACATGAACAAGTTGGTATTTGATTGGGTCTCCATAGACCATTAATATCACAGTGAGTTATAGTTGGTCCATCTAGTATATATCCTTTATCACAGCTATATTGTATAATACTACCAAAATAATTACTAGTAGAATTAATAATCACCGGTTTATTTACTACTAATTTAACACAATCTGTAATATATATACCATATAAAAATGAATTTATTGTGCTTTTGAGCTCTTGACTAGAACAATTGGAACAAGTGAAACCAAACGTTTGTTATATTCCTGATGCATAGAAATGTCTATGTGTGTTCTTAAGGTATTGTAACAATTACAGTCAACTACCTATTTTTTTATGCTGATCTTCAAAACCCAATAATCTGACATATTTGCACTACTATGCATTCTTTTACACTGGTGCTTTAAATTTACAATTCTCAGTACATACATAACATTTTTGTATATAAATGAAAGTAAAGTATTACCATATGAAACAGATGCTGTCCATCCGGATCTCTGAATACGTTTATCAGATGTAAAATGAACTTGAAATTTTCCGTTGTTGGAATAGGTGGGTAGAGGGGTTATCTTTCCTGAGAATTCTTGGACTGGTTGACTAGAGTCATTGTATACCTGGAGAACACATTTTAAAACTATCAACTGATATATTTGTATGGAGTTTTACAATTTACCTCACTGCACCTGAGTGTGAAATTGCAAATTAGATGCACTAATAAAATATTGATCACTCAATTCTTTCACCATTTCTCCAATTTGCAGATAACAAGAAAATAACATTGTGGTGTCTGCAGTTACATTGACAGAAAATACAGGTGAAGGGAGGTCTTTATTTTATATTGATTTCACCTCACCCAAGAGCAAGAAAAATCTTTTATAATGTTGAACTAAACTCATCATTAATCAAGAATAAAAAACCAACACAATTTAGTTAAATTTACTCATATAGATAAATGGTAATCAAAGTTTGAGTTCTGTCTCTTTCTGAACTTTTCTAAAAAAAAAAAAATCAACTTCATACATTCATAGGCCTGATAATCTAATCCCTATTGATCCCATATGTACAGTGGTCCTTATATGGAATAATTTTTTTTTTAATTTTGAATTGAAAAAATGGAATATATTTAAAAAATTGGAATAAAATTTTAAAACTTGTATTTTCACCAGGGTGATAATTCTAGAATTCTTAATTCAAGTTTTTAAATTCAATTAATTTTCACCTAGGTCGAAATTCAAGTTTTTAATTCAAAATTAAAAAAAAAAAAAAAATAAATAAATACCGTACATATGATTGCTACTTTAATCCAAACTATGTTAATTCCATTATCATACCTTCCTACATTCTTGTAATTTCCTAGTGGTCTAATAATCAAATTATTTTATTCCCTTAATTATATCTTCACAACATTATAAGTTAACATCATAATGCTGTTAAAGCTTACAGTGACATCAGACACAGTGGTATATAATTATAACTTTACAATTTCATAATTGGTTGTCAATCAAAGCCAGCCAAAGGCAAGGAAATTATTACATTAACAGGTAAGTTACATCATACACATTCTGTTCTCTATAAAATCATGCAGACATCAAAGATTTACTGACTGAAGGCAGCTGGAGAACAAGTGAACAGATTGAAGTGTCAGAAGGACATACCGTACTTTTTTCTGGAATACAAACAAATAAAATACGATGTCATTAACTTACTAAAACGATATCTGACTTCTTTTCTGTATTAAAGTCTGTGTTAAAATTCAAAGTAAGATGTCGTCTATTTAGATCAGCTATTCTCCAAATACAATTTAAGTTATTAGGGTATTTAGTAACACCATAACCAGGGGATTCAATCTTAGCAAAACCATTCATAATATCTACATCACAGCCTGAAAATCACAGAAAATATGTCACATCCATCATATGCCTAAGATTTATACATGGTAATGTAAAAAATCATAACCTTACTTGGAATCCCCGTGACAAATCCCAAAAAGTAAAATGTCTTACAAGATCAAATATCAAATGTAAAAATGTTCTTTATAGGTGCTTCTAAATCTGTTGACACAGGTCATGAGGCAGAAAATCATCTATGGTCATAACTATATCATACTAACCTATTTTATAAGTGGCATTAAAACCTTTCATACCATAAGAAAAATCAGAATTCATTCTCACAAATAATTCAGAATGGGTTGAAATAACAACTTTAGGTAAGTTATCACCACTAAATCTCTCAAATAACTTAGAGGAGCTTGAATCACCATTCCTAACTTCTATCCAATCATAGGGATTTTCAAATTCAAAATCTCTAAACTGAATAACATAAAAAACAGGAAATTAATGAAGGCCCATATATAAGCCCTATTTATACAAAATTGTTAATGGTCAATGCCTTTACAAAGAAACATGGTATATGAACTTGGCACAGCACATCACATAATTTCACATTTTAAAATGTATATATCTCTTTTATGGTTGTTTTGCAATCTTTGAGGGGAATATGAATAAATAAAATCATGCTATTTACAAAAAGCTTTGCTATTCATTTCAGGCCTGCATCCTGATTAAAAATTGCAATAGTCCAATACCATGCTATAAACATCATCTTAGAAAGTACCTGCAAAGTTATGATATTATCTTTATTTTGAGCAGTAATAACCCAATCACAGACTAAGTTATCAGGATAATACTGTGGATATCTAGGTGATGTAAACCATCTTGTATGATCATCAGCTGTTAAACTTCCACCACAGCTATCTTTATCACCTTCAAATAATACTGAAAAGCATAAAAATACATGTGCATCAAGCAAATTCACAAAAAACATATCACAAAAGACACAACAACCATTTTTGCTATTTCTAGTTTTAAGCAATAGAAATTTCAAAATTACTGAAACATATTTATTAATCACAGTAGTAAGTTATCTATCAACTTGAATGTTTAATATTGACTACAAGTAACGTTTTAAAATTATTATTTACCTGTATGAAATGCTGCTTGAAATCCTTTTTTCTCCTTGGAATGGTCAGACCTCATATGTATAATAAGAACATTAGATGATGAGAGGGGTACAGTTGGTAGATCATTACCAGTATAGTGTCCTAATTTAGTTGAATCTGTGTTGCTACCATCAAATATTGTAATATAATCATACTTAGCCTCCAAGTTGAAGTCATTAAACTGTAAATAAAACATCAAATTTTTTACTGCATCTTAACAATATATACTTATTGGATACTTATTTATTTCTTTATGTTATTTATGGCAGCAGGTATATTTACTGATGAATAGAGCCAATATAGGCAAAGTTTATTCTAAGACCTATTATTCTCAAAGATGCGTACAACAAAAGATACTATTAGAAGAATATTTCAAAAATTTCCACTTTAATGCACTTCAGTTTTACAGAGACATTGTTAAAGATAATCACATAAGTCGACTATGGGGTGTTTGTTGTTTACATCAAAATATTATACCAAACTTACTGTCAGCTGTATTTTTGATCCCACTGTAGTTTGAATCCTCCATTGACAATCTGTATATTTTGGATACTTTTTAGGATAATTAGGAGAATTAAAAATGCCATTTGTTCCTGATAATATCCCACCACACTGTACATCTAGAATACAGAGAGATTTTATTACATAATAATTGAAAAACTGGCAGGACGAAATATGAGCTGTAGAACTAACCTTTTAACTATGTGCTATACACTGTGAAATTCTTTTGGACATTAGGTCAACAATAGTTAAATAAGAAAATAGTTAGAAGAGAAAATAATACGTGAATTTCCTACATACCTGTATTACACTCTCTTTCATCAGATCCATCTAAACAATCTTTCATACCATCACAGATCCAATTTTTACAAATACACCCTCTTCCATCAGCACATCGTTTCTCATGACGTTCACATGTTCTTATTTCACATACAAACGGCCGTTTCTGTTCACATCCATGTAATATCCATCTATATTTACCATATCTTGTTTCATTTAAACCAATATCACAACATTTCTTTTCTTTAATACCTGTTTCAAAACAACATATCAAATTAAAAAATAGAGATTTAAAAAAAAGTAAAGTAACTGAAGGGCTAAAAAAATGTAGTTAGTAATTAGTTTTCTAGTACTAAAATACCCAAAGATATCATTATCACAATTTCTACAGGCAATATTATTTTAAGGTTTCTAGTACTAGAGTACCCACAGATATCATTATCACCACAGATATCATTATCACAATTTACCACACACATTTTTTTAAGGTGTCTAGAACTAGGATATCCACAGATATCATTATCACAATTTACTACAGACATCAGTACCAAGAGGTTTCTAGTACTAGAATTCCCACAGCTACCACTATCACTATTTACTAAATTCAATATTACTTTAAGGTGTCTAGTATTAGGATAGCCACAGATATCATTATCACAATTTACTACAGACATCAGTACTAAGAGGTTTCTAGTACTAGAATTCCCACAGCTATCATTATCACTACTTACTAAAGTCAAAATTTCTTTAAGGTGTCTATCACTAGGATATCCACAGATATCATTATCACAATTTACTACAGACATCATTACTAAGAGGTTTCTAGTACTAGAATTCCCATCGATATCATTATCACTATATACTTAAGTCAGTATAGCCACAGATGTCTTTATACTATTTATTAAAGTTAATATTACTTTAAGGTTTCTAGTACTAAAATTCCCACACATATCATTATCAATATTTACTAAAGTCAGTATTACTTTAAGTTTTATATTACTAGGATAGCCACAGATATCATTATCACTATTAACTAAAGTCAATATTACTTTAAGTTATCTAGTACTAGAATAACCACAGATATCATTATCACAATTTACTACAGACATCATTACTAAGAGGTACTAAAGTCAGTATATCCACAGATATCATCATCATCATTTACTAAAGTCAATATAGCCACAGATATCATTATCATCATTTACTAAAGTCAATATAGCCACAGATATCATTGTCACTATTCACTAAAGTAGATATAGCCACAGATATCATTTTCACTATTTACTAAAGTCAATATAGCCACAGATATCATTATCATCATTTACTAAAGTCAATATAGCCACAGATATCGTTGTCACTATTACTAAAGTCAGTATAGCCACAGATATCATTATCATCATTTACTAAAGTCAATATAGCCACAGATATCGTTGTCACTATTTACTAAAGTCAGTATAGCCACATATATCATTATCATCATTTACTAAAGTCAATATAGCCACAGATATCATTATCACTATTTACTAAAGTCAGTTTAGCCACAGATATCATTATCATTATTTATGCTTGTGTGTTTTGGATGGGTTGCGCATTGGAGTATTGTGGGGTTTTTTTTATCCGGCTGATGGTGCATGGCCGCAGGAACTATATATTATATCCATTTTATAAACAAATTGAAAGTTGAAAATGTGTCCATTTCATGCACATGTACTTGTGTATTTTTAAACAAATTGTATGTGGAGTATTGTATATTTATTTTCTGGTCATGTATTTGCTCGCTGGAACATAGATTTGTCCATTTGATGCACATGTACTTGTGTATTTTTAGTATTTTGGACGAATTGTATATTGAGATATTATGTATTTTCGATTTTTTCCTTTCTTTTTTTTTTTCCAATGTATTGCCCCATGGGCTGAATGTAAGACAGGACCATGTCCTTGTGTATTGGGCCTAATTCTGACCCATGTAAAATAAAGAGTTTATTATTATTATTATTAATAACCACAGATATCATTTTCACTATTTACTAAAGTCAGTATAGCCGAAGATATCATTATCACTATTTACTACAAACAATATTACTTTAAGGTTTCTATTACTAAGATACCCTCAGATATCATTATTTTAATTTACTACAGACATCATAACTATAAAACTAATATATACATACAAATATGACAATGTATTACAGATATCATTATGACAATTTAATACAATACCATTTCTCTTAGGTTTTCTTGCTTGTACTTACATACAGATTTCATTTGGACAAAAAAATAAACTTGCACTATATATCATTTTCAGAATTTACAATAATCAGATAAACAAAGTTTCTTTATGCATTCTTTGTCAGGGATATCACCAGTATAGTATGATCCAAATCCAACCACTGTGTATGGAAGAAATAGCTAAATAAAAGTTAATACCGGTACTAGAATATCAAGAATGAAACTTACTTGAAATAAAAGGGGGATTATTAGGTGACCAAAAGCCTTCCTGTTCACTACCTGTATCACCATTAGACCAATAAAATTTACCATCTATTTCTTGATTAAAACCTAAAACATTGAAAGGGGATCTAAGTTTGATATTGATTACAGATCAAAATTGAACATTATGTTTTAAAACAGGGAATCCATTTATATTCAATTATGGGACCATTTAATAGTAGTTGTGGTCCTCTGCCCTTGCAATAAAACTTATATTGATGATTAGAAATGTGTTTTACCAGGTGAGCTCAAGAAAAAGCTGTCAATATCACCTTTCAGAATTAAAATCCAACAACCAATTCTTATAAAATTGTAACAAAACCAGCAATGACTAAAATACTCATATGTAGTTGTTACTGATTTGTAAGGTCATTGGTAAAATTTCATGGGCAAATTGAATAACACCATGAAGATAATGACGATTTTAAATCCCTTCTTTATTAAATTGTAGGGGATCTGAGGATAAGATTTTAATTCTGAAAAATTATATGTACAACTGAAATTGAGCACTATCAGGTGTTTATCAAAGTATGTAGAAGATTATTTTAATTTCAGATATTGATGATTTGAAAGCATTCCCCTCAGCAGTGGATTCTTTCACCTGCAGCTGTAAACCAATGCAGTGATGTAGGACTATCAGAAATCAATGTAAAATTAAGTTCTTACCAATCCATGAAAATAACTGTGATTGTTTACCAACAGGAATTTTAACATTTTTATCATTTGAGGTATCTTTAACAAAAAATTCTTGTATAATTTTCCCTAGACCTCGATTACTGTTAAAACCATTAATGCGTGCTAAACTTCCTCCAAAGCTAAAAAACAAAGATAGTTAAACTTGAATACATAACAGTATTCTCTATTCTATATACAGAGAGTAAATTTATTCTAAATGTGTAGAGAAATAGCTTATGTCCTATTTAGGTTGTAAATGGAATAGATATATCAACTTTAACTAAGGGCATTTGTTTCAGTTTTTGTTTTAAGAATTCTATGAATACAAAAAATATAAACATACAAATACCCCTCTCCCCTCCTCTTTCCCTACCATTTACAATATCCATATGATCCATTGGGTATCTGGCTTTAAGAAAATTTTCTCTGTGAGGTTGTGCTATTGATTCAGTTAGTTTTTTGCTTGACGATTGATTAAATCAACTGTCAAGCCTTGTTTTCTGTACATTTTTTCTGGAAGCTCTATTGCTCAATTTAAAATGGTATAGTATTTCTGTTTTGACCAAACATTTTTAAATGGCCAGGAATCGAAAATGAATATCTTAAACTAGATAATGTGCACTAATTTTGTATCGAGTGTGTGGGGCTTGTATTGATGGATTTTCCTTAAATTTTCTTTAATATGTTGATTGTAAGAAGACTTA
Source organism: Nipponacmea schrenckii (assembly GCA_030562195.1). Taxonomy (NCBI): domain Eukaryota; kingdom Metazoa; phylum Mollusca; class Gastropoda; family Lottiidae; genus Nipponacmea; species Nipponacmea schrenckii. Next base: position 43,975,799 of record JAUJPP010000003.1, on the reverse strand, counting down.
TTTTTTACAGTTGAAAAATTAAAAATTTTGTAACTATTTTGTCAAAAAGGATTTAAGCTAAAATTTGGTTAGCACACTACACTCCCGGTGATTAGAAATGTGGACAAAAACTATACATACTGACTATAATGCATAAAAAGAATCCCCTTAAATGAAAAAATCCAAACTCGAAGTGATGCTTGAGCCGTCCTTTCAGATTGACTCATGTTAGCAAAAAAAAACCAAATAATAGTACGCTACATTTTAATGAATTTGAATTTTCCAATGTAGAATTTCAGCTATCCATAGGTATGTCAATATTGGTTGGCAAATTTTAACTTTCGGCTTTATAGGCATCTCAAAATTGACATTTGTGACCACTTTAGACGCCTGTCCCACATTCTCTTAAAGAACACCGGCCAAAAGGGGTAATGGGGCAAAATGTCAAAGGCCAAGTATGGTAAAGAAGCACAAAATATATGGATATACTATTTCTAATATTTATTAACTCAACGTTTTACATGCTCATACATGCTTCTATATATTAGAAATAGTATATCTATATATCTAGTGCTTCTTTACCTATGCCTATTTCTATATAAAACCTTATAAACAGGCCAAGTATAGTGCTGCACTCAGCTCTAGTTTCATGATTATAAATGGCTACATTTGACTATGTGTGTGGTTAAGGGTGTTATAGAAGATGCTCTCCTATAGAAGCACTGGCCTAGACTATGCTAAGAATTTCAGTATTCATCAATTTGATAAGAAATTATCTACTTTTGGTGAAATTTAAAAGATAAGTATGGTGTAGTACTGAAGACTGTGTATATGTTATTATGTCGATAAATAGTTTGGTCTATGGCACTTTTTAACAGTGAAAATATTTTGCTATTCTAAATGATTATATAAAAAAAAAAGTTTTATCAAAATTTGTCCTAATATGTAAAACAGGTGGAGAACAAATTTCTTCTTCACAGTTTTTCTTGGCCAATTAAAATAAGAAAATGTGTTAGATAATTAGAAATAGACTGTAGTGGTAAAGTAACACCTGTTTTAATTCTTTCATTTATTTTATCAGAAATGTACATTGGCAACACCCTCATTTTCTAATATAATCTTAATTTTTCAAGCATAGATATAGATATAGCTATAATATAAAGAGTATGTTATATGAACATATGTTTTACACACTAGCTATATCATCAACTTTGAAACTTCTCTACAAGGCAATAAATTCAAACTCAAACATAAATTTAACATAACTTGACAACTTTATCACATGTCAAATTCTTGGTGATATTTTCATAAAAATTTACAGTCAGCAGGCCTATCTGTCAACTTCTTGAAAAAAAGAAACAGTAATTTTTAATATTAGAATAACTGAACATAATTGAGTATTGAACTGATTTATGTTGTTAGGTATTTTGTAATGGACCTTATTCTCGCCTCATGTTTAAATCACTGTAAGCTATATCCATTACATCACCTATTGAAAAGATTACAAACGTCATACTATGAATAAATATCATATGTATTGCACTAAACACTAAAGAGGAGTATCGTTAAATAAGTTAATCCATTTCTATTTTAATGATATTAAATAGGATTGTTTTGAGTTAGTGGGATTGAAGGGAGGATAATGGGTTTTATTGTACACAATGTTTCAACAATCTACATTGTGTTCCATTATCACACGTGATCTCTAGGAGCCGTAGTGGCTCAGTGAGTCAGATGCTTGCTCACTAACCCAATTTTTAACCCAGTTTGTCCTTGTTAGTGATCTAGGTCGGAGGAGCAAACAAGTAAAGAGCGTCTAGTCCTTCGAAGGGGACACTGCCCTTTGATCATATCTTGTTAATCTCTACTACCTTTATCAATTAATATATATGCTGTTTTTATCTATGGTTTCCCTTTAATTATTGTAACTCATTATATACTATTATATTGTTAGTCTTGTAATATTATTCAATTCTCTTGATAAAGCTGCCTGCTTCTTTAATATTGAATATTTAAGCTATAATTTACAATGTTTATGATAATCAAAATTGTTAATTCTGTCTTTTGAACGTGCATTCAATTAAAGGGTAGTAACTGGTAGAAAATATCTAATAAATAATTTAATAAGATTGAACGGAAATATGCAGATTTGACTTGCACATGCACATTAGCTGAAGGCAAGTTGATGATATCTGACTATAATCAGGGTGTGTTAGTGGAAATACTATAAAAATATAACTATATAATTCATATCATCTTAAAATAAATTTTTTAGCCCTGAGGTATTGTCATATTGACTACCAGATAACAATTGAGTCAAGATAATGTTTAATTTGAGACTACATGTACTTGATATCAAATTCAATAAACAGCCAAATATGTTGACAGTTGGCGGTATATCCTGGGTTTTAAAATTAATCCCTCATCTCTTCATTACAGAAGCAAAATAAATATCTTTATCAAAACCACTTATCTTCATTCAGACCAGAATGAATAAGTATTAACAACAATTTTATTGATGTCTTAAAAATAATGTCAATTTGACAATGAAAATCTGTAAATCAATCGAGATGTCAAATTAACTTTTGATGGATTGCATTTTTTAACCAAACATGATGTTTTATATAACTGTTGTCTGGTTTTATTTATACCGTATCAGTAATTAATGAGTACTAATTACTAGTACTAGCCTCTCAAATCTCCAAACTTTAACTGGTCTCACTGGACAAAGACTGAACTGTATTTAGGGTAGTCAGACCTGTTTGTTGCTGGTGAATTTTCATCAATTTTGCTCTCTAAAGTCTCACTAAGATTATGGTTACCAATCAGAGTGGTTTGAAATAGTGCAGCTTTCTGTTTGGACTAAGGTGTGATTAATTAAATACTCAAGTCATTATATTTAGTTTAACACCCAATCTTTGAGTTAGTATTCTTTCATATTTTAATTCTTTGTATATATCATTAGATTCATCAATATCAATTTAACATATGGTTATATATTATGTAATAATGTGGAAAGGCATAAGGTTAAGAAGTGAACTGTGATATCAATATTCTGTGTTTATGTTTAATTGTAATATATTTATTATTGTGTATATTTGTGTAATGAGATGCAGTTCACCTATTGGCCATTACTAATATTGAAGGTATAACATCAGTTTAAGTGTATAATTTAAACTATGAGTTTCCGATACTCACAGAAAAAAAGGATAAACCACTCAGTTTTTAAATTCACAATGGTCAAGGTCTTTTCAACATTGTCTTATACCTTGACTTATATAGCCACTATTTTTTAAGTTTGTAAATGCAATGGTTTGTTTGGATTGTACACTAGTGAATAAGCAAATCAGAGTCTCCAAAAAAAAGTTTTAAATAATAAGATTAATGTTTTACAGTTTTTCTGTTGCAGGCTCATATTGGCTGTCTCTACTGGCGTACAATTCAATCAAATTGTAGTCAAGGTATAAAAATTTGGCAATACGTGACATTTTTGAGATGACATGTGTCATAACTTTATACAAACCTTTGGCAAAATTTGTCAGCATTATTCCATGAAACTGCATCAAAAAAGACTTTATAACACCTACGTTTGATTTTCAACCAACCTACAAATATAAAACAGATATAATATATAAGATACAAATTTTAAGCATTAAATAGGTATAACCCAAGAAATTTACTGTTAGAAGATTCAGAAACTCTTGTTACTTTGTTCAATAAAATTCTGTTGAATAGTGATTGGAATGAATGAAATGATAGTTTCCAACATTACCAAAGTGTCAAAATTTGGTTTAAGGTTGAAGTTCCTGCATAGTATTCCATTTCATATCTTTATTGTTTGCCAATTTCAGCTATATTGTTTAAAAGGCTACCTTTAGTTTTTTTTTACTTGAGACCAATTAAGATATTACAGGTTATCTCTGTGTCAACTTATTTTGATTGTTTGTAGCCTATTTGAAATGAATAACGAGCATAGACGCTATTCTATATTGCATTTGGGAGGAAACTGTTAATTCTAAAGTGGATACATGATAATTTTGTAATACAAGTACTTCAATTTAATTTTTACTTTACACTTTATAAGTGTACCTAGCCATAACTTACTATATGATATGAACACATATTTATATATCACATGAACTGAAGCATTAAAGTAGAAATTATCATAGGCAACAATTATTTTAACATTGTTTGATGATAATATATCTATGGGAATGCAGGGATAGTCAAAAGTCAGTACCACTTTTCAAAATATAAACTTGACATCCGGTTCACCTCTGATCAGAAAGGGTAGATAGATAAACAGACCAAATACAACATTTGCATATGCCCTTATTGCTAAATGTACTTATTTTGGACCATTATAATGTTATCTGATAATACATACTATGAAAGAAGCACAATGCTATAACAAACAACCAGTAATCAATCACATAGGAATGTGAGTAATTGCCTCATATTGAAAATATGCTCTCATAACACATTTTTAATGAAGTAAAAGATAGACAAAGCAAAACACAAAGGACATCCCTTCAATAGAAATTTGATGTTGTTCTGAGTAAAGTTGTGGGTTAATTGGTACAAATTTTAAAAACATAAAACCCCCAACATTAATGTTGAAATCAGCAAATAACATTAATCGCATTACCACTGAGAATTGTGAAGTAAATCTAGCTTTACAGCCAGTCTCCAGTGAGCTTAAAAAGTTCGCTTTAAAGCTAGCTCTCATTTGGATCTTGTTCTCAGTTCCCGACACATAAGGGTTCGGCAATTTACCCAATGGAAACACACAAAAGCTTGTTTTTAGAAGAATATTTACCTTTACTATCTATTAAAAAAGTGATAATAAATAATCAAATTTTCGGAAAATTAACGAAAGTATCAACGGTGCCCCTGTTTCCCCTACTATTCAGATTAAAGAACAATATTATGAAGTTTGATACTTCAGGTTAGGTGGGAGTAGATCAAACAGAACTAACCTTTTATTAATAAACTCTTTATATGGTAAGAATTACAAAATAGGCCGACTCACCTTCTGGACACCTATGCCAAGATACAGGTCTATGTTGGAAATCAATTTCAAATTCATAGCTAGGTATCTAAAAAATATAAGATATATATTAGAATTGTTTAGAAGTCCTGACATAAATTATTGCCTAGCATTCTGAATAGAAGTGGTACACTACTGAGACGATGACCCTTTGTCTTTAGGCCTATTATAATTATGGTGTGGCACTTGATTTGTACATGAAGAGAGACCTTCCAGGATTAAAGGCCTGGAACAATTATTAGTTTTTCCATTCCCCTCACACGTTATCTATACATGTTGTACGCTCGAACTACCTGTTATTTTCAAGTCTGATCAATCAAAATAAATATTTTCTGATTAGTCTTGTCTTCAGGACAATAGGGTCATGTGGGTTTTTCCGGCTAGACAGACCCCATTCTGCCTATCAAAAAAGATAATTTTTAAGGGTTTAATTACCGAAGGCGTTCAAGCTCAAAATTCGTTAAATTTATTAAAAATAGAGGTACAAAATGTGAACAAACGAACCGACATAAACGATGGAAATACACTTTCTACATCAATGAGTTTTGGTCCTTATAGTAAACTTATATATAAGCTGAATGTTAAATATAATATGTAGAACATAAAATAGATTATGACGTGAAACATAAGGCACTGTGTTCAACTTCTCTTTTTATCTGATAGTATTAGACATATTATATCATCATTTGATAATATCGCATGCTAGATAGGGAGGCATACTGCCTGTAACTCTCTGCTGATTTGAAAACTTCAAAAAGACCAAGAAAAAGGGAAGGGGTCAGCCACTACACAAAAATTGTAATTAACAAAACGTCATAATGGTTTATTTATTGGAGTTAAACTTTATTGAAGTTTATTATGAGTAAGTACGCCAACCTCTTGAATGACTTTACACAATCACCAAACCAACAACAACAGATCGAAGTAGTCCCATCGCTTATCAACATCACGGGAAATAATCAATGGACCGTTAAGCCAAGGAAAGTCTGAATCTGGGAAATATCCAGGACTCTCCCATTTGTTTGGAATTCTGCAGTATCGTATCATTTACGATCAACCAGAAATAGGTTGACAAGCTAAGGAACCTCGTCACATCTAGATTGTTCCGATAATACCAAACTGGTAACCAGACTCCGCACCAACAATGTACTACGAGACCATCAGCAACTGACAGATTACCTGTGAACCCACGACATACGGAATGTTTGGATCCACCCATTTTTTTCTTTTTTCTCACATACATTTCTAGGTTTGAAACAGTTGTAATAATCAAATAATCCTAACCAATCCAAGTCAAAATAACGACTATCATTCAATTACGTACGAATAAACCAAAAATACCATAACTCACTTCGAACAAGATTAAAAAAAAATGTAAAAATATAAAAGAAAGAGAAATATTAAAAGTGAAAATTTTGAGTAAGAATATTTTTGAAGATTGTATTTCCATGTACAAGTTGTATTGTATAGTCAATGAGCCCTCTAATGATAATTACTTTCCATTAGTGAGTGACTAATATTGATCTATAATAAAGTCTATTTCGTGTAAATATAAAAAAAAAACTATTTTGACCTTTTGAATGAGGAAGTCACTACCTGAATTGCTAATATTCTACGGTATTGTACTAAATTAACCACACCCAAATACTATGAGCTCGGGTTACCTCGACCGGGTTTTAACTTGTAATTCAATATTTCAATACTTAACCATTTTACACTATAAATTTGTGAATAAACAAGCTCAAACTTCAGCTTTGATAGTCCGATTTGTCGTATTAAACTTCGTCATATCTAAAATTACTTCGTGTTACCTTGTTATTATACAGTAAATTAAATTCCCCTTCTACGAAACGATCGGGAAAAAAAGAATATTTATATTTTCAGTAAAATAGAATATAGCCTATGTCAGACAACCTTCAGAGCCAATTGATCCAAATAATATGAGAGTTGTCGCTTCGAGGCGAAGCCCAAAGTGGAATCCAACGGATTACAGATAATTTTTAACTATGGGTCTGTTTTGAAGGTAACTCTAAAGATGATGGCAACTCCAAATGTTGTAGCAAACAAGTATGAAAGAACGAGCATCATGGTGCTGAATCCAGTTCTGTTTTGAAACTAATCTAAAGATTTTCATCATTTTCAAATCGGAGTAAAGAATCATATCATATTTGTATACAGTAAAAATCATTTTGGCGAAGTGAAATGAGACGAAAGCATTATGGGTCTGGGTACAAATATTGACGTTCGACGCAGAATAATTATTGCAACCAGATGTCTTCTTCTAGTGACATTATGCAATATGATATCAAATTTACTAGTTGTATAAGATTGTGCAGTCGACCTTTCTATTGTTATACTAGACCGTGTTCTGAATCATGTACATGCAGACAAAATTAACCTTAAAAACTCTATTTTATCTTAAAATTGTGGCCAAATTACATAATCTTACGCTATACACACTTCTAAAAGATACTATAGCAGCTTACCATATATCATATAGAGATAAAACCCCATATATCACTGTCAGAACTGAAACTTGCACAATATAGTTTCAACCAATATCATTTTTTAATGCCAAAATATATCTTTTTATAAATTAACTAACATTATCAGATTAGATACCAAGAACTTTCCTTCTCCAGAAATTAAATCATACGGAGAAAATAATTATATTTCGTATAATCTTATATCTTGATTGTAATAGGCATCTTTCTTTCATCTGATTTTATAATCGCCGCAGCGAATACAGCAAATCAAAGTCTTCGTTAGAGAGTTCATTTCGACATTGCAATTTAGATGATCGTCGAGATAGCAGGTTTGTCTTGCCTTGGGAAACACCCCCACCTGTGCCTCCCATTAAAAAACCCAAAACATCTAACTTGGATATTCTGTTCAAACAATTGCTGAACCGGAATCATCACAGCAGGGCAATGTCCAAATACATGTATGTGTTCAAAGATTGACAATTGTTAGCGACTGATGCAAAGTGGATCATATTTTGAAAAGAACATAACACTTATGCAGAGTTACCATGATACCACAACCTTTGAAAATGATCACACACTGACAAAGGTCCAAGTCCGGAATAAAGCAATGTGTCTAATTCATTTTTATATGTTACAGCTGTATAACTAAATGTTATGCGGTGCATAAAATTATAACGATAAGGTTGATGTCTGAATCATGTTTTAGTATACAGATAGTTTATGTGAATGATGTAAGATCTTGATTTTTTTGTAGTTTCTGTAAACTGTCATCCATAGTCTGAAACATTTGTAATAATTTATAATAATAAATAATGGGGAATGGAATAATTATCCGATTTCTATTTAGAAAATCATTCCATCTCAAAGATACATTAATTCATTTAACCAAATAACATAGTACATACTTGTACATAATTTGTTCCATTGCCACGTCCTCTCTGGTTTGGGAAAAGTTCAACCAATCCGTTGACCAATCGTCAAACCTGTCTCAGAAACAGAAATTTATTTTGTCAATCTAATCCTTATATAAATATTGTTCACAGCTCATCGTGGAAACAAAGTCATTTTTGTCCAGAACTATACGCGTTCGAAAGTTTAAATGACGACTTGAGCCATTAGAAATAGAAAATGAAATTAATCGATGAAATTCCCAGTTTACAGTTCTAATATTTCTTTATTGCCTTTAATTCGGTACAGGCAAATAGGATGTGAAATCGTATTTCATTTAAGATCACGTAATATATCCAAAAATATTATTGTATTATGCAAAATCCTAACCTATCTGGAATCAGAATCTGAGCTAATATATTCCTATCAGATGTATTCAGCATTATTTCCCTTTTCTTGAAATAATTATTTTAAACATTCGAATCTATTTATGGTTTTTTTTTGCTATCTAGAAAGTTCGAGCCAAGAATAGTAAAAGAATGATAGGCGTTCAGTACTATTTTCTTTATTTGTGTAACACCTGTCAGAACCCTTTCATATCTGACATTTAGGTCGATTCTTCGGGCCAATATTCTTATTATGTTATTCATAGGCGGTTAGTCCCAGATAATCGTATTGTACTGGGTTTTGCCTTTTGACGACCATACCGTTAATCCAAAGAAACATGATTATTATATCTAATGCTTATCATTTTAGTTCTCATATAGTAGAAGTGGAGCAATTAAATAGATAATAATAAAACTTAACGAAGGCATATATATAATTGTATATGTCCGGAAGTTTTCTATAACTTCCAACAAACTTTCTAGCTAATTTTGCCTCAAGATCTCCATATTATGACCTTGGTCTCACAATGGTTCCATTTTCTAAACCCTTCAGCAGAGCTTTTCTCATTCGGTTTTTTGGTGTTATTACGATCTACTGAGGCCTATAGCAATGACAGAGACACCAGCTTATCTATATATATACTTGTTATCAATAATTTTTCATTACTGGTCTACTGTTGGAGTAGATGTTGTATATTAAGTTACATGAAATCACAAATTGCCATTTCGATTAAACGAGAGATTGTGTCACTTACACTATATGTCTTTAACCCTATGCCAGTGCCTTTAATTGAACAGTAACTTGTTACTTTCAATCACCCTAATCGCTAGCTGTCTAATTGGGCAATTACAGTACAACATAGACTTCTGAATTCTCAAAGGTCCTATCTATTTATAAGTATGATACAGATACATAACGTAGACTTACTTACTGTTATATTGTCAACAGGTCTCAATACATTTAGTGCACATATTAACAACACTGCACTAAGTTGGAATAAAAGTCTAGCCATACCCCCTTACACCATTTATTATGAGGCTCTTACACCTTAGGTTTTTATTTATAAAATTATCTGTTTGTAACATGGAACTCAACATGAGCGCATTTATATCGAAAATAACACTCAAACTTCATCATATATTTAATACACATAAAAGTGTCACTTAATAATTCCACAACATAACTTCATTCTTATCGTCATTAGCAGAGACGGTAACATTGTTTAGTTAGGTAAAGTCCACGCCAAATGAGTACTATAAATCACAAATCGAACTTTCCACTCATAATCCATTGACTTATAATAAAATTTTATTTACACAACTCTCACATAAAGCCCGAATACTAGAAATTTAAACCGCTCCCAATTCTAACCAATAAAATGTATAGTGTTAACGAAATAAAGACACACGCGAGTAAGTAGAGTAGAACACCATTGGTTCAATCAAACTTCACAATGTTCATAAGAAAATATGATAAGAATCAAATCATAAGCTATTCAATATTAAGTTAATTTGTAGAAAGTATATTGAACGATCCTGTGAATAAACAATATAGATTTCACTATTATACAAGTTTATACTGTATAGTATATATATGATGTTAATGTATTGTTTGCTTATGTCAGGGCGTGACGGTTTGTTACAATAGTTTATGGCTGTCATACTTGTTATTTTAGAGTACCTTTCATAATGATAGACACACTGGCAGTATGTAATTATTAAAGTGACGATTATTAAGTTTAAATAACATTAATATAAAACAAAGAAACATAGCACACTTTGTGTATACTGTGTATATTTCCTTCCTCGTGATTTTATGAAGGTCTGATATTCTTCCTTATATAATTGACAGTTTATTACACCATGTTGAGTATCTATATTATATATCTTCACTCATTATTTTTATATATATATATATTATATATATATATATGTAAAGCTAGGTTTGCCCAGTTCTCTATCTACATATCTAATTTGTGAGATGAGTCCAACATAAAACTTTTTCAATTTAAGTCTTCAGACAGACCTACCTCTGTAAATAAAGACAACCAAACTGATATGAACTGAAATATTTCCAAAATAGTAATCTTCTAGAGCGATTGTGTAACGTAAATGTAATGCGTTGGTTAAGATTAGTCAGGAATGCAAAAATTTATAAGATTTTTTTTTCGCTATCAAATTTGGACACGTTTCCCCAATATATAAGGGGCAACAAATTCTTTGTTTTTCAATGGTTCAAAAGGGACATAACTAACATTTTAAGTATAACCTATAACCTTTTGACGTATGCACGTGCATCCCACATGACAAAAATGACCAATGAAATGTTTAAATACACTTAGCGGAGAAAAACAACTACAATCAAGATTAGGAACACTAGTTACACAACTGTTGGAAATTATCAAAGAGGATAGAAAAAAACATGGCCGAAAGTCGAGAATATAGTGATAGTGGCAGTGATAATGACCCTGGAAGTGATGCTGAAACAAATAAGGCGGTTTCTAAACCTGAAAAAGCGAAGGTGACGAAAATAAAAATTGTTAAACCTACTTCATTTTATTCGATGGTACTTGATGCATTGAAAACAATGGATAATAAGGCTGGTGTCTCTGTCATTGCTATTCGTTCTTTTATTCTTAACAAATACACCTCAGTAGATCGTAATAACACCAAAAACCGAATGAGAAAAGCTCTGGTGAAGGGTTTAGAAAATGGAACCATTATGAGACCAAAGTTATATGGAGATCTGGAGGCAAAATTAGTTGGAAAGTTCAGATACCAGGCGACAGTTGAGAAACAAAAAAAAATGACAGAAAAAGCAAAAGCTAAGTCAGTTGAGCCTACCCTGAAACCTAAGCAAAAACTGATGTCAAAAGTTAAAGCAAAGTCAAAAACAGCCTACAAAAATAGGGACAAATCAGCTCTGAAGACCATAAAACAAACCCCAGCTAAAGCCAAGACCAAATTAACAACACCAAAGTCAAAACCTACTAAATCAAAGTCTATCAAGTCAAACACACCAAAGAAAACTGTTCCAAAGAAGAACCTAATAGAAGAAATGGAGAAGGTTAGTTTGTTCATTATTTACTGTCTTTCAAGAAAATCTGGTAATAATCTATGACAAAAAAAAGTCAGGACAGACAATTGGTTCAAGTTTGAGAAATGCAAAGTGTTTTTGTCTATAATTTTTAGAGGATTAGAATATCAGGTTCAAATTGTTTAATTTCTCTACTAAACATTTCAACCTAAAAATGTCCTAAATTTTGTCTGAAAATTGCCTTCTGAGTTCTAATCTCGACCAGAGTGTGATAGTCCGATGACCTTGAATAAGTCATCTTCACTCATAATTCCAGTCCACCCAGCTGTAAATGCATATGGATAATCCAGGAAAGATCAATGCCAAGAGGTTTAGCCAAGGACCAGCTGGTAGAAAGGATCCCTGTTATGGCGGACTTGTGAACCTAAGTTATTATCCTTGTAAAATATAGTTGTTTCTTTCTGTAAAAACAGATTTTGAGAAAATTTAGTGTGCTCATGTCATGTTTTATCAATGCCAAGACATTCTGAGGCAACAGTACTATTTCTAGGCTTCTATTCTTATTCATATAAAAATAATTTTAAAATATCCTTCAATTCAAATCAAAATTGAGCCAAAAAAAAAAAAAATTCTGAGTAATTTATAAATTGTAAGCAATTCACTATTAGAGTGAACACAACTTCATTATTCAAATCTAACTCAGAATAATTCAAATACATTTTGCATGTACAGTAATTTAAAAGGACGTTTGGTTTTTGTCATCCATCCAGAATTAAATTCAACATACTACTGGTTATGTTAAACATAATTAGAGCTCTACGATCAATAAACTTACTTTAGTATATTTTTTACCCAAATGTTTCAGGAAAAGAAAAAGGTTGTAAAAGCTAAAGCTGAACCTAAACCAAAAATGGCAACTAAAAAGAAATCGTCACCTAAAAAAAAAACTACACAAAAGAAGAAAACAGTTTCTAAAAAAAAAGCAGAATAAGCGAAACTGTGTATTGAGACTTACGTGCTAATCTGGTTTATATCACTGACTGTATTATTTTTCAATTGTTTAATATCACATTTTATAAATAAGATTTTTAATCTTCCTTTTTTGTCTTCTTTAGTCACAGAGTAATGTAAGTTAAAATTTTTCAAAAATTCCTCTTTGTGCTGAAGTAATATATCTATAGTGCGTAAGAAGCTCAATCCATTCTTGGGAGAGTAAATACGTGGTCACTGGTCAAGTAATGAGGGTGGTAGCTTATCCTCCGTTAATTACATTAAAAAAAAATATTGCGTCATTACAGAATATGTGAGCTTTCTAGATGTCCCAAATATCAATAGTACTTGATCTTTCACATTCTTAATTTCAGGCCTAAAAATTTTTCCAAATCCAGGAGAATCTAGATGTAACCTTGCAAAAGCAATCTGCTAGAGTCCTCAAATTCTGTACTCATATGCCCTGTTTTGTTTATAAATCACATGCAAATCTCTGCATTTTCATTTTTGCATGAATCCAAACAGTGGTTTACAGACAAGATTCAAAGACTTGCATGAAAATTTTGGCCTGTTAATGGCCTAGTTCTATTCTTTGGGAACATAGAGAACATAACTTTTAATGTCAAAGCATGGATTGTAAAGAGACATTAGAAGAAAAATTACAACAGACTGAAACAAGCTTTTTATAATTATTTTTTCTTCTTCAAATATATTATTTATTAACATAAGACAGTTTGCATCTTTGAGGCTTATCTGTTCCTAATTATTACATTTTTCTTTTATTTTTTAAGTTTGGCCTCCTTCATTTGTCTATACACATCAATGACTCTATCTCGTTCCTTATCTAGAATAACTTGTTGTGCTGGTGATATCAATTTTCTCTTTAATGATTGTCCAACTTGACGTTTTCCAGTTGACCTTTCACTATTATTGTTATTTAGTTTATTAGATATCAGAATGTCTTTTAGTATCAAAGACTTACTACCAGGCTGTAAGAAAAATTATCAATATTTAAAAATAATCAACACATGTAAAATAAGTAAAGTGAAATAATTAAACAGGAGCAACCTACACAGTTTATCTTGTTACAAAACTATATATTTGCACAGTGGTAAACTTTTGTTTTTCATTTATGTTCAACGTTTTCTAAGGATACAAATATCATATTTGGAAAGAAAAATGTTTACCTTTCTAGCTCCATTATCTTTATTAGCTTTTCTTGGTAATGATGACAGAGATGGTGGTGCATGAACAACTTCACCAAATTCAACATGATCTACGATAAATTAAAATTATGTTTTGATTAATATGATGAATACAGGTCAAAGGATTAAGAAAGAAAAGGGATTTGAGGGTACTACTTGAATCAATAGATATAGGCTGTGATGAACCTATCCCTTTGAATGCTATTATTTTTTCAAGACTGACTAAAAAAGCACTTGTCATTTCAGAAGAACAACAAGAAAAGTCTTCCCTTTACATCCACATTTCTCGTGAGCACTAAAGAGACTACAGTTTTTATTTCATTTTAATAAATTTGGTGTGATCATTTATGTTTATCAGAATTAGTGAAGTTAGATTTCTATGAAGGGTTTTGATTCAAATTGATTAAAAAAAAAATTTGTGGAATAAATATTTCTACTAATTCACTATAAATACATCATGAAGGTAAAAATACAATTGGTATTTTGGTTATTATTTCAGACAGGTTCCGAGTTCAACTCGTTCCTTCTTACCTTCAAATGTTTTAAATTCTTGATAATCATCAATAAACTTATCATCTCTTTTCTGCCGTTTTTCTTCCCTTTTTTCTGCTGCTCTCCTATTAAGTTAGATGTGATGTCATAAATTTCAAGATCACAGCAATCACAGTTTTCAATCAATTGATACCTGAACAATTGGTGCAATCACATCTGACACCCTATTTTCTAAACTATGTATCATTTATCAAGAAAAAAACTGACCAATTTATCAGAAATAATATAATATATAGGCCAACTGTTTTCATTAAAGGCCCCCGCACACGAAGAGAATATAGCGCGAGACGCTTACGCTCGACTTGTAGCACACCCGCTGTGCTATTGGTGGGCGCTATATTCTCTCCATGTGCGGGGGCCTTTAGTGTATTTCATGAATGATGCACTGTGTTTACAGTTGTTAAATAGGGCAGTCATTTTTCAAACTCCTAGTCTGCCTAACACAACAATTCTGTTTCAATCATGAAAGGGATCTAAATAAATCATCTTAATTTCAGGTGTAAACAACATGTTTCAGAATGAAAACGAAAGTCTAGATAAAAATCATTATATGCCTATCAAACTGATTGCAACTTGTGTTTTGAGCTTATATATTTATCCATTAAATAGCAATAAATTGAACGAAATGAAGAAAAATAAATTTTATGTATCAATTGAAGTAATAGAGATTACCTTTTTCTTTTTTCACTAGGCTTCCTTTCTTTTTTAATCTTAAATTCTCCATCCTCTGTTTCAACCACATCTGCCTTATTTATGCCAAAAAAAGAAAAAGATACTGATAAATAAATTCAACAGAAGAAAAGTCGATCAGATATTATGGTTATTGAGCTGACAAATCAAAATTAATCATGCTAACAAGTCAATTGAACCTTAAATTTTTTAAATTGGCCAATAAGTACATAAATTCATAAGAAGATATACCTGATGCCATAATTAACATTCTCATATAATCTGATAAATCCAAAAAACTTGGTAATTATCCATAAATATGCATTTCATTATCGAAAAACACTTAATGACACCAGGTAAGTTCACTGAATATATACTCATGTTCAGTACTCATGAGAACTTGAATTTTTTCCATTCTAAGATGCAGCATCACTTTAAAATTGTTTCTCCCCTTGAACCTATGTAAGAGTCATTTTATGCAGCCAAACTTCTAGAGAACTGTTTCATTGAAACATAATATGTAAGGAAAATATTTCGGCCTTTCATATATGGAAATAGTCTTCAATTATATATCAAACTCGGTCTTTCAATTTAAAATTTCTACATTTATGTCTTTTCTTTAAATGGCATGGTCATAAGTCATTAAATTGTTGCAACACCAATTATTCTGATCACATGGATTTGAATTTTGACAGTGAGCTATGAACACTATTACTGAATGACTATACTAAAAAAATCCTTGTTTCAGAGTAAATGATGAACCTTTCCCTGAAAAATAAAGTATACATAATCATTTTGAACTAATTGAAATTTAAAACAAAACAGAAGAAAGAATTAGACATGCTTACATCCCACTTATCAGCTAATTTGGCCATCAACATAGCTTTTTTAGATTCTTCATTTAATCTGTGTAAAAATCTTCTATCAGTTTCTCCAGGTTGTTTTTTCAATGCATTACTAATACCCAAGCCATAATCATCAACTGAAGTGTTCACACTGTTTTTAAACTCTCCTGACTTCATACTTTTAACTTGATGTTTGACTTTTTTCTTTTTCTTCTTAACTTTCATTTTCTTTGTTTGTTTCATCAGTTCTAAGACTTCTAGTGCTTTCCTTGGGATTTCTTGTTCTAAGGATTGGGGTTTCTGATTAATACCTTCAAATAATCTATAAAAATAGAGAAAATTATTTAAAAGAAATTAAAGCACTTAGAGAGTATGTACTGATTAACTCTGTATACCCCCCTTTAAATGCATCAAATGTTTGTCCCGATATATTTGTCTTAACAGAAATGTTTTGTATGCTTATGCAAAATCTATTAAACAACATACAAAATCATTGGTAATTAAATACACTTACTTATCTTTTCTCTCTCCATGATAAAAAGGGTCTACTGACTTCAACTTTTTATGTTTCTTACTCTTTTGAGGTTTACCGATTCTTGGAGCTCTTAAAATTAAATTAAATGGTTTATTCAGGAAGGTGATAGATAAAAAAAAAAAAACCTACATTAATTTAGCATCACACCCAAAGCGGCAATTTGAAATAAATGTTGCCAGCTTTTTTCAAAAAGCCTACATAGTTTTCCCTCATGATTTTTTATTGGATGGACTTCTTTGGAAACACCATATTCAGGGTCTGTGCGGTTTGCCTAAATTTTTCAAAAATAGTTCATTATCATTTTTATGTTAAAAGTAAGAGAAAGAAATATATAGGCCTACATTACTTTTTAGCATTCAGTTGTGTTTGTCTGAGTTTCTTCCTGAAATGTTCAAATTTCTTATTTTTTCTTCTACGTTGTGTGTTTGAGATTTTAGACATTATTGACCAATTTTGGTTCCACAAATTATTTGAGATATTATACACATGTGTTGGGATTGCCTTGGTTTGTGTTTATAGATGGCGCTGTTTGATACGTCATTTCCGGGGAATTCTGGTCAATTGCTACTTTCGCTTTGTCAAAGTTGCTTGGAGATGTAGAGTTCAAAACATTAATCGGTGCATACAGGGCTTCTAGAATTTTTTGTAAAACGTGTTCCCATAAGAACTCAACTCGTCGTCTTTAACGGAATAAAAAATAGTTAAATCTTTGCTTTTGCATAGATATTATATGTGAAAGAAATAGGTCCAGGTTACATGAGTGTCTCTCAATTGACCGTTTGGCATTGTCTTGTCTTGGTTCTGCGTTGACGGGTAGAGATGCAAGGATAATCAAAGATTTATGGAAAAGTCGAAATGGAGACTAATATTAAATTTGTTACTGTTTTTCATCGATTACGACGTATGTCTAAGCTTAGTTCTGTGAAATTTTATCATACAACAAAATTGTTAAAATGTGAAAATCAAAAGGGCGATGAAGATACATCGCATTATCTAATTTCAGAAAATACTAAAACCAAACCTTTGAGTTATACCAAAAATGTGATTCCTGGAAAGGGCCCACCACCTGAACCACCAATTGATTGTTGCATGAGTGGATGTGCCAACTGCGTATGGATAGCCTATGCTGAGGAATTAAAAGATTACTATAAAGATGGTGGGAAATCGGCTCTTGAGGCTTTAGAGCAAATTGATAATCCGTCATTGAAAGCATTTGTAAAGCTAGAACTTAATCTAAAAAACTAAGCTTTTTAAAGGGTCCTTGGACCGTTTTGAGTGTGTAAATTTTGAGATTTGTTGAATGAAGTTTGTGTTCAAAGCCGTGGCTATAGTGTGTTACATTTTTGTAGTCTGTAGTCAAATGATGTTTTTTGAGTTAACTCCCTCGTAATTGTGCGTATGTATACGGTAACCAAGGGATTTCGGGTTTAAAGCACAGTGAGGTTTTCATAGATCTATGATCAACTGTTAACCCTTTAAACGGTTTTCAATATGTAAAATGAAAAATCCTTTATCGATATGAATTCATGATTCTGAGTTTGTAACGTTTCGGTTGAGCATCGATAATAGCACTCTTTTCTTTTGCACATTGTTATATTTCCGGTAGCTGTTGGGCATAAACAAAAATGTCGGTAATCACAAGAGTTCCCGAACCTAATCTTTGGGAATTGATTTGCAAAGGTAAAAGAAGTTGTTTTTTTTCCCTTTGTTTGTTTGTTATTAATTCATTCGTTACATTCTATGTTGGAGTAATTTCTTCATTTATGAATTCTGTTCTTAACAAAGTTATAGACGATATTGATTTTAGGCCTAGATCTAGATATATCTACAAAAAAAAGTTTCAATTTTGATTTTTATTTGTCGATCCTTTTTATACGAATTCAAGGACCTGGAACGCCTGTCTCTTCTTTTAATCTTCTCAAATTATGATTAGATTTTTCCCTGTCAATGATAAAGGTCGAAAAGGCTGCAATGGAAAATTACTGTCGTTTGGATCTGACAAAAACAAAGCATAAAAGAGCAGTAGGTTAAATGCTGTCATGTCATGGCATTATCAGTTTTTTTCCCAATGAGTCGCAGAAAAGTAAATGTAAACTCAATTCTGTTCTTTGTAAGATCTGTTAATTGTATTTGACTAAAATGTTTTTTTCTTCAGAATATGAACATCAAAGAGTACCTATAACTAATGATGATGAAACGCAATCAGTTAACACAGACTATCAGGACTATGATCCAAGTAAACACAATCCAGTCTTTTATGGGAAAATGCATGAACGTGTTGTAACTGATATAGATGATATTGTTGATGTTGATGTTACTATTAGTCATCCTTCATGTGCAGGGTTTGCTTTTACTGATAAACCTCCATGTAAATCATCACCTATCCCTCCACCATTACCCTCCCCTGATAAATGTTAGTACAGACCTTCTTTCTACATTTTATAGTTCAGTCTTGAAGAGAGATTTTCGTCATTTTTAGGGGTTGATTTGGGTTTTGAATCATTAGTTTAACCTTCAGAAGATTTGAAGACTAAAATTTGGTTGGTGAACTGTGCCTGATTAAATTAGATCACAGTATGAATGGTCAAACTTCATAATCATTGTTTTGTCCCCATGTTCTGAAAAAGGACTATATCCTTGTGAATTGGACCAAATTCTTACTCATGCAAAATAAAGGGTTTATTATTAGTATTATTAATCAAATGGCTTGCCTATCCCTTTAAATCATATTTTAATGCCTAGATGTAACTTGTATTAGGCAAAATATTATTTCTCTTCCTCAGTTACATTTTGATTTTGAAGTTTAAATGTATAAATATTAGTTCTGTTTTTTATTGTGGGTGATTGTTTAGTTGTATTGTGCTGTGCCTTCCATGTGTTTTATTTCTCTTTTCTCAATAATCTTAATAAAATTTGAAAAAGCTATGGACTGTAAATAATTTTGAACAAAAACCGGCTGGTATATATGATCCTATAGAAAATATTAGATTTATCTCTTTAAAACAAGGATAATTTTTTTCTTTTTAATTACTTTTCTTGCTTTGAAATCCTTATTGTATTTATAAAATTTTTTTAGGTCCACCAAAAGAATATTTAGAATGTTATATTTTCCCTATTTTGTTACCAGCATTAGCTGAAATGTTAAAACAAGCTAAGATAGAAAAATGTTTTGAGGTAAGTTTTAAACAGATTAAACTTCTAAAACCTGAAATATTTATTAGTAAGTTGTATATAAAGTATACCATGTAGAATATAAGAGATTTACCCTAAGGCATTATATTATTTAATTGCTGAGTTTTTCAACAATTTGACTAAACCATGATAATTTTAATTTTTACAGAGAAAAAGAACAAAGTTTAATGCATTAGATTTTATCACAGAATATTTATACAGGTAGATATTTATATTACATAAGATTATCCATCTTGAGACTCCCAATTATTATATCAGACATTACTGACATCATATACATTTTAATAACAATATTTATACGTGTATTGAACGCTCCAATAAAGAATATAAATTTGTTATCTTTCATAATTAAGGAAGACATGTTTAAATTTTTTTTTAAATATTGTAGAAATAATAGAAGTAAACCTGATAGAGAAAATATAAAGTTATTAGATATACCCTTTGTTAAACTATGGTTAAAGGATCAGTAAGTACTTTAAATTATATACTGTCTATACCAATAATTGTGCTTGTGATTCAGTGGCACTCGAGATTGAAATTAAAGATTTTGAAAATAAAAATGTTTAGTATTATTTACATATTTCTGAATTGGTTGAAAACACTGACTATTTGTGAGCAAATTGATAAAATGAATTATTGAATTAAAGATAACATCGTTTAGTATATCAGGTTTAGGTTTATACTTGATTTGATCTTCTTTTCAGTCCAAGACCACCATTACCATTATCATTATTATGGACAGAAGAAGAAGCAGGATTAATAATTCAATCACATTGGAGAGGATATAAGGTATGGTAAATCATTATTAATTGTTAATGTGATAAACATGTTTTTCATGGTTCTTGATGAAGACTAAGCAGTGCTAAAAACAGTGAATGGATGTTAGTGGATTTGTACTTATAGTTATTAAAGACTGAACTCTACAAAAAAAAATAGATTGATTTGAATAGAACAGGATGATATTTCATGTTGAATTCGGTTTCAGGTAAGATGTGATCCAGAAATCCAAGAATTACGTCAGTGGCAGAGAGAATGGAGAGAAGAAAACAGAGGCTATGATAAAAAAGTAAATGAATTTTGGGAAGAGAAAATGCCTGATAATCAAAGTTCTGATAATGTAGCTCCTAGTAATGGTTCTGAAGTCATCAATGACAATGTTAAGACATTTTAAGCATTAAACTCTACCCTACAAATCGACTAATAATAAAGCAAAAGTAAGAAAGGATCTTAAATTATCGAGATTCCTTTGTGCTTTTATATTAAACACAAAACTAAACAAATTAAGAGAAAAGAATAATGAAATTGTATAGGCCATCTTTTTCTTTGAGAAAATCAACATTACTTATGAGTAGAAAATGTTAATTAACTTGCTAAGCTGGGCCACACGTGAAGTGAATCAATACACTGACTTGATTACTTAAAATTTGAAAAGACTTCATTATATTTGTGTGTTGAATATTTAGAATTAAATACACATACATAAGCAACATTGGGATTATAGAGTTCTCCAGAGAATAATAAACTTAGACAATTCTTCAGATTGACAATGATTTACCTGTTCTGTTTAAATACCTTGATATCAATGATCAATCTGAAATTGGCATGTCTTTACTCTTATAATGATGGACACTGTTTATGACTTCATAATGTAAGTTCTACTGTTAACAGTAAATAGAATTATTGTTATGGATTGTTGTTTATTAAGGTATAACCACACAGAATGTTAGCATGGTTTTGAAAATATATTATTAAAGCTTATTTATGTCATTACTTTTCTCTGCCCATTTCTACACAATATAGAAATTTCTGAATTTAATTGACATAATTCGAAAATTATTTCATGTGAGTTATTCTCCTTGATTTTCGAAGAGCGTTCAATATCCAGCTGTTATCGCTGTAGAAGGCACACTTTGTATTTGATTTCGCCGAAACGTCAGGGAAATTATTTTATATCACAAAAACATGAACCCTATCGAAAATAAAAAGTAATTTCTAACTGTTACTACCACATATATAATTCTATCTTCTTTATACACGTATATCTTTGGTAAAACATACGTGTTTTATCATACCAAAGATCAAAGGGACAAAAAGTATGATACATCAGATACTTATCTTGTACACCACTGAATTATAAATCATACTTCAGCATTGATCGATCTATAAGTTGACAAGAGGCAAACGATATGCCTGTAGTTTTTTTCATCATTTTACATTACATTCAAGTACTTGCTGAAAGGAAAGGATGAGAAAATAGTCTGAATTAAGGAAAGACTAAACATCTTAAATGAGCCGTATAATGGTCGAGATAAATTCAGAAGCTTTATGAATACATGATAAACCGATAAATAATGTAGTATAATTGTACAATAATAGATAGGTTTTTGTCGCGATTTATGGATTTCCAGTCTAAATTCAACCACCTATATAGCAGACTTGTGTCATAAAAGCTAAAGATATTGATCCCAATAATATAAAGTAGAATTGCTATCAACAGAAATCATTTCATTTGTTTACACGTATTGATTAATTAAGGACTGCACGCAATTGTATTATCTTGATAGTTATAAGTAATTCATATCCAGCTTTGCATATGATCAGAATGTAACATGAAAGAAATCAATAAGATGTAAAGTCGTGGTTAACTGGGTCATAAATATTATTGATCAAGTACTTAAAACAAATGACCAATGAAGGTAGTCCACTCTAACTTAATGATAAGTTTTCATAACAATATTAGAGTGGACTATATTTGAAAATTTCTAAAAATGTTTATAAGGGAATAGTGGGTTTTTTCTGCGATAAATTCCCTCTAAATAAATAATATAACATAGTTTACCCACCCTCTTAATGTAAATGATATACTCATCTCACCCTCTAAATGTATCATAGGCTACCCACCCTCTTAATGAAAATAATATTAAGCCTCTACATTTAATAAGTTTACATAGTTTACTCACCTCACCCAATAAATGTATCATAGGTTACCCACCATCTTAATGTAAATAATCCTCTACATTTAATAAGTTTACTCACCTCACCCTCTAAATGTATCATTATCATAGTTTACTCACCTCACCCTCTAAATGTATCATTATCATAGTTTACTCACCATCTTAATGTAAATAATATTAAAGCCTCTACATTAAATTAGTCAAATAGTTTACTCACCTGAACATTATGACATGGAATTGTCGAGGCCTCTTCACGAGTGTACCATTTATTCTAGAGTGTCTACGTAAATATGAATTAGACATATTGTGCTTGAACGAACACTGGTTAAATGAATGCTCTTTATTCTTGCTATCAAATATTAACAAAGATTACCATGCTTTTTGCAAGAGCCAAGCTCCAAATACTGGCCACTCATTTCGAGCAAACTATTTTGGGGGTGTGGCTATTTTGGTCAGAAATAGTTTCCTATCCCACACTTCTGAAATACAGATCGATTGTGATAACATAATTTGAATCGAGAAAAGAAATCAAAACTCATGTCCTTTGTTCATATTTTCGATCTATATCCCAAATGCTTCTAGGGGAATGGCAACCTTCGATGAGATCTTAAATATCTTAGAAGAACTGTACGTAACATTCTCATCCCCTGGAAATGTTATTATTCTTGGAGACTTTAACTGTGTTATTGAGCAGTGCCGTTCTACGCATCATAGTAAGAGAGTACAACGATTTAGACTTTTCTTGGATCGCCTATCTTTGAGTTCTGCTTTAAACTACAGTTTTGACCAGAACCCAAACTGGTCATTCCAGGCATGCAGTCAAGGCCCTAAAGCCCTTATTGACCACATTATCTTACCAAGCGATCAGTTAATCTTTGTAAAGAAATGTGCAATTTTACCACCTACCTGTTTTTTTGTCAATTAACTATAATATACACCCAGATCCATGTCAATCTCCAGTCTCGTTTCCTATAAATCCGACAATTTCGTGGTCAAAAGCCAGAGAGGGCAACTATGTAAACGATTACACTTTTGCGCTATCCAACACACCTTGGACCCTAGATATCAATAACCTGACAGACCTGAACTCCATTGACAACTGTCTGAAAACTATTACCGAAGCCATAACCTCAACATCATCAGAATTTCTTCACAAGAAAACGTTTTCGAAACATGTGAAACCATATTGGACACCTGCTGTCAAAAAACATCATGTTCGCATGCGCTCTGCAAGGCGACAATGGCTATCCACTGGAAAAAGTCATACGGACCCAGACCAATATCTTCAAGACTACAAAAGAGCTAAAACCATATTCAGGAGAGAATTAAGAAGATCAGCATCCAATCACGTAACAGATTATTTCAACAAAATAGATAATACCAGTGAAATTGACGAAAAACTGTTCTAGTCTTTGATAAAGAGCTCAACTAGAGGAGTTGTAGATGGTGGCATAAAAGTTCTGGAAGTTAATGGTGAAAACGTAAGCGATGTTAACTCTATATTGAAGGGTTTGGCTACTCACTTTGAAACGGTGTTTTCTAACCAGGAAAACCCCGCTTTTGATGATTCGTTTTGTCTAAAAGTGACAGAGAAAGTAAATTGCCTCCGAAACTCATTCCGTGACGTACAACCCCCTCAACATTCATTAACTTCAACTCATGAGTATGGAAGACAATCCCTGCCAAAATTAATCATACTTAATGCTTAATTCGGTGTCAAACATTAGTAGAGTAAAATCAACATTTGTACGCTTAATTTGACATTTGTTCGCTAAATTCATAATTTGTTGTTAAAAATTTAACAATCGAATAAAGAATATTACTGAACAAATTAACGATCAAGCCGAACTAATAATGCCCACTTCATAACGCCGAATGAAGTTTACCGAACAAATGTTGAAAAAACATTTCTCGCATTTCATGAGAACGTTATCATTATGACGACAAGTGGCGCTGCTCAATTTGAGTTAGGGCTTCGTCCCTATTTATTTAGCCAATTTTAATGGCCGGCCAGTGGTTGTGTACAAAGTAAGGAATCTTATTACGAATTCTAATTTTATGATAAAAAGCGAACTTTTTAATCAGACTCTTGGTACTCTTTATTCATTGCAATGTGAGATTTTGAGATAAATATGGTGCCTATACCAGGAAATGTTTTGAAAAATGGCCATTTTTTGTACAGTCCACAGTGATGGTGGTGGGACAGATATTTTGATCGAATTGGCAAAATCCCAAATACATGGTTTCTTCAGACCTGTGAATATATCGAAAATTCCAATATACATGTAACAGTATTTTCATGACAAGATTAGTTACTGGTCAGTTAGAGATGAAGACACTTCATGGCCAATTTTTGAAAAATGGCCAATTTTTTAACAGTCCACGCTGATGATGGTGGGGCATAAAGGTCTGAAGCCACTATTTGGTTGGGATTCTGCCAATTCCATCAAAATTTATGCCCCACCACCATCAACGTGGATTTTTCAAACATTGTTCATTTTTCAACAATTGGCCATGAGAAGTCTTCATCACTCTCTGGCCAGTAGCTAAATTTGGCATGAAAATACCATTTCATTGGAATTGTTTGGATTTATTCTCAGGTCTGAAGGCATCATGTGGTTAGGATTCTGCCAATTCCACCAAACAAATTATGCCCCACCACCATCACCTTGGACTGTTAAAAAATAGGCCATGACGAGTCCTCATCTCCAGAAAGAATATCAGTTTCCAAACCCTCTTCAGGTTGCGTACCAAAAAGGACTATCATCTGCTCATGCCTCATTTATAGTCCAGGAAACTATCAGTCACTTCCTAGAACGCTCCAGCAACCTATACGTCGCCTTTCTCGATAGCACCAAGGCCTTCGATACTGTTTGGCACGATGGAATGCTGCTTAAGCTTCAACAGAGTGGTACTCTCCCATGGTTATGGAATATTGTGGATTCGATGTATTCCTCCATGACAAGCCGCGTCCGATTGGGTAGGTCTTATTCACAAAATTTCCTACTAGAGAGGGGCATTCGTCAAGGTGGTGTTTGATCTGCTAAACTGTACCTGCTCTTCATCAACCAGATACTTGACCAACTATCTGATTCTTACAATGGAGCAAGAGTACTTGGTCTGAATTGCACATGTCTAACCCAAGCTGATGACATTGCTGTTGTGAGTTACAGTATTCCCGGCCTACAAGACCTAATTAACCAGTGCCAAGTTTACAGCAGTAAATGGAGGTTCTCATTCTCAGCAGCCAAAAGCGTAGTTCTCCACTTTTGTCATAAAAAACGTTCAAGTGACACAGTCAAGAATGTTTCACTGTTTGACACTATTTTACCCGTACATGAAAAAATAAAGCATGTTGGTATTTTACTCAACTCATCCTTTGATTCGACAGAAAGAACTGCATCCTCCTGTAGATCTCTCAGATCATTTTCAACAATACTTCAACTTCGCAAGAGTTAAATCCTTAAACCACAAGTAAACTAATTAAAACATGCATCTTACCAAAATCACTCTACGGATGTCAACTATGGTCCAATCTGTCAGCAACAGAAACAATGTCCCTGGAGAGAGCTCAAAGATTTACATGCAAGCGTATTCTAAAGCTACATGTAAGTAGACGATCTGCCATATGTCTTGGTCTTCTTGGATGGTTTTCCATTGAAGCTTACATTGATACTCAGAAGCTACTATTTCTTGGACAGCTGTTGAACCTTCAACCTGCATGTCTACCTCGCCAACTTGTGATTACCAGAATACTCGAGTATAAGAACAACATATTTTCGAAAAGCCGTGGCTTTATTCCTGATGTTTTTAACTTACTCTCAAAGTACAATCTCTTGCATTATGCAAACACTTTCCTCGACACAGGTTTTTTTCCATCGAAATCGAAGTGGAAGAATGTTGTTCGGCGGTCAGTCAGGGATCGTGAGGAAGGAGAATGGAATCTTCGCACTTCTACTCCTGAGTTTTCAGAAATTTTCATATTCATCTATCGGCTCATCCAATTTTTTAGTTCTGGCGTCTCATGCCTTCGTATAAGGATAGTTGCCTTCTATTAATAAAATGTCGTGCATTAGTACGGTTAGTAACTTCATCGGAGATTGTCATGTGTGAAAAATGTGGACAATTCTTAATTGTATTATCGTCCATGCCCTTCTTAGGTGTGACTTATTCAAAGACACACGAGAGCAGTTCTGGTCAAACTATTTTGTACGTGATTTACGAAATGCTGCAGATTTAGATATCTTAACTGTACTGTCCAGCCTTAAACCACCAGATCATTTGCTAGAGGATATATTCCCCTACCAATCCTGCATCATAAATTTCATTTGGAAAATTTCTAAACGCTTAAAACTATCGCCAATACAAAATAGTCAATATTTTCTGTGATGTTCTGTCTTTATACCAATTCATTGTTTATTTAAATACTTAATATGTGTATTATAATATGTATAATCTTCATAATTGGAGGAAATAAAGTTATATATATATTAAGCCTCTACATTTAATAAGTTTACATAGTTTACTCACCTCACCCTCTAAATGTATCATTATCATAGTTTACTCACCTCACCCTCTAAATGTATCATTATCATAGTTTACTCACCTCACCCTCTAAATGTATCATTATCATAGTTTACTCACCTCACCCTCTAAATGTATCATTATCATAGTTTACTCACCTCACGCTCTAAATGTATCATAGGTTACCAACCCTCTTAATGTAAATAATATTAAGCCTGTACATTTAATTAGTTAAATAGTTTACTCACCTCACCCTCTAAATGTATCATAGGTTACCCACCATCTTAATGTAAATAATATTAAGCCTCTACATTTAATAAGTTTACTCACCTCACCCTCTAAATGTATCATAGGTTTCCCACCATCTTAATGTAAATAATATTAAGCCTCTACATTTAATAAGTTAATATAGTTTACTCCACTCACCCTCTAAATGTATCATTATCATAGTTTACTCACCATCTTAATGTAAATAATATTAAGCCTCTACATTTAATTAGTTAAATAGTTTACTCAACTCACCCTCTAAATGTATCATAGGTTTCTCACCATCTTAATGTAAATAATATTAAGCCTCTACATTTAATAAGTTTACTCACCTCACCCTCTAAATGTATCATAGGTTTCCCACCATCTTAATGTAAATAATATTAAGCCTCTACATTTAATATAGTTTACTCAACTCACTCTCTAAATGTATCATAGGTTACCCACCCTCTTAATGTAAATAATATTAAACCTCTACATTTAATTAGTTAACATAGTTAACCCACCCTCTAAATGTTAGCTATATATAACGCAGTTTACCCACCCTCTAAATTTAAGCTATATATAACACAGTTTACCCACCCTCTAAATGGTAGCTATATATAACATGGTTTACCAAGCCTTTAAATGTAAAGATAGCTTAGATAAACTTTACAGTCTTTGCATTTAACAACATTAACATTGTTTACCCACCCTTTAAATGTAAATTATATAACATGGTTTACCAAGCCTCTAAATGTAACTGATATAACATAGATCATCCACTTTCTAAATATTATAAATTAAAGACAATTTACAAATCCTTTGAATAAGTGTTTGATGACCATTAAGTTAATTATTTTCCAAACAATAATTCATAGGCTTCTTATATATAGGTTTATTTATTCTTTATTGCGAGGATAACCAAATCTAGTTTATGATTTTGCTATCTGAAAAGATATAATTGATATAACACGGAAAAGAACTGAAGAAATGAAAAAATAAATTAAAGTTGGCTTCAGATGCAATATATAATGAGAATTCATTGAAGTGAGCAGATCATTCAAACTTCTAAGAGAAATCTTTATTGTGTAGTTAATTTCAATCTATCAATCTATTTTCTTAGAGTAAAGTCAACGTTGCAATTTGTTTGAATAGTGTCTCTATGATTATTCTCTTTTATTTATTGAGTGAGATGACAGCATCGAGCTCAATATTCAATATTGTTATAGATTTATATAGACTCAATTACGTAAATATCATTTTATTGACCCGATATTGGATTTCTTCAACATATAAAAACACTTTAATACACTCTTTAATCAATCAATAATAAGGAATGATTAAAAATTGACGTCTGAAATTGAAGAAATTGGGTATTAAACCAATACAATAACGTTTAACAGACATTTTTTTTTCATTATTAATATTTTTTTTGAGTTTATGTACAATCGGAATACTTTCATTTTCAACTAATTTAAATCTTTAAAAAATGAAACAGACGATATTAAATATTTTGACAGAAAGCTCTAATGAAGATAAAATGATTTTAATGTTTATGTTAAAGGTAATAATGTGTGAATATATAGAAAGGTACTAATAATAATCAATCAATTACCTTCAATAATTATACAATATATTTGGATCGATATTTACCATATCGAATTGTTGTACATTTTATTAGACATGTTGAATATTTGATAGGAAGACATGGAGATGTTTTTACGTAGATAAAAAATGAGGAAACGATAGTGTATTGTTTTCAGTAAAATAACTATAATTTATATGTATAATAATAATAGGAATATTGATATGGAATATGGACTGGTAAAGCGACATTAATAATTTTCTACGTACATTTATACCTTTAAAGGACTTCTACGATTCAATTGTTCTTCAGTGGATGGATTTATTTCAAACAATTTGATATTAAAATGGTAAGGAAATATTGTAATTAGTTCCTTGTTCTTAGTTTTAATTTTTCCTTAAGTGTATCAATTTTGCGAATATGAAAATCATTATGTTTAAAAGTCCATTAATTTTCAGCAGCAAATTTGATATGAATTACAGGATAGCTCAGATTGGAATGATAAACTATACTATAGCTTTTGTTCTGAAGGATACCTCAATAATAATTTTCTGTAAGTGTGATGTTTCTTTGATTTCAATATGGTCTGACTCACAAAATCAAACATTAATATCAGTTAAATTGATTAAATCTATCTAAAGACTTCTTATTAGTGAATGCAATGAACAGTGTCAATACTGTATCAAGAAATTAAAAAAAAAAAAGGCAACCAATATTTGTTGTCTTAAAACTACGTAAGGGTAAGTTTCTCAAGATCAAAGAATTTCAATATTAACTTGCATTATAAAAAATAGTACTGCGTCGCTTGCGAATCACAGTATGATAACTCTTCAGTAATACCTGACACCATCTGCAACTAGATTTGTCAACTTGACATTTCTTTTGGGGAGTCAACATACTTGATTTACAAGAAATACCAATTCAAAGTGATTAATTATAGAGTGTCACACTATTGAACCAGGTTAAGTCGAGAAAACAGGATATAGATCGAAGGACTACGCCATATAAAGATTCTGTAAGCGCTCTTTGTTTTGGGCTTTTTATGTGTAGGGGATAGACCAAAGTAACTATGTTCAATAGTCCAATAACGAAACCAATTCCAAAGGCTGACACTGCTCTTAAACCACTAAGATAGCTGCTCCGACTGCACAGTTATAAGACTCACACATTCTTATTATTATATTGTTATTGTAAAGTCATCTGGACTCTTAGGCAAGAAAAAGAGTATTAAATGAGTTAGGTGCCAGCGTCTTTATAAGTGTTTTCAGAAGTCAAGTTTCTTTTGCCTTTTATTTAAGTTATAAACGTCATGAAACTTTCTTGACTGAAGACTCTAAATTCAAGTTGCCCGTCTGGCAAAACGATGTTGAAAACATGGCAAACTGTTATATAGATTGAATTTCATCTTGGTCTCAAACACAAATCAAGCAATGTCAAATTACAATAGTCAAGAAATAATTTATCTAAAAGGTTTTGAAGTACTGATCAATATTCTTTTCAAACATTTAATTGGCTAGATCTTTGTCCTAGACTTTTGAAATAGGATTAAAAGTGCTTATTTTCAAATCTATCCCAAAGCACATTTCATCTGTTAATAATGGACTTAAATGATAAATCGGGAAGCATTAACCATTGAATGACAAAAAAAATATTTATTACATTTAGATTATGCAAATTGTAATTAAATCGGTCGAAGGTATGTCGCTAATAGATTGGTCAGTTATTATGATATAGACATTTATTGGAGGATTTTCTCAAATTATACTGATAAAGATTCACTATATACTCTTATCAAAGATATTTGATATAAAATTTAATATCGTTATCAAAGTGTATTAAAGCGAAGGATAAATTTGTTACTTTTGTCCAATTCTATCTTGCATGTAAGTTTGTTTCGTTTATCATTATATTAATCATGTATATCACAATAGAATTAGAAGCCTGTATTCCGTCTCTTGTTTGTTTTTCTTTAAATTATTAATTTGTTATTCATAAAAACCATTAACATAATCTGTAGGGATATTTATCTTTCACGATTGAATTCGACGAGCCTATTTTATCTTGATTCCAAATTATGTATGGGCCCTAGCTGGATATATAAATCGAAGTCAAGTAGCTCCTGTGATATTTTGTCGCCGGTCGAATAAAATAATTTTTCTTTTTAGTAAATTTAAATCTATAGACGTTGGCGTTTAAAATCGTGAGTTTGTACCATGTTTTCTTCTCGTAAAAAAAAGATAACTTCTTGATGACCTCCATATGACAACTGAAGATATACGGTTTTCATCCATCGGACAACCAGTTATTTATCTTTTAGATATAATTCAACCACATTGGTATTCATATTCGGGAATGAAATATTATTCGAGACCTATTTCAATTTCAATATATATCATATTTATTTAATACCGTACTATGATCATAACATTATCCCATCAAAAATGTTGCAACTTATTTATAGTCAATAGACTATATTTATTATAAACAAACTTCGTATATAAGTTTTTATCATTATTGTTGCTGTTTCTTATTAATCAAATTATTGCAATCGTTAGGTTCATAACATAGGGTTGGAGGAGACATTTCAATTCGAGAGTTGTTTTGGAACCAGATTAAAGTGGATAAACCACTTCTTGGTTCGAATTTTCCATCGTGAAAGAATGGCCATCGAAAGACAGAATGTGATTGTAAAACATCGGTAACAATTCCTTAAGAGGGGGGGGGGGTGGATGATAAGTGTGATGGGTAATAACCAGCACTGCCTTGGGATTCGTCGTAAGCACATTTGGTTTCAAAGTCAATCATTCAAAACTTTATAGCTTCATACAAAATAGGAAAGAGTTTTTGAGTATTTCATATAAAAGAAGAATGACCTCTCCTCACTTCTCCTTCAATAATAATCCAATAGAATTGGGAGATCCAAGGATTAAAAAAATTAAATGAGAGTATAATGGTTGATTTTATGCACATCTATATTACCTCTGTACACTTATATCGCTTTATAGGGGTAACATATCTTTATTTTATAAATATAGTAATGATTGATGTGGAAAAGTTAAAATGATTAACAGAATAGATGGCTTGAAAATATTGTTACTTACATTTGCCAGTATTACCAGTGGACGTTCAGGTAGGATATACAACAAATAATAAATGAAAAATCACGTACATGTTTTCAGTTTCTAAATCGCGGGAAACCTCGAA
The DNA here is from genome assembly GCA_030562195.1 of Nipponacmea schrenckii. Classification (NCBI taxonomy): domain Eukaryota; kingdom Metazoa; phylum Mollusca; class Gastropoda; family Lottiidae; genus Nipponacmea; species Nipponacmea schrenckii. The sequence continues at coordinate 43,943,469 of JAUJPP010000003.1, read as the reverse complement.
GCTATTAGATTTGACGTGACAAAATAATTTTGAGCCTTGTTGATGAATTACAAGTTGGTTCATAGAATATCTAACTGATCACATTCTAGTATTCCGTTTACACTTTTGTTATCATTGACTTCAACTGTTTCAAATGATCTTTTATGATATTCTTGTGGATTAATAATGTAAATCATTGGTGGGAAAATAATTTAAACATCGGTAACACTATCAATCTTTGAATTCCTACTATCATTTCAGAATGTGATTATAATGCTTTACAGCTTCGTCCCAACACCATAGGCGTTTCTGAAAATACAGCAATAGGTAAGATGCCAATATATATTAAACGCACGTATTAATATGACTGCATGTAGTACAAAACGAATGCCCATATTATCGAGTGATATTTTAATGTTCCCTGCACGGAGGATATCAATTTCTATGACATGAATAAGGACAAGATTGACCGAACAATAATAATTTGTCTCTTCTTTGAAGATAAATCAGGATAAATATCTAATAGACCAGTTAATAATTTTACACCGCATCGTCATTCCAGTCTTTTAGATGAATGAGCTTTTCAAAAGGATCATATTATAAGATAGAATTGTCTTTACAGGATATGTACTGTTTAATGTAACTAGTACGGTGGAAGTGATTGTTCAACAAACTCCTGGTGAAACGAATTGCAACTTTCTGGTAGTAAAACACTCGTCTACTCAGCAAGTCTTTAATATCGCTTTAAATAAAACTATAGATGCAGAGACGGTTTGTATGACTCTTTCCTTTTTCTCGTTTAATATATAGACGATGCACCCGATTTGTCTATTGTTACCTATAACATATATTATTTTTTAAAATTTGTTATCAAAGATCTATTACAAGTTTGAAATGTAATATATTTATTATTTTCAAAATATATGTTTGTCTATTGAAATGTATTCTGGATTAACGCTAATGTCATTTTTTTTTCACAATGGTAATTACAAATTCCTTTTCAGCTATCAACAATTTGCCGTTTTACAATCACCTGTGTCAATGCACCTAGTAGTGTAAGTCTACTTTATAATAATCGGAAAATATTTGAGAAGAAATGAAAATGATGACCTGGATGTTTTGTTTCGTTTTTTTCTTCCTTATGAGTTTCTTTTATAATAACATTCTGTCAATAACCGAAACTGACCATTTAGATATGCATTTTCGTCAAACATTTATAAGGCTGCGTGATAACACTCAAGAACATTTCAATGAATGACCATGGTTGCTAATACGACGACAGTCTCAAAAGAAGGGCTGATGGTCCACCAGTGTACCTATATATTACAGCAATATTGTTTCAAGATAAAACTTTTGTCGAACATATATGTCAAGTTTGCAAGATTGGATTCACCAGAGACAAGCCGCAAAATAAATTTATGCAATGTATGTCAATTAAGACATGATACGTTTAAAACAATATGGTTAAATTGGCAATCATATTACTTCATTGTTATTTTACTTTTAAATTTACAGGTGGAATTTTCTGTGAAAATCATAGATATAAATGAATATCCTCCCGACTTTAATCAAAATCATTATACAGTAAATATATCAGAGGTATGTCATGTACATAATATACTTTCAATAATTCTTCAAAGACATAGTTCTTCAGAGTTGAGAATCTGGCTGACACATCAAGACGTTTATTGGCTTGAAAGCAAGCCCCACACGTTGCTCGTACCCATTTATCAACAGTTCTCGGATAATGGAAGTTTTTATGTACAATGTTCGTTTTTCAAGGAATCATTTACACGTTTTGAATCAAAACCTTTTTTTTCACCGTATTGACTGGCCAGTCTTTTTTGGGTTTTACTGTTTCATCAAGAAAGTTTCTATAATTTATCAGAGCCAACTCCTCATTAACTATAAAATGTACAATAAAGGACCATTTTATTATACTGAAAATCAATTTTGAATTTACTTTAATTATTCTATTATTTGTATCGTGTAGAGTACCAAATTGAACACATCCATCTTTGAAACTGAAGGTATTGCTAAAGACAAAGACAAGGAAAATCAATATATCTTATACAAATTACAAGTGAGTAAATAAATGTACCATTTTCTTAGTATCTTAAAATCACAAATATGAAACATTATCGCAGAAAAAAAATAGATCCCCTAAAGTACATATCAATGGCTTTTTATAACATTGCATAACTGGAATGACTACATCAAAATGTCTGGCTATTTCAGGACGGATGGGGGCATTTCCGTTTAGTTGACCGTAAGATATACACAACAAAACAATTCGATTATGATGAAATGCAAAAACAATTTAACCTGACCATAATTGCTGAGGTAAGACAGGGGTGTATTTATTATAAGAAACAGACTAACATTCCATCCCATATAGTTCGCTCGAAGCGAACGTCAACTTCATCTTAATTATTTTCATCCCCATCATTTGGGTTTTTGACATCATTTACTTTTGAATGTAACTTACTGATAAATAAGCCATTAATTAAATGTAGACTACCAATATACTGTATAGTTGAAAGTAGACTACCGACATATTGCCATCATTTAAAGTATTCATTGAATATGTGTCAACATTAAATGTAGTTTTTATCATTTTAAGTCTATGGATATTTTGTCATAATTAAATTAAGTCTATACCTTAATTTTTATCCTCTTTTTTCTATCCTTTAAAGTAGTCCGATAATTGTGTAATTGAATGTAGTCCACCGACAATAATTACATGTATTATGTGTCTATGAACATTTTGTTTTCGCTGAATGTAGTCGGTGATTCTAATGTTGTTATTATTGGTAGATATTCTTTTATCTCGAACTGGTACGTACATTGCCATCATTTGGTTATAATACAACAATGTAGAATTCCGATTATTTATAGGAAGATGGAGACAACCCTGTAAAGAAAACTAGCAGTGTGATATTAACAGTGGACATTATAGATGTGGATGATCAGAGTCCAAGATTTACTCATACCATATACAGGTTGAATATATCAGAAGGGGTACGATCAGCTGTTTTTATTTTCATTTGATAACAAACTTATTCAATATTTGGGTTTTTTGTAATTTTCCAACATAGGTAATTATAGATAACCTACATATTGTTAAGTAGACTAAAATTTCGACGGTAAGCTGTACACTATCACTGTTGAACACAGCTGAACAAAAAGGTACGATTTACATCTGAAAATGGTAAACCATGAGCTTTTCGGGTTACTTATATCCCCACATATGTTATTTTGATTTCGTTCTGGACACCATTTTATTTTTAAATATTTGTTGTGCAATATTAAAGATGAAGCATAACCCATCCTCCTATACCAGAGACTTTTGTCTGCTGAAAACAGGAAATCATGGCTTTGTGTTCAAGTTTTTATAAGCGCACATGGTGAAAAAGAAAGAAACATTGCGTATATATTTTGTATGTTTCAGATCTACGATAACCAGGCAGTAAATACCACTCCACCAATACTTGCAATAGATCACGATTCATTTAATTCACCCGTTAATTACACTATAACCACAGGTATATTTCTTCATTTACGCCACAATTACTTTGTTCAACTCGTGAGTCTACAGCTTTCCGGTTTATCCCAAGATTAATTTGATCTTAATGTTTTGAAACTGTTACAGCAATTCTAAATATACCAAACTATTTTGAATACAATTTAGTCGAAGAGCATTATCATCCAAAGTTGATATTTTAAAAGTACGATAATCTAAAATAATGTGATTTTACTTTCTAAAACAGATTGTTTTTGTATGGTTTATGCTTATTCCTAAACATACACACATCAAGATAACTTCTAGCTCAAATCAATTTTTTTATGATTTAAAGTTGGGTACCCTCATTAATTAGAGCCAAAGTAAGCTTACTAATTAATTTATTGGGGTTTCTAATGAATAATCAATGTATTCTCAAGTTCAAAAGACATATGTGGACGTAAAAACGCTTGTGGAATCCATTTGACTCTGATCTGCCTTGAAACGCTAATTTAGACTCCATGTTTGTTCACGTGACCAAATGACGTCATATGAATGCAGGTGTATACGAATTAATTTTGTATTTTATTATTAGTGAGTTAAAACTTATTTAAATTAATTCATAGTATTTTTACAAAGTGATATTTATGATAATAAATGGAATACCAAAATGCCATTGTTGTTGTGGAAAAAATATTAAGGAATGTGGGCAAGTACGCATGCGTGTATACTTAACAACTACAGCGTCCGCTTATGTACCGAATTAACAGACTGGATTATCAAAAAAAAAAAAGATCAACGACATTTGAACGACATTTGAGACTTGACGTACATACCTATGGTAGTACCCTACCGAGGGTAATCCCGTCATAATTAGCCTAATTACGAGTTAATTAAGGACTTGTGGGACCATCTGGTATTTTCCCCGTCATTAGAACACCTCTACTTTCTATTGATATAAGTATTACCTGTCCAATTATGGTATATATATGTACCGGTATATATATGAAAATAAGGGAACCAAACTTTAACTTAGCTAAACGTTATTCGTTAATTTTGTTGTAGAGATTCGTTATGCCTTGAAACCATTGCTAAGTGTTTGATCAACTAGAGTAAAAACAAATTGTCAAATATAAAAGTTTTGCTAGAGTATACAAGATTTGTTTATTTATTTTCAGAGTGAATATACTTAAAAGTCATGTTGTTTAAAACGTTTAAATTACAGGTGGTGATGGTATCTTTACGATCCTCCAGACAGGAGAATTAGTTATAAATGGTCGACTAGTCAGAAATGAAAACCCTTCACTCGCCTTGGGGATTCAGGTAAAGCGAAACGGTTTAAGTCATTTGACAGCTGTTTACATTTTTTTAGTGGCTGTGAATGAAGGATGAAGAAGGTTCAATCTTAAAATTCTTATTTATCTTAACTGTTATCATTTTTACAGGCTTTCCAAATAGATCGACCTACTGATAGACTAGATGGTGCAGCAGTTATAATAACAGTACAAGATGTGAACGACCACCATCCTATTATGACCAATGATACCTACACTGCATCCGTTGATGAAGGTTCATTTGGAGATTTTACCATTATACAGGTCACAGCATCTGATTCTGATATAGTAAGAATACTAATTAAATTTAAGGGGATACTGCGTCTTAGCATGGACATAAAATTTGGTTCTCAAGAATGGTCAATATGAGTATATTATATTCATTAGTTAAATTATCTGGTGTTATAAAGTAACAGAATCCCTTAAAATTTGGAAAACTCATAAAAGTAAGACAATTTTGAAAAACACCTTTTCAATTTATTAAGCGTTTTTCAATAATCAAATACATCTTTCTGGATAAATACTTAGTTTTTTGGATATTAATTTATTTTTTATGTTATATATGGCAGCAGGTATATTAACTGATGCGAGCTCTTATTTGCCATGTTTAAATTTTTCAAATTTTAAGTTCATTCTAAGATCTATTATTCCTTTAAATTATAAAATATATATTTCTCGTCATTTCGTCATTTGAAATTCCATTGTTAATTTTTCATAGCCTTTTTTAAAAATATAAATCAGGATGTAGTTGACCAAACCAAAACTTTGTTCGACCTTCATTGCTTTTCTTTTTTATGATACCAAACAAATTTGTACGACCATATCATTTCAGGGAATTAATAGCGTGTTTCAGTTTCTTTTAAGTGGTACTGAAATATTTGAGATTGAGACGGTTAACGATGTAGGTTCAATCAGGTTAGCTAGAGGAAAGATGTTAGATCGAGAAGAAAAAGAAGTACATAACTTTGAGGTATGACTGGATTCGTAGCCTGTTACCCATCTATATCTTTCAATCGATAACATGTAATATAAAATCACGACACCGTGTTCATAGTGATAATACACAATTTGAAACGGCATTTCACTACTATGTTACCCAGTCAAATCTTGTCCCATTCGTTCCTCGGAAATGGTATCTGTATATCACTGTTACATTTTTTGCTATATTGGTCATCGCTTTGGACTGTTAAAACCCTACACATTAATCTGTAATAGTCATTTGTTAATTTATTTATCCAGGTATATGCCAAAGAATTAGCAACGGAACTTCAATTGGAGAGTAACCGAAGTCTAGTACAGATTACAGTTAATGATATTAATGATAACAAACCAATATTTTACCCCCGTAACCAGCAATTTTCCTTTACTGTCAATAAAACAGCTAAAATTGGTGACATAGTAGGAAAGGTGATTTTTACCATAAAATGATTTGAACCTTTATGAAACTTTGTTTTAAAATATGGTTGACACATTACTGCCAACTTCTCAAGGCTTGTTCTTCATTTTATTTCAATCTTTAGTGCTAGTACCATGACTGTGTAGCCTAGTGGTCCATAGAGTGTCTACTCCATGATTATCACAGGGATGTGGCCAGGGGCGAGGGACCAAATCAACAATATTGATGTACACAATATCATAAGAAAGATCCGGGTACCTTTCTAACAATAGTATGTTTTAACTATAATTTTATATTCAAGGTTTTTGCTAATGATAGTGATAAAGGTCGTAATGGTGAAGTAAGGTATCAGTTATTACAAGCTGGTGATGAATTCAGTATGAATGATACCACTGGTCAGATTCTGGTTAATAAACCTTTAATCAAAAGAACTGGGATTATAAATGTTCAAATATTAGCTAAAGATTTGCCATTAAAGATAACTGATACCAGGTAAAGTTATATTCATTGAAACACCCTTCATGATGTTAGTGGTAATACATTAAAATTATATTAAACTAATTCCGTGAGGAGAAAGTAATTCGGAATAAAGCTGAGGGATATAGATAAATATGAAAAGATTGAAATTCATCTTTAAATTATCATTGAATAAATATCCTTATTAGTCTGGAAAAATTCTCTTTGTGCGGTATATGATGCCACTCATTTAATTACATCTAATATGATGAAAAAACCCCAAAACAACCCATTTACTTTTTCAGACAAACAATTCAATCAGGTGTAATAACAATTGTAGATGTTAATATTGGACCGCCTATTGTTACTAATTTAAATAGTACAATATCAATTCCAGAAGATATTCCAATACATACCATAATTTATACAGTTGAGGTCTGTATAATTAGTTTTTATATGTCACAAAATACGCCTTTCTCTTTCTGAAGTGTATTTCATATTATAAATATTGCCTTTAAAAATAATATGCATGCCTTATTCATGCCATAATATCGTAAATCTTGAACATACATTTCAGGCAACCGACCCAGATATAACTGATGGAAATAACTTATTTTATTATATTGTTTCACCTTCTTCGTACGGACCTTTCATCATCGACTCAAAAAGGTCAGTTCATCACATAATTAAAGCATAGATAACATAATCATATATTTAGTGGAATGGACATGAAGTTCAGTCAAACAGCGTAATTCCCAATATCGTCCCTTGAAAATACGAACTTCTGGAGTGATGGATCGAAATATATTTACTCTTGAAAATTAAGATAATTAAGACAATTAAGGCGTTTTAAACCTATATAATAGCAGAGGAATGTTTATTAAGTTACAAGATTTTGAATTTATTCATATATAATGTAGTATATTATGTAGTCGCTTTTCCATGTTTTGCTTTTCAGTGGTACAATGAAAACAAACCAGACATTAGACAGAGAAACGAAGGGTGTATATAGGTTATTAATCGTTGTCTCAGATGGTTCCAAAAATGTAAGTCAAATTAAAGCAAATAATTCTGGTGATCTTGTCACATCTCTCGTCTTCCTTGCCTAAAGTATAGTTCTGTTGCCTTGTGGCCTGCCGTTATGGTTTGTGAACTGTTTGTTTTAAAGTTCAGTATATATAGATCTTTGTTTTGCTATACTTCAGTCAAGCCATGGGTATTTAACAATCGATATATTAGATATTAATGATAACAACCCTATATTCGAGTTACCAGAATATAACTTTACAATATTAGAAGGTAGTGAACAACTGATAGGAAAGCCGAACCCTGTTAACGTAAGTATTACCACCTATTCTTTCAATACAATTTTTATACAAAATATAAAGAAACGATACTCAATGAAAATTTCAAAGGAAAATATATTAAGGGAGGGACTGTATGAATTTTGCTGTTTTCACAAAAAGGATATATTTATTTCGTACACAGCATTATACAATACAATTATTATAAATACCCTTTTGTGTGATTATTCTGCTTTACTTAGCACCTTAATTAGTTGCAATTTTGTGCTTTTATTTACATGAGATTATACTATTCAGTCTCATTTAACAATTATTAACAATGGTACTAAAACTTGACGAAAAAGATATGAAAGTTTTATTCTAATAACATTTTTCTTTATAAAGGCTACAGATTTAGACGATGATTTAAATGCTTTATTAACATACTCTTTATTAACACCAAGGTGAGTAGGGTATTTATTTATATATAAGGTGCTAAAGGATTGTTAAATGTAATGTAGTTGCATTAAAAATACAAAGAGTAAATGATTTCTAAATGCGCATATTCTTTGATTTCAGCAAGGCATTTGACATGAACATCAATGATTATTATACTGCAGGGAGATTGAATTTTCCAACTAATGGGTGTTTTTCTATTTCTATGAGTTTTCTTTTTGTAGAGGAACCCCTACACCAATACAGATTAATAATAAAAGTGGGTTATTATCCACTACCAGAAAATTGGATAGAGAAGAAAAAGATGTATATGATTTATATATAATGGCAACAGATGGTGGTACACCTAAACGGACATCAGCTGTACCAGTCGTAATCACCGTTCTTGATATCAATGATAATTCACCTATTTTTCCTCAAACAAACATCTCACTTAGTTTTCCCGAGGATTCGTATCCAGGCTGCTTTTATAAAGCAATGGTTAGTTGAACTTATCCACGCTATATATTGAGGTGTTATATTCTTCATATTTTCTGATTGTTTTTTTTAGCTAACAAATTACTTTGAAGGACATATCTATATAATTTGTATTCTTTTACTTATGATTTTGTCACCAAGGATCACGGATCATTTTTTCCAGCTGAACAGGAAAGAACATCTACGGTATGGATAAGCAATGTGTTAAAATTATTTCGTAATTTGTAGGCGACAGATCGTGATATTGGAGAATATAGCCAAATTTTTTACACTACCAATGATGCAGGTATTATTGAAGTTGGATCTAATGGAGACGTATGTGTCAAAGACAATCAAAGTTTACCATTAGGCCTTATTTCCCTCACCATTATAGCGTATAATACCCAGCCATATATTCGATGTTTAGATTGCAATAATGCTACATTGTATCTTCTTATTGACGTAATGGTAATTGTGTTTTCTCATATCTTTTTACGATTCGTTCATAGTAATCTCCAAATTTCGACCGAACCTCGAAGGGAACTGGAATATTTTCCCCACATTGTACTTGTAAAATATACGGCATACTCTAGACTTAAAATGTGCTGATTCACATGGTGACGCCCCTCGAGACTGAGAGAACTCATAGCGGGCAGACTGACTCTTAAATAGGTGATGATTTAAATTCGACCCCATAGCCGCAAACCTATTATGGAGGGTTTGGGAAAAATTTAAAAAAAGAAATGTTAAGTTGCATTCTGATGCATATCTTAAGCCTAAGCGTATCAATGTCATATTTTTCCAATATTACGGAAATGAGGGGATACAAATTACATTGGGATCGTATCTCAACTGACTCTGTTACTGTCTGTGACAAAGGACTTGCAGTTTTTGAATGAAACAATGTTGATAAAATAATCGATTTTTCTAAACTTCATTTACTTGTAGGATGTCAATAACAATGTTCCAATATTTGATCAATCCTATTATAATTTCTCATTAGATGAAGGCTTAAAAACTCAACCAAATCTAAGGTTTTTATATTTTTATTTCCTTACTGAATGTTTTAATTTGTAATATCTTTAAAGAAAGAAACCTGAACAGGAAATTCTCGCCATTTTAAAGAATCCGATGCCATATTGAGATAAAGTAAAAGAAAAATACGACCCTGTTTTTATCTTGGGGAGCTAAGTTTAGTTATGGTGTGCAAAATTAATTGCCCTCAATTAGAAAAAAACATGCGTTATTATATCATATTTTATATTTCAGAGTTCATGCCAAGGATAATGACACAACATCCTTATATCACGATGTATTATATTCAATAGTAACAGATATAGATAACACATTTACTATAGATTCTATAACAGGACAGATAAACTTTAATACTGTACCTGATTATGAAACAAAGAAGATTTTTCAACTGACGGTTTGTTCAAAGCGAACTTTAATTAAACTATTCTTTTCGAATTATTCTGTAACGCAAGATATGTTTGACATTTGCTTTTAAACAAAATCGAGTCATTTATTCAGATAACGGGTTTTATGCTATATTATTTCTACGTAGTTTTTACTTATGTTGGAATAAGGTTTTAAAATGATACTGCGCCTTAGCATGAACTTAAAATTTTAGTCTTCAAGATAGTCAATATGTGTTTATATTCATAAGTGAATTTACCTGGTGTCATAAAGTAACAGAATCCCTTAAAATCTGTAAAACTCACAAATATCGTGAATATCGCTTCATTTATTTATTCAGCGTTTTCAATTATCGAATGCATGTTTATGGCTAATTACTTGCTTTTTTGAATATTTATTTATTTTTTTAAGTTATTTATGGCAGCAGGTACATTTACTGATGAATAAAGCTCTTATTGACCAAGTTTCAAATTTTCAAATTTTATGTTGATTCTAAGACCTATTATCCCTTTAATTGATATTTCTTTAAAACCGTATAGATTGGTGCGAGAAATACAGGTCAGTCAGAAGTACAAACAGCAGTTAATGTTACAATTCATATTAATGATGTTAATGATAATCATCCTGTATTTTCTGAAGGTAGGATCATTACTCTTAGATTTTAATTTAACCCATCCAATTTTCCAAAGCATTGAAGTTAATCAACTATTTTTCCTAAGATTTGTTTTGAGTACATTCGACTAATTTGTTACATTCTGCTCAATTAACAGCATTACATTAAAGTGGTGTAGCCTTTCATCCTATATATTAAAATTGAAGGTATTATGTAATGCTTACATATTATTTGCAACATCCTTTGAACAAAACATTTTCCCCTTAAACTGAACGATTGAGGAAAGGACTCCTGAACTACTGAAATGTCGTATTGTGATTTTTCAGACAAATATGAATGTACTGTTTATGAAAATCAAACTTCTGGGTTGATTCCTGATTGCCAAGTGACTGCTACAGATAAAGATTATGGCAACAACCAAAAAATATTCTACTCTATTCTGGAAAATGTAAGTGGCTTCCAAGAAATAACTTCCTACTAGTATAAGATATAAATAACTCCAATCAAATAAAAAGCTCTATCCTTACTTTTACTTTATTCTATCGTGCCCAACACAAACCCTTAAATACAAAAAGTATTGAAGTGAAATATTGTTTCAGGTTCCATTTTCAATTGACACAAATACTGGGAACGTGAGTGTCAATGGTGGTTTGGATTATGACAATGGTTCTCGGTTTTATACTATTAGAATAGAAGCTAGTGACAATGGTTCTCCAAAACTAACAAAATTTACTCAAATGGTCATACAAGTAATCAACACAAATGATAACGCACCAACCTTTAAGAATACACCGTATAACTTCACAATATTAGAAATACAACCAGCTGGTAGTTTAGTTGGTGTTATTTCTGCTGTTGATGTAGATCAAGACGATATAATATATACTATGATCACAAATATTGAAGGTAAGGCTTTTGTTTCTCAAACTTCACTATAGCATGTTAACTTTTCATCATTGTTATAATATTGATAAACTCATAAACATTCAGCCCATTGGGGCAGTAAAATGGATGATATAATGTGTATTAGAGAGACAGATCTATGTTCAAGTACATGACGGCAAAAGAAATAAACATATACCCAAACATATGTGCACCTTACGCACCTGGGTCACTTGTATATGTATTAACAATTATTACAGAATATGTTCACTTGCATTTATCTGCACTACAAAACTCGCATCTCAACTTACCTGTTCTTTGTTGTTAGATTTTAGTATTACTGACCGTGGTGCTATCTACACCAAAAGATATTTGGACATGGACATATCTAATGCCATATCTCGGTATAATTTAACCATTAATGTATCAGATGGGTTGTATACTAGTACCACGTTCAGTTTAGTAACAGTTCATCCCGTAAATGAATATTCTCCAAGATTTATTCAGACATTTTTTGGTAATGTTTCTGAAAATTCAGCACGAAATACAGCCATAACTCAGGTGAGATAACATTTGTGTATATATTGACATCCGGAAGCACGAATAAGGGTTTGAGACCCTCAACGGTGGTGACGGACGCCTTGTCAAAAGCAAATTTCCTTACTTAGATCTAGATTGGATCAACTTCATGCATGAAAAACCACCAGTTAAAATCGTTAAACCCAAAGCATGTTTATAGGTTTAGAATTGGTTTTGCTAATATTGGTTGGAAAATTTCTGTTGTTAGGTAAAAGCTGTAGATGATGATTTGGGTGTTGACGGGGAGATACATTATTCATTAACCGACGAGGCTACACTAGATATATTTAAAATAGACAATTCAAGTGGTATTTTAACACTAAATTGTGATAGTTGTTTAGATTTTACCACCAAATCTGTATATGAAGTCATAGTTCAGGCCATTGACGGTAAGTGAAATTACTTTACAAATAAACGTTTACAGGCGATGATAAGTTATAAATAACAGGCTAACGCATGATAGAATGATCTATTTTCAGGTGGAACTTATCCAAGACTGTCTTTTACAACCGTAGAAGTAACAGTTCAGAATGTCAATGATAAAGCACCACGATTCTCATCTGGGTATTATTCTGTAACTTTAGAGGAGAACACTTCTATCAATACTACGATTTTCAGAGTAAGTTTTATCTTTTTAAGATACACGTATATTCATCATGGAATGTATACCAACCATCTTGTAATTCGTAAATGTTAACTTGAAAAGAGCAATGAAATTGGTTTTTAGAGAAAGGATATACATACCTTAATTTGTCTATCAAACAATTGGTATGAATTTCCCCCTGTTTTACTTTCCAAAGGGTATAAAACGTTAGAAAATCGTATTCTTGTTCTGAAATTAAAGCCAGTGAGTCGTTCAGTGCAAAACAAAAGTAAAACGTTCCACGTTAGTTTTACGAAGCGATTTAAATTAAGCGTTCTCCGCCGATCAATACCGCTCACCGCCCAGTACAGGCGTTCACACAACGCTATTCTGATGCTTTCCCAGTGCCCATGGACCCAACGTTTCCTCAAACATTTATAGAACGCTGGTCAGAACGTCATGGCGTGACGACACGCTATATTTACCATTCTGAAACTATATGTTTTACATATACATGTATAACTTATTTTAGGTGGTTGCTTCTGATGACGATACACCAATGGATCAGCTTACATTTGACCTGCTTAATCACCGTGAACAGTTCACTCTAACCGGATCAAATGTGGTTGTCAAGTCACCTGTGGATGGTGACCTGTTGAAACACCCTTCGTTGGTTTTGAACATCACTGTAAGCGATGGATCATTATCGGCATATACATTGATTAATGTAACTATAATAGATGTAAATGAATATCCACCAGTTTTAGTTCTTCCAAACAATAGATCGTGGTCTTTGAGTCTTCCAGAAAATGTAACAGTGGGTCATGAAGTGGTGACAATAGGTGCTTCCGATCAAGATTTCTCAAATAGTGGATTCACGTTTTGGTTGACCAATGAAGATGATAAATTTAAGATAAACTTGTCTAGTGGTTTACTTCAAGTGACAAATAGATTCGATAGAAGTATTAAGGATTCTTATAATGTAACCGTCCATGTCAGTGATCATGGGATCCCTCCACTATTTTCTGAACAAGATATGTATATAGAGATATTAGACAGTAACACAGCACCGGTATTCGATAATGCATCATACTCTTTCAGTGTGGTAGAAAGTGTTAATATCGGGTTCAAGGTTGGTGCTGTTAAAGCTACTGATAAAGATTACGGTTCTTCTGGTCAAGTTATCTATGACATTATATCTGGAAACATAGGTTCCACATTCCGGATAAATTCTTCCAATGGACATATATTAACTGATAACTTACTAAATTACGAAATTATGAACTATTATAAATTGATAGTTGAAGCAAAGGATATGTCAAGTATATCAAAGAGCAGTACAGTAATTGTTGAAATAGAAGTACGAGATGTATTTGAAGCACCTAAGTGGCCAGCAACGCTTCCAATACATTACGTATCTAAATCAAAGGAATGTGAAGCGTCTCAAATAACAGCCATATCTTCAGATGCGTCATCTTCTGATAATGGAACGAGTGTTATATACAACCTCCTTACCTTCAATGATTTTTTTCAAATGGATAATAAAACGGGTGCATTGCAGCCAGCTTCAGATATAAATAGTGGAAATTATACTCTTGTATTACAAGCCTGTAACAACAGGAATATTTTGCTCTGTAGCAATGCAACATTGAACGTTATTGTTACAGAACAAGTGCGTTTGATATTTTGTCCAGTATTTGTTCCTGTAAATGTACCAGAAGATATGAAATTGAACACTACAATAACAATAATGAATACAACTTTGGATGAAGAGAGAAATCAATTTTATATTATTGAAGGAAATGATGGCCATTTTTCGCTTGGTTTAGATAATGTGAGTAAACTATTATTTGTACATTATAAATTTTGGGACAAGGTAACAACATGACGTCATAGGTTTATAACGTTATAACCTTTGGCCGAATAATATGATTTACTTGATAATCAATGCCAAGTTGATTGTTCGTCTTTAGAACCTTCATACAACATCATACACACACGATTAAAATATGTAATTTGACAATGACCATATTTTCAGGGCATACTAAAATTGAATAAGGAATTAGACCGAGAAACAGTCGACACATACACATTATCTATAAAGGCAGTTAATCTGAATAACTCTCAGACAGCTACAGCCCAGGTTAGTCACGTTAATGCATCACCATAATTAATGAATTAGTATCAATCGCCAGATTAAATGAATTAGTATATTGGTCTACTGTTAATTGTTTCTCTTTCTGGGATAGGTCTTTGGGTCGATGAAATTAAATTTAAAAAAAAAAGGTTTTAGAATGTCAAGAATCACAAGGATTAAAATTATGCCAATTGATTATTTAGAATTCAATCTTACACCACTGGAAATTATTGTTTCCTTGCATTCCATTAGTTTTGTTGTCTGTTTCAATCAAAATTTAATAATTAAAAACAAATCAATTGCTATACAATTAACATTTAAATCTGATTTACCAAGGTAATTATACGTGTAAAAGATGTAAATGACTGTCCACCATATTTCCCATTGAAAACTTATTACGGGGAAATAAAAGAAGACGCAAGCAAGGGAGAGGATGTGTTTCTTGCTGCCTTAAACCGACGTCTGATGGTTGAAGCAAAGGATAATGATCTTAATCCCCAGGTAAATTAATCTATTGGTTATTACATTTACAACATTTGAGGATAATATTTTGGTAATATTTCCTAGAAAATTTTACTCTTGTTGAAGTTGTCATTGCATTTTCAGTTTCTCTATTCATTTGTTTTCAGTTATCATATTCTCTTAAGCCTCCATCAGACTACTTTAATATTACCATTGATACGGGTTTAATCACATTAGCACGTGAATTAGATAGAGAAAATATTTCTATATTTAACTTTGAAGTAAGTAAAACTTTCTTGTTACAACATTTCTTTTTAAAGCTTGATTTTGCTTCGATGCAATCCTGACGAACATTTGGTCGTCGTTGGTTTGACTAAATCGGAAACTTCTTTATTAAAAATGTCATCTCTAAGTCCAAGTTGATGCAAATTGCATTAAAATTATATTGTAGGTAATAGTGACTGATAGAAAATTTACAAACTCGACAAAAGTGGAAATAAAAGTACTGGACGTCAATGATGTATTTCCTGTATTTGATCACCAAGTTTATAACAAATCTGTTTTTGAGGTAAATATCTAACAAATATGTTCAATCCATGATTAGATTTGTAGACTATATTAGATATCATTTGACACTGTAAGTCACTAGGAATGATATGTCTACCTATATGTGCAACAGGCAGATGAATAGTTCGTCAATCAAACTTTTTACTTCTCAAGTATGTTCTTCGCATGTTTTCGATCCCTCGATGGTTTCTCTTGTTCCTTCCTTTTTATACGCTCACACATTCATTGATGTGCTGTAAATCATACAAATTGGAAGCATTTATGAGTTATTGCCATTGTTCTTGAAAACGCGTTCAATTTAGAGTAGAAACAATAGAGTGCTGTTTCTTAGTATGAGTGGTCGTAATCACTCGAGGTAGACCCCTATTAATTCTCAGAAAAATCTTTTATTTACCGATAACTCATGTTACTTTCCAACCCCGGACAAATAGCTGTCATTACAAATTTGGGCATATTACGAAGGTCATCGCTATTTTATTTAATTTACTTTCTATCATTTGTATTAAATTGAAGTGTCAGACAACTGGGTGATTAAAACTTTGCTTTAATATTTTAGAATACAAGTACGAATTCTATGATATTGATGGTCCAAGCTACAGATCAAGATATTTCTGATAGAGATAGTTTAACATACAAACTTATAAGCAATGGTAATTTATTTAAAATTGTATCATTGGCTACGACAGTTCTCACATCATTATTTTGATTTAGAAACCAGGAAAGCTTTCTGCAGATTAATTTTGCGTTTCAGTGAGCTACAAAACTCACATGCGAAAAAATATAATTTTTTATTCGCCCACACATTAATGAATCCTATTTAAAATCAGACCAATCGAAAAATATTTCATATGAGCTATTGTCCTTGTTCTTGAAAACGCGTCTGCCTTTGTTGTTGAATCATCTGTGGACACGATAGATAGCTAGCTTCTGGATGGATTTTGATGAAATTTGATGTGAGCTTTTGTAATCACTCAAGGATAAACCCTATTGAAAATCAAACGAATCGAAAGTTATTTACTATGAGTTATTTCTCTTGCTTTTGAATCATTTGTGGACAAGATAGAGAACTGGCTTCTTGATGGATTTTGATGACATTTGGCGTCTTTGTAATCACCCAAAGATGGACTCTATTAAAAATCAGACCAATCGAAAAATATTTACTATGAGTTATAGCCCTTATTCTTGATTTTTTCGTGGACGCGATGGAGAGCTGGTTTCTTGATGGATTCGAAATATATTTATATAAAAGAGATCAATCGAAAATTGTATGGATTTTGATCAAACTTGGTGTGAGTGTTCCGTATCACCCAAGAATGAACTTTAATTAAACTTAATTTAAATGTGGGAGTTTTAAGATGACCATCGCTGTTTGTTGCATGTATTTCTGCATTATGATCGTTTTCTTTTAGTGAGTAATTTTGAAATAGACGCCGAGACTGGAGAATTACAAGTTATAACTGAATTAGATAGAGAGACCAAATCAGAATATAATTTCAGTATTGTCGCTTTTGATACCGCTGGCCACAATGTAAGTAGCTTAATCATAGTTTATTATGTGTTCTCATTGTCTCGTGTATTACAAAAGGACTAACGATTCAACTATAATAAATACGTTTTAATCAAATCGTATATTTTTATTTTCTAGGCTACTACTGAAGTTTATATCAAGGTTTTAGACGTTAATGACAATTCACCAAAATTTTACCAAAATGTATACAATTTTTCTGTTCAAGAAGGTATTTAGATTCATATTTGTTGATGATCTTTATAATATGGATAATTTCATTATCATGAAAACCATTGGTTTTGATTGCTTTGATCTTAGCTATATGGATATATTTAGAGATGTGCTTGGTTGAAAAATCCAAAACGGAATGACATGTTTTCTGAAAGTGGAATCATGTTAACAGATGTTCAATATATCAACAACTAAGCAAAATTTTTGATTATGAAACTAAAATGTAAAATGTTTTTTTTTTCAGGTTACCTTAGTGTAAATAAAAGCTTTATGGTAGAAGCTAGTGATGATGATATTGATGAAAATAGTAGATTGAAGTTTAGGATTTCAAAAGGAAATACGGGGGATTTTCTTATCACGTCATTTGATAATCGGGTATATCCTAATTACATGTACAATTTTTTAAATTCACACTTATATTACTGTTGATTTCAAAACGATTAAAACAATTATGATAATTTTAATAATCAGAATATTTTTAATTGATTTGGCAAAAAAAAAAAATAAAAAAAAATGAGTTTGTATCGTATCTGAGCACAACTCTATATGACTGTACTAATCTTATTTCCTTTATATCTTTTATTAAACTTCAAATCTAGAAAAAGCTTACCTCTGCCCCTTTAACTAAAACTTTAAAGTCTTAATATATAACTATATTTTTTTTTCAAATTCCAGGCCAATATTACTATTGTCAAGGCTTTAGATAGAGAAAAACAGGGTTTGGAGTATATTAATGGTATCGCTATATACAAATTGATTGTAGAAGTTACAGATGCCGGAGAACCACCGAAGACGGTAAATAAACATCTTTTTTCAGTTTACCATAATGAGTTAAATTACAAAATATGTCAAAACACTATTAATAAAAACATTCTGTTTACTTAAAACAGAGCTCAATTGTAGGTTAACATTTTGGGGAGCAACCAATATTGTTAAACAACACTTCATTTATAAATTTGATTGGATTTCAGGGTCTATGTGAAATAAATATTCAAGTGAGTGATATCAACGACAATCCTCCTAGATTTGAAAACTCTCCGTTGAAATACGTTGGTACTGTGGAGGAAACTTCTGCATCAGGAACACCAGTAGTTTTAGTAAGTAATTGCCTATGTTCTCTTTCCAGATTGGAAATAATTTCAATCAATAGCAAAAATTTAACACATTTATTATTTTGTTTTAAGGAACCAGCTCTTTCAGTAACTGATGAAGACTATGGTATAAACGGTGTTGGTGGTTTGGTTTATTCTCTGTCACCAGTTTCACTCCCATTTGCTATCAATAATATAACAGGGGAGGTTACAGTAGCTTTAACTGGAAATATGACTTTAGACAGAGAAACAAAAGCACATTACGATCTTTTGGTAACTTATTTTATATAATAGGAAAGTCAACCATTACCTTTTGTGCATTCCGTTCATTTAATTTAATTAGTAATTTTAATCTGGAAGTTGTCCATTTAGGCCTTCATCTACATAAAATGCTTTTCTTAGACACACCTTTTCATTATTGCCATTGCTACAGCAAAGTGGAAAAATAACGATTCAATCAAACAGCGAATTATTCCGTTCTCTTTTAGAATGATACGGGTGTCACATGATTTTTCAGATAAATGTTCAAGATCATGGAAAATTAAATGCAAGTAAAAAGTTATCTATAACAGTGCTGGATAAGAATGATGAAGCCCCACAATTTGTACAAGCACAATACAGTTTCAATGTCAGTGAAGACTCTCGACCATCAACTAGTGTAGGACTGGTATCAGCCTTCGATAAAGACAATGATGGGAATTCTAGTGTTAGGTATATATTAAGTAACAATGGTGATGGCAGATTCTTTATTGATGGTTTAACAGGTAATATCAATAGCTCCTTTTTTTTATACATCAATCCTTAGTAATCATCTTATACTACTCTCTGGGAAGTAAACCATATCATCGCTCTATCTGTATTCTTTGTTGTATATGTACTATTGTACCTGTCTGTGTTTTGAGAGTCAAACATTAAGTAAATTTTCACATTTAGGTATTATTCGAGTTGCCGGTGGATTAGATAGAGAGATACAAGACACGTATGTTTTAAAAGTTGTCGCCGAGGACCAGTCTGGCTACACCGGTACAGCTTCGGTGGATATTCAAATTGAAGATGCTAATGATGAATCACCTCAATTTACACATGATATATATAACTTTTCCGTACCAGAAAATATGGAAAATATTACTATTGGAAATGTAAATGCAACTGACAGGGATATTGGTTTTAATGGACAATTAACATTTAACATCAGTGATCCAGGTACATTAAAAAATATACAGCGATATGCTTTCAAGAATTAATTCTTCACATATTTTGTTATATGTGCATGTATAACAAACGTTTAATATTTGGTTTATTTTTATTATTTTCAAAATGCAGATTTAAACCCAAAACTGTCGAATTTAACAATGATAACGATGCGTTTATTTCAGTGTTTTCCATTGACCAAAATGGAAGTATAACGCTGAGGAAAATGTTTGACAGAGAAAATATAACAGAATATAATTTGATTGTAACAGTACATGATAATGGTAAAAAAAGACAACTAACAGCCACATCTACAGTGGTTATATCTATTATTGACATTAATGATAATGTTCCTGTTTTCTGCTTAGAACATACTTGTCCAATATATATTTATAATACCACAATTGTAAATGAATTACCAGAAGGGTCATTCGTGTTTTTGGTTACCGCTAATGATCCAGATTTTGATAGAAATGGTACGGTCAGTTATCGGTTAACTGGGGTAACGTCAGAACTGTTTGAAATTGGACATAACAATGGTTTGATAAAAAACAAAGAATTTGATTTGAATCATTTAGAAGCCAGAGGTTTTCTATCAAACAATGGAACTAGTACACCTACTATAAGATTAGAGATAGTGGCAGTAGATGGAGGAGGTAGAAATCAAATTGCTTACCTGGATATATCTATATTAGTTATTGAAGCTGAAGTATTGAAATTTAATCAAACGAGTTATAAATTGGAGATACATGAAAATAAACCCGAAGGTAGGTTGAATTAGTTTTACGTCACAGAAGGTCGCATTGTTTTGAGTTTGTTTAGATATTGGAAATAGAATTCTATTACATTATGTACATTATCTAGGTACCACTGTTGGTAATGTGAGTGCATATCTGGGCAATATAACGGACGTGAAATTAACGTACTCTGTTTTTGAAGGCGCTGAAGATGATACAAATTTCTTTGCGGTCGGAAGTACATCGGTAAGTATATATTCACTTCCAAATCGGTCTGATTTAAATTAATAAAGGATTTGTAGGTTAGGAATTATGCAGATGAAAATAACCCTAAACGGATATAGACTTCGATATCCACTTGATTTATTTCAGGGAATAATCAAGACAAAGGAAGTCTTAAACAGGGAATTGAATGACAAATATCTATTTGTTATTAAAGTATTAGATGACAGAAATCCACAACAGACGGCTTTTACTCAGGTGAATGTTACATTGTGTTATGTAAACCTTAGAATAATATTTTAAAACTACTTACGACGTCTCAAACATATTGTTTTTAGGACAAATATCAATTACAGGCAAATCTATAACTGCTTTCGTTTTGTACCTCAAGGCAGTGATCCTATCACTCTATTTTACTTTTTGTGTGATCTGTAGGTTTATGTAACAGTTGTGGATGAAAATGATTATACACCTAAATTTGACCAGTCATCGTACAGTCAATCTATAGTTGAGAATATTAGTAACATTACAGTTGTATCTGTAACTGCTATGGATTTAGATAGTGGAGAGAATGGTGATGTGAGATATACTATAGTTCAAGGCAATCAGGGTAAGCCTTATATTACAAATTATCTTATTGGTCATATTATTAATCGAAATAACGAATAGAAAGTTTATCATTTGTCCAAAATGTTTGTCTTTTTCTTTCTGCTATCAACCTGTGTTTATTGATTCAGGTGATATGTTTCTCATTGATGAGAAAACTGGTGACTTAAACCTTGCGAAGCCTGCAAATAGAGAAGAGGAAGATGAATATAATATTATAATCATGGTATGTTAGGCTCAGTGTCTATTTAACAACATTATATATTTAGAACGCTATTTATACCAGTTGTGGCTTTAAACTGTTGTGCTAACTAGATGATCTTCAGGTGATAGTTTTATATAGATCAAATACTGTCTCAATGTTTCTAAAAACAAGATGCTTCTTGTTCCAGGCTAGTGATTTGGGGCTGATATCTCTCAATTCTACCGTAGCCGTTACCATTTTGATAGAAGATGAAAATGATAATGCTCCTGTTATAAGTATAGATAAGACTGTTATATATGTTAGAGAGAGCAAGAGGCAAGTCATTCAGGTTAGTTCAAACATCGATGGTCAATTACACACTACATATGATTAATCATATTGTTTCATGTTTGATAAAAGACATCGTCAACCAATTGAAACACCAACCAGGAACAAAACATCCCGGCTTTGACTTTATCACACCTCACCAACTATGGTAGCCTAACAATGTTGACAAGAATTCGACGCAGAGTGATTTGATTTAATATATGGGGGATAAATTTAACTAATATAAATTGTCTCACACATAAATGATAACAAGCTTTTGGAAACGTTTCAAATTGCAAACCGCAGTTTTCATAGTACTATAAAACTGCTCTTGTTCGTGTTCATAATGAAATAAGCCTTTCTTTGGACAACCGAAACTGTGTCTTTCTCATACTGTTGGATTTGTCGCCCGCTGTGACACCGTTGATCACACCATCCTCTTGGCTCGTTTAGAATCATGTTTCGGAATAAATGGGAGGGCCCTTACACCCATCAAATCTTACCTCTCGAACCGCAAACAATGTGTGCTTGTAGACAAGAAGTTGATCAAACAACTCTTAAATTTGGAGTTCCTCAAGGATCCGTTTTGGGACCAATATTATTTAGCCTACATACTTCACCTCTAGGAGATGTCATTCGAAAGTATGGCTTATCTTTCCATCTGTATGCTGATGATACAAAGATTTATATATCATTCAAGCCAGCCAAGCCAGACAGTTTCACAATCTCTAAAACGAACATTGAACATTGCATTGGTGAGATCAAATCATGGATGACATACAACTTCTTAAAACTTAATGATGAGAAAACTGGGTACATGGTTATAGGTTCTAAATCACACTTAAACAAATTGGATGGCGATGTATCTGTACGAGTATAAGATGGTTCTGTCATTAAACCACCCTCTTCTGCAAGAAACATTGACTCTCATCTGAACATGGAGAAACACATAAATAATTTGTGCAAATCCGGCTTTTACCATCTAAAAAACCTAAGTAAAATTCGTAAATTTATTACAGTTAATGCCACCAATGCAAGCTTTAGTTGTGTCTAGATTGGACAGTTTTAATTCTCTTCTATCCGGTTGATTTTAAAATCCTTTTACTCACCTGTAAATGTCTTAATTTTCATGCACCGTTATATCTTAGTGAATAACTTATTTTATATCGACCTTCTCGACAATGACCGCCTTCTTTTAGTAGAGCAAAACAGTCCTCTCATGGAGAGCGTGCCTTCTCTGGAACATACTGCCTTTCTTTATCAGAAACAGTGAATCTTTAACTATTTTTAAAACTTGTTTGAAGACCCACCTATTTTTAGCTGCTTTTTAATAACTTTATATGGTATTTTATAGGTGCCGACTGGATTTTCTATTTCTATTATTGCTTTTTTCCTCATTAAACTTTGATATTTATTTTTGATATTTTATACTATATTTTGGTTTAATGTTATGAAATTTTAAGGTACTTTTAGCGTAAAGCGCATATGAGCACAATCGTGGAAGATGCGCTATATAAATACATCTTAATAATAATAATAATACTGTGTATCTGAAAACTGAAAATGTAAAACAAACAACACAATTTTCAGATAATCCAAATTAATGCCACAGATGCCGATTCTGATTTAAATGGTGAAGTTTTATATTCCATATTAAAGGGAGACAAGAATGTTTTTCAAATCAATCCAATTAGTAAGTAAACTTACATTATCCAACTGATGAGTAGTTTATATTCACGTTTAGGGTAACATAAAATAGGAAATTTCTTTGATATTTGAAGTATTCATTACAATGTTTTCTTCATCGTCACAATGTCAAGCTATTATGAACTTTTACCGTGACTACAACTATTCTTCTAAAGGCATCGATTTGATTGTACGGTTGCGAATGCGGGCAATTAGCTGTATTTCCTGGCGTATAATTAGATCATATCCAAAGGGGATTGTAGAGACACTCATCTAAATATTACACTATGAACAAAATAAACAGATTAACAACATATCTAATATTTTACAGGTGGATGGTTGTCGACAATGAGAGCGTTATTAACACAAGACGAGACCGAATATCAACTAACAATATTAGCATATGATCTTGGTCAACTACCACTAAATTCTTCGATTGATATTATCATAAGGGTAATAAATAGCACAACGCCACAGTTCTCACGAGATACATATTCCATCGATGTGTATGTGGGTATGAAAGCTGGTACTATTCTTAATCTCAATTTAACAGCTGGTACAGGACATTATGATTACCATATTGTTAGTAAGTACACGCATTGTTCATTAAATTAAATTTGTCATGTGTTTATTTTTTTAATTTCCAATAGTTATAATTTTGTGCTATATTTTAGTTTTTTTAGTTATTCATTAAATGCATTATCTGTTAATATTCTTATATATGACGTTTCACAGAATATCATCACAGTTTGAGGTTCTGCTTCAACAATCAGATGAGCTCCCAGAAAGAAAAAAAAAACAAAACAAAGTCCTCCTTTCCCACTTTTGACCAAAGAAGACTAAAGAACTATTGTTTGATTACATTGATTTGATTGTTATTATTAAATTTTGATTATACAGGAGGCAATTTAAATGGAATGTTCAATATTAATTCTACTATCGGTGAGATATCGTTGGTAAAAGATGTCAAGGATCAAGGTGTTTACTCTCTCGAAGTTGAAGCTGTTGATTTAGCCGATAAAGAGAGCAAAGATACTGTTATTGTAAGGATATGCTAAATACGTTACATTATTATCCAATATCCATGTTCAATGATTTTTTATAATTATGATCAAGACAAATCTTTGGACTTCATCATAATGCTTAAGTCCATTTTTGTCCTTTTGACCACCATTTCAAACGGTATGTAGTTATTGTACAAACTATTTCTATCATTTCTGTTTAGGTGATAATTTCTGCACGCCAACCAAATGTAAAGTTTGATGAAATTGAGTATAAAGTCAGTGTTAAAGAGAATCTACCTAAAGACTTTTTGGTCATTGATTTAAATACAACAGTAGAATTTGAAGGCATTAGTGTAATGTACACACTAGAAGGAGGTATGGAAGTGTTAACATATAAAAACGAAAAAGTGTTGAAATTTATCTAATCTTATTAGTCAAAACAGGATAGAGAACATACAAGGTTTACACTTCATCCTTTCGACGACAAGTTGCTAGGGGTACGTCATATTTGATATCCGACCAATTTTAGTACTTCTGCTAAGACTTTACGCCATTACCCCATCGGATATACTACTTGCCCCTCCGAACAATCTTATTTTTCTCATATTGTTTTAGACGACGACCATTTTACAATTGATAGAGATAATGGGTCTATATTTACTAATGCATCATTAGATAGAGAAGTTACATCACAACATATACTAATTGTAAGAGTTACTAGTCTTATAGGATCAACCAGACATAAGAGAGAGGGTAGGTATTTGACATGACCGAAACATCCATTCTGTCAATGCCGCTGGCATAGACTGGATACCAACCATGGATGTATCTGGATAATGTTGGTTGCGTTCATATTTATATTGTTCTTCCTTGATGCATTTTATTCTAAAACTGACAATTTATCTTGTATGTTACTTACCAATTTTTCGAAAGAATAAATCAATCCTTGAAGCCTGTATTATATGCTTAAGTATTCAAGTCACTGTGGGCCTTTTTGGATTTTGTCCGCCATCTTATCGCCTTCTAAATAGTTACACGTTCTTGATGTTCCGGTCTAGTATTTGCCATTCTGTAATTTCTTTGTCTTGAGTATGAATAATTGTACAATTGTTATGTTTTGTATAGTAGCTCTGTAATAGGCTTTGAAGTTTAAATACTATTGTTATTCATAAATAGACAACAATTTATCATGATTAAACCAGAACCAGTTCAAGTTAAATATTAATCAGAACCGGAATTGATATAGAGATGCCAGCTATAGGTAGTTCAGATTCGGATATAAATTCATTTAATATTATTTTGAAATTTTTCATTGTAGCCAAATCTGATACAACCCGTATTATAATCAGAGTAGATGATGAAAATGATAATCCGCCATATTTTCCATATCCTTCATCAATTTTAGAAATTAGTATACCACAATCAGCAAAACAAAATTATCATCTAACAACACTAAAGGTAATTAAAGACAAGTATTGTTTAAGATTTGATTTTAAGTGGTCAGCACACAAATTCTTACGAATATAATACCTGATTCTAGAAAACCTGATGAGATAACTAACCGCAATCTTTAGGTCGATTTTGGTCAACCTTGCCATGTGAATACTGCCACAAACTCGTGCGGACATAATTAATTGTTAAGATTGCAACAGACATTAATGGCACTAAGGAAATAGTGATAAAGGAGTTGTGGTCAATTTCCTATCTGAAAATTAGGGGAATGCCGTTACGTTGTGGTAGTCCCATATGAAATCCCTCACGTATGTACCCACTCTGTGAGAGAGTTTTGGTCTATACATCCTTCTAATAGATGAAATATATCCCATACGCCATAAACTTCCTTGGTACGGTTTTAATCTACTTTTCTTAGGTGCATTATACACGGTGAGATTATAATGCGATGTAGTGATGGACTTCAATTTAACATAAACTTGATACACTTTTCTCTTAAATATTTTCAAGGCTAAAGATCCGGATGATGGGGATGATTTAAATATTGAATACAGAATTACCACTGGTGATGATCAGACATTTAATATTGATACACAAAGTGGGAAACTAACATCTTTAGTTGATATGACAGATATTGATAAAGATCAGTTTAATTTAGTGATTCAATCAATAGATACCAATTCATCATTGTCTTCAAATTTATCACTTAAGGTAATTTAATCAAAACAATCTTGTACCATTATCTTCTCAACATGTCACATTTGAGCGTATTTTATTGGGTAATAGCCTTACTATTTCCATATAAATCTTTTTATTTATGGTTTATTGCATTTGTGTATTACTGCGTTATTTTAGAAATCAATTTGATTGAAGAGCCAATATTTATATGGGAAACTATTTTTATGAACTGTTTGTTGAAGTTTGTTCGACAATATGCTTCAATTAATTAACAGTTTGCTATGATTTCCACTAAATTTTCAATTTCGCTAATGTCAAGCAACTGGATAAATAACCTTCACTTACAGCGTGTCTTGTTCTTTTGATTATAGATATATGTCGTACCTGATGGTGATAGATATATTTTAACGGGAAATATTACATTACCAGTATTCGTCAATTATCAAGAAATGTTTTTAAAGTAGGCAATACGATTACTTTTGAAATATTAATACTATTTTGGAATTTTCTATCCACAATTTCTGCTATTACCAGCCTGCATTCAACACAATGTTCACAGTACAAAGGAATTGATCTGCTATCTGCACATCCTTTCGTTTTTTCCATGACCTACACCGATACGTTTCAATTAGTGCCGAAATAGGAAGATGATATCTCAGCGTTTTCGAAATCGTATTCCTGACATCTTCGTTGTTGAGGTTTTTAATATGTTGAATTGTTCAAGTCCTTGCAGTTTTTATAAAGAGAACTGGACAATGGCATGGCCATTTAATTTATCTACAATTACAAGAAACACAAAATTTAGACTCGCAGGCTCTTTAATCTACCTACCTATTACATTTTCTATTGAGGCTTTTTATGCTGTCTTTCAGGAACCTTAGTGCAATTCTCAATATGACAGTAGAGTTAGATAATGTCCAACCTCATGCTAAGATTGAAGATGGAAAGAAGGTTATTGATAATGACAGGTGTTTAATGATTATCGTATTGATCTAAGGCAGCGTGATATTTATACCCAAATTGATTCTACCTAACGCATTTGGCAGTTATAGTATGATATGATGTGGTGCATGTATTTTAATTGGTTATTTTGCGATTGGGTATCGCCAATTATACCACAATTCGATAAGTATCATGATACAACTGTCACGATACGTATCGCTATATGGGGTATTGGGATACAACACTCAATATTTATTAATTTATCAATTTAAAACTATGGTAATTTGTTTGATAATTGATAGGAGAGGTTGATGCCCATTATCGTCATTGTAGCTAAATAGTCAACCATTTTGTTAGATTATGTGACACTAGGTATAGCCATCGTCAAGTATCAGGACCACGCATACGAATGCCAACACTAAATTTGTGCTCCGGGAAAATGACTTATTTTGTACTTTGCAGAACTGATGTGTTCATCAAAGCTTTCTATAAGCCGGATAATGGAAATCTCGTTCCATGGCATGTTATTCAAAGGTAAGATAATTTCTAGCTGGTGCCAAAAACCGCTAAAAAAACAAAATAAAAAAATAACAAACAAATATATCAAACTAGTTTTCAATCCAACATCTCAACTACCTTTTTCATTCCTGGAACAAAAAAATCCATGCTTACCCAATTGGCATTAACTGACACCGCTGAAACAAGAAATGTCTGACCGTAAACATATTCCATAAACCTACAAATCATATAAGAATATAAAAAAGCGTTCTATTCTTTAAGGGAAGTTCAACTTAAAAAGAAAGCAATCGAAGAACTATTCAACAGAGGTCAATCTTTTGTAACAGATGCTACTCCAATTAAGATCACCAACGATGAAGGATTAATAGGAATTCCGGAAATGACATTGCTGGGGCTAGCATGCGCTATTTTTGTTGGATCAATTATATCTATAGTAATAGTAATTAGATCATGGAAAGTGTAAGTATTTTCAAAGCATATGTTATTATTTAAGATATTGTCCCTTTAATTCCCCTGCAAATATAATCATTTTTCCCACTATTTAAACATCACCGTCGTCCCTTTCCATTCGCCTTTATGTTTACATTGCACAGTAATACATTTACTAACGAACTTTCATTTTCAAAGACAAGAAGCCAAGCAAAATAAGATACAGATGGCGTTGATGGCACGACAGAAAATCAGCAGAGAAACAACATTTTCTGATACCATTTGTGATTCAGATTCTGCTGTCATGGAACTGTAAGTAGCTACATGTCAATTTGAAAATTATGGAATGTCTCAAATTATAGCAAACAACAGAAGAATTATAGACGTAAATATTAAATCTATTACAAAGTGCTTCCGTGCTTCATTCATTTGCTATTTGGTTTTGAAACTAACAAAACAAACAAATGTGATGAACCTTAATTTTCTTCAAATCACTGAACTGAACTAACAAAAATAATATAATTTATTATCAAGAGATGCAGATAGTGTTGATATTAATGATATTAACCTAGAGAAATACGTGAAATATAAGAAGGAGACAGAGTAAGATAGCTGTTGTGTTTAAATTTATGTAGATTTAGAATTAGTTGTAGTTAAACCGTGTAAACATTTCTATTGTTCTCATTGCACATTTATACAAGTCGTAGTATAGCTATTACTAACAGATGGTATCTGTTTGGATACTTATACTTAACTATTGTTACACTAAGGTGAAAAACATGGAAATAAGTTACATGTATATTACAAAGATTTCGAATACAAAATGATGACTGTATCTATAAAGCCCTATTTCTACGTTTAGAAGAATAAATAACAACATTATCTGTAAATGTGAAAGCTGAAAAACCTAGTCCATCAATCTTGATTAATCTTATGAATGTTCTTTTAAATATCCTTTCATACCATAACTGTACTTTTAATGTAAGCGTAAGTTGGTCCACAATGACATATCTAGATTTATAGAAGGGTATTTGTTTTAAAGTATGTTTGTTTTAAGTATCACATAGCTTTGTATTACGTTTCGACGCCCAGTAAACTCATGCAAAATCCAAATCCAAGGCTTAGCGGAATTCACATAAATACGCAACTGACAAGTATAACCATGCTAAGTATCGTTGGTTAGTGCTATCGGTATCGATTAAATTATAATCATCACAAAACAATCGACTTATCATCTCGCCCTAACGTCTAGTTCGCTAGATTTACAATCTGATCTTGTGGTAACATTCAAATACTTTAATTTTTTACCCTCGCTAATCAGTCTCCCATCAAAGTTTTTAGCGTTCTTCATGTCTGTCAAACCGATCCAATACACAAATTGTTGAAATCTGGAAATAAAAGTTGTTTTGACGCCGACAATGAGCATATAAAAGCTACTGCGCGGCATTTGGCGACGTAAGAAATTTAAACCCAACTTTATGTTTTATTGATTGTAAAAGGCTTTCAGTAAATTAACGAAAAATATTACACAAACATGCATGGAACCAACTACTGAAACAGATACCCTTTCATAGCTATCAACAAATCTAAGAATAAATCAAGCAAGTGTTGTTTGTAATTTTGTAGTGATGTTTTTCTTTTTCGATTTGATATTTGAAATATTTTTTTTTTTAAAGTAAGTAACCTTTTTTTTTTCTTTTTTCGAACATTAAACATGTTTTTGTCTTCATAAGCAGATTAACCATAATACGATTTTATTCTTTACTAATATAATTTTAAATGTGCTAGATATATATTTACCTCTTTCACGTACCTATTTTATCCCCTTTTTTTTTGTCATTTTTACGCTCACATAGGATGCTGTATTGAGGTGATTTGCTTTATATTTTTCTCACTTATTGTGAATCGTTTGAACGGTTGTTTGGAGCCTACGGTGGCTTGGCTCAGTGATTTAGACGCTTGCTCGCTAACCTGAATGTCCGGCAAAGGTCGAGATGAACTTTCGGATTTTTCAACCAGGTTTCCTGTCTAGTCTAGCGTTTGGTCGTCGAGGTGGGACAATAAACCGAGGCCCCATGTGCTAAATGCTGTGCACGTTAAAGATCTCTCGACAGTTGGAAATCGCAAACAAAAGTAGGGTAATGCCGCTGTCCAGGCAAAATTTCCCCAATTGCACCATTGCATGGAGTCGACCAGAAAAGTATATATAAGAGGATATTAGATTATGTATTGTGATTTGCAGACATGTGCGTCATTTTGTGTTTCAAGAAAATCACGCCCAATATTTACAACCCACACAAAATAAAATAAAGTACATTTTTAATGACATTCAATACATTGACCTTATATTTTATCTGAAAATTTACAGAACAAATGTTAAAGTATGCATAAAAATAAAAACAAATTTCTGCTTAAAGCGTATCAGTTTATTTCGTTTTTGATAGAGAATTCCTTGTGGACAGAAATGTCTAGCTATTTTTCTGTAAGTAAATTCGATATTGTTTTTCAGGAATCAAGATGAATTAAAGAAAAGAGTATCATTTAGATTATTCCAAGACATCGAATCTCTGAATTCAGAACCAATGCAGGAACCAGAGTTGATACTTACTGTGACAGAGGAGCAGGAGAAAACTCTAGAGTTTGGTAACGAAACTTCGGATGGTGATACACTGACGCTTCGAGATATTATATTGGGTAAAACTGCCATGGATTTAGCTAAAGAAATATACTTAGCTAACCAAAACCCAGGAACCGATTCAGCAATGAGCAGTTCAAAATCTGGCGAAGACAGTTGCAAGCAAGAAATAATATCTTCTAAAGATGATTATTGTGAACCCATATCGAACGTAAATCATGTGTTAATCGATGATCAATCCACACAATATTCGTCAGGAACTAAGACTAATAGTAAACATAACCTTGAGTCAGTGTATGAGACTATAAGAGATGTGGAAGATTATAAATATAAAGTAGCTGAGGAAAGTGAAGACACAGACTTATAAACTATATAACACAATGCCATATTTGCTTTGCTTGTCATATTTTTGTCTGATTCGGAATTCTGTTCCTGTGAGCTGCGAATCTGATTTTTGTCCTTGATGTCTGAACTGGACTTCTGATGTCTTTTTCAGACTTCATATGTGGATGTCTGTATCCGTGTTGTGTACTGAATGTCTAGATCTGACTTCTATACTAGATACAAAGGTCTATACTAGAGGTGCGGATCAGGCTTCTGTACAAAATGTGTGGATCGGACTTCTGTGCAAGATGTAAGGATCAGAAATCAGTACTAGTAGTGTGTATCGGAACTCAATTTACCCACCTATATAATATTTCTTTAAATAATAATCATTATTTTTAGGACAACTGCCGGGGACAACAAACTCTAGATTAATTATATTATTCGTGATTCGGATCTATACATTAATTCTTTCTATTATCATTGTTTCCAATGGGTCTCATATGTCGTGCAACTTTTAATTTATTAATCATAAAAAAATCAGGGCAACTTAACTCAACAAAAATAAAACCTTGACATTATTTGTCAAATAGTGTTAAGAAACTCTCCTTGAAAAAGTTATTGTCAAGGGCATTATTGCACACATTCTACTGGTCGGCCCACGTAGCACGTGACAGAGCAATTCAGGCTAAAATCATGCTTCCATGTGACACAAGTCAGGTGGCTTATCAATGCCACTGCTGTTGATCTCATGGCAGCAGAGCAGATTATCATCTTAGAAAAACGAGGTTTTATGGTTATTTATTTGCAATGCCACGACTGTCAAACATTCAGCGTGAACGTGGCATTGGCATGCTGAATACGGGGATATGGGATGCAATCGATCGACCATCCATAACCTCCAAACACGTTCAATCTAATTGGAACCAAAGCTGACCGACACCGTCCTGGTCGACTAAGTGTTGCGTCACGCGCAAAAGACCGACAGATTATCTTACGCCATTTGCGTAATCGCTTGCCACATCTATTCGAAATCACCTGCGCTCTGCTTGTGTTTTTGCACGGCGGCCATATCGTAGACCAATCCTAACCCGTTTCCATCGACGCCAACGTCTTATTTGGGCACAACGGCACCTGAGATGGACCCAGCGAGGTTCGAATAGATTTTAGTAATCAAGGTTCACACTAACTTTGCTGATGGAAAGATTAGAGTGTGGAGTGTTGCGTACAGAAAGTGATTCACTTTGGGGTGATAGCGCTATGGTTTGTGGCTATAAACGGTCATGCTCGATCCCGACCCATTGTCACCCAGGGATCAGGTGCTCGTCCCAGAGCTTTTACTATTCATGGCAGCTCATGGCCCAGGTCTGACTTTCAACAGGATAACTCCAGACCTCATTCGGCCAATTTAACAACGAATTGTATCAGGAACGCTGGAATCAATGTCATGGAGTAGCCCTCAAGATCTTCCGACCTCAACCCCATAGAGCATGGAATGTGTTAGGCATGCGGCTCCGTCAAGTAAGGAACCCTCCACACTCAGAACTTGCATGAGCTTGGTGCCATGTTATTACTAATATGGTGGCGCATTCCCCAAGCTGTGTTTATCCAATCCATGAGAAGACGTTTAAATTTTTGTTGAGATATTTTGCCTTGACAACATTAGACAAAGAATCAAATTGTATGAAAATTGTTTTGCTACTCATATAAATAAACTTACAATTACTATTGTTTTCTGTGTACAGTTTCTAATCCTTACGATCATATTTCACTGCCCACTTCAACGATGATATGAATGGCGGAGTCGTATGCAGTGGTATTGTAGTTACGACGTATTTGGAGGATACAAACGCTCGTTCCCAATACCCAATTATACATCACATAGGACATTGACTGGAAATGTGCTAAGGATGAAATAAAAACTTTACGATAACGAAGTTACTTGTTTATTAACATGAATACAAATATGGACATCCTTCAAACCAATAATCATCTGTACATTTTAAACCAAAATAATTCCCATTACCACCAGTTCTTATCTCCATACTGTCATAATAATAATTTCTTAAATATAGACCATTACAAGTACACGTATTCTTCATTAATAATAATTAACTAGTATAATATACCAGCTTGTTTTTTAATACAAATATCATGTTTTTGATTATGCTGATATCTTGACACAAATAATGTAAATTTTAATGGCTCTTGTAAGACATCAATCTTGTTTATATACAAAATATATATGAACTCTCGTTTCAAATATAATTAACATTATATTATAATCCATTCTACACGATTGTGTCCATATACAGCGCATATGTAATAACCAATCTATTGAGTGTGTTGAATACTATTTTAACATAATATGGTACAGGTTAAATTATTTCAATTCAAAACAAATTAACTTGAAAATCTTTACTTTAGATACAACTATAGTACGAGATGTGGTTTTCCTCTAATTCGATAAGGATATATAATGATAACTATATCTGTTATGGAAATAAAACAACATTTTTCAAAATACATACTTGAAAATAAGTCTCCTCTCCAAAGCTTTGTTAACTCTAAATTTTCAGATATTCTTTGACTAATCTCTTAATTGCAAGTACACTTTCAATAGTGTAATAATTAACAAGATCCAATTGGTCGAGCATTTATTAAGAAGAATATATTTCAGTTTCGAGATTTCACTCAACTTGTATGACATGACTAGTCCGTATTGGAAATAAGGTGTGAGCCCAATATCGATATGAGCAGGAGTATTGTGTTGATATTAAATGTATATAAATGAAACGATCAAAAGCATGTTTTCATCATACATAAAATAACAATTTGATTTGAAACTAAAATTATTCACTCGGATTCGTTTATTTTTATAGTTATATAATATAGTAATTTTCAAACGGAATTTGTAATAATATAAATTTACTCAGTAAAATAAGAACTCTGTGTTATTTCATATAGTTTTTTTTTTCAAACTAAATATTTAATGAAAAAAATTTATATAAATTTATTGAGTAAAAGAGAATCTTTATCATTTCAGATTATTATATTTATAAAAACAAATATTGATAATTAAATTTATAAAACAAATATCAATGTATTTAGCTAGCAATATAGTTAAATATCGTTATTTTGTCAAGCCTTTTAATGAGGTAAATAATGTTGAAATTGTTCTGAACCACTGATATATAAAAACATATTCAAATACCACAAACTAACATTATATATTGTAACAATTACAGATCTGTACCTTCAAACTTTCAGGTTAAAGGAATATAGATTTGTGACCAGAAAGGGCAAATAAATAG
This sequence comes from Nipponacmea schrenckii, assembly GCA_030562195.1. Taxonomy (NCBI): domain Eukaryota; kingdom Metazoa; phylum Mollusca; class Gastropoda; family Lottiidae; genus Nipponacmea; species Nipponacmea schrenckii. The sequence continues at coordinate 43,908,286 of JAUJPP010000003.1, read as the reverse complement.
ACAAGAGAACATCTTAATCGATCTGTGACCTTTTTAAGTACAATACTTGGTTCAATGAAAATAATTTTAAAAGTAATTGGAAGAAGAATTTTGTTTGTTTATACAAGGCACCATTTTGAAAGAAAATTTCGAGGCTAAAAAAATAAGCACAATATTGAAAACAGTTTCGACTTTAAGCGTTTGGTCTTCATTTATTCTGTTATTATCCAAATAAATCCCAAAAGACATAATATGAGCGAATTGAGTAAATAATATAATGATGCATTTTTAAGTTAACGGCGCATGGAAAGGGATGACTAAAGCACGGTTCAGGATATCAGAATTTAACGTTGGTTTTTCGTAATCATTTTATAAAGCTTTAAAATCTCAAACACTATTTACAATATTTTGATTTTCATAAATTCTGTGTTGTATTTCTAATATACACATTTCATAGTAAAATAAACATTTTAGAGGTTAAAAATAAAACATCTCAAATCAACAAAAATACATTAACGTTTCTACAGCACCAATTTGCAACCTTATGTGTTTTTTTGTTTTTTTTTTGTTTTGAGTCCAATAAAATATAGCTCTTATCTTTTGACTTAATGTAAATCTGGTGCTACGTAGGGGGTTAAGGTATGCCATCGTGTAATTGGTGTCTTGGACTGTGCAACCATCTCCTGCCAATGAATCAGCTCTTCACCTCTGGCGAACATGAAAGGTCCAACAGTTACACGACCATACTCTTCCTCTCGACTAAATGGTCCTCTTGTTTGTGACGTCATTATAGATAAAACGACATTGCAGGTATCCAGCTGTTTACCAGCGATGGAGAACGTGAAAGATTCGTGAATTTCTGGATCAGAATGAATCCTTTGCATTGTTGTTTTCTTTGTTTTATGCGCACGTCTTCCGTAGTAAAACTGAACTCTAGCGTATAACCCTAGAAAATAAGAAAAAAAATCTCTAAAGACATTGACAAAGGTGTTTGAGTCTACACCAAGATTGTGATTAAATAAATTTCGAATGATATATTAGTTTAAAACAGCGATTTGAGATCCGCAATAGGTACATTTGCACATAAGAACGAAACACACTCTCTCATTTTTCGACATTTTTATCGAATAATTGAAAACACGACAATGAAACGCCAGAAAGAGTGTCTTCTTATACCAACCTGATTCACTGGTGTAATCTGATGGTCGTAGATTTCTAGCTCTCATTACAACTATCTTGATTTTTTCTTGCTGTGGGATGTAGGTTAAACTAACTTGAATATCACCTAATGATGAAGCCGCCTAAAGGTAAACAATCGAAAACAAAACATTTAACAAATTTCTATCATACAGATATCCGTACCCGAAAGCCAACGGTAGGTGGTAATCTACAACTATAGAGTAATTTAATTAATTAAGTGTAAAAAATTGTTTGAATTATGTTAAGTCTTACATTTCGACTTACCTGAGCCATGGGTTCAAGGTCGCTCCAAATGACTTCTCCTCTAGTAAGGTCGACATCTTTCATGGGTACCATAACATGACCAAGAGAGTGGCGTATTTGTCGTTTATCAACATCATAGACAGAAAATCTAAGGGTCCTTGTTGATATCTCGTCAGGAGAAACCTGAAAATCAGAATATTAGAATTTATTTATCAAAATATGGAGCTAAGTGAAACCTTGTTCCCTAAACTAGGGGTCCTGTGTAAGGTACATAAAGGTACGTAAGGTATATAAACAAATAAAGAGTGTGTGTGAGTTTTATGCTAATATGCGGCATGGTGTTTCCTTAGATCAATGTGACCTAGTAATCTATACCACAGCAGCTGCACGACCGAATAGGTATTTTATTTGTTGAACACACCATGTTCTTTTATCTTAACAATGTCTGAATAATGTTCTTAGCTTACCTGAAATGTGAAAGACTCGTTATATACTGGTGAAAGAGACTTTTTACGAGTTTTTGATGTACGACAGGTGCGTTCATCTGGCAGTAAATATATCTTTACAAACGGATCACGTGGTGTATGATTAACGCCTCTTCCTATAAAAAATCATTCTTTTTGTCTTATATTTAATATCATAAATATCAAAAGCTTATATTTAATAATATAAAAATAAAAAAGTAAAAACAATAAATCAATAATAATAGGGTAAACAAAAATTGCATTTTTCAATGACTTTCATTAATATTAGTGTTATAAAAAGGATGTTTTCTTTGAAATATTACATTAAAGATATTTATATTTCGATGACCTTCATATGTTGAAAACAACTTAAAAATAGGAATCAAAATGTCATTGAAAATTTATCTGTGTAACCAAACAAAGTGAAGTAAACATCACGTTAAATTTTCATCACAAAAGGCCGAAAAGGAATTCATTCAAAACGCCTATAAGAAAGAAAATAATTGCTTTCAGAATGAAATTGCTTCCTTGGAAGAAGTGGCTTAATCCATACAACAATATTTTGTTCGTTATCTTTACTTGTTTAAAATATCAAAGACTACATCAATGCATGTGTATAGATAACTGTGAGACGCTATCGTACCGAAAGATTTTCCTTGAATATTTTTGGGCATTATTTAATTGAAAAATAAAAGAGTTCTGCAAGTGTTCAAATCACCATTCGTGGGTTATTTGATTTATATATATCGGTCAGTTTGATTGTTGACCATGACATTTACTTCGCCACTGAATAAATAAAACAGTAAATATTTATAAACGAGTCATATATACGTAACATTTGGTATAAATTGATCGAAGGACCTTTGTGAATAAACAATGACAATATGTCAACCACATAAAGAAAAAGCCAAATTCAATAATAATCGCATTAAAATACATAAAATAATGTTTATCTTGCATTATTTTATATTTCAGAAATCGTTTCCCCTCCATTTAATCATCCTATTTGGAATGTAAATGACTGAAAGTGTTTGGTTTACACATCAGTCTCAACATATGGTCCAATCACATGGACCATTTTTGTAAAACGTGACTCTATTGTCAAGATAGAAAATAGCATAAATTTTAATAAGAAGACTTTTCGTTTTTAATTTAATTCCATACCATATTTTAATCCCTAACAGGTTTCAAACAAAACACGAGAAAATCAATTTAGTCATAGGAATTGTAACAACATAATTTTTATATTCTGATCCTTGGTTGCCTTATATTCTATTCATTCTGTAAGTCCTATAAACGGACACTCACAGTATTACCCCAACCACCGACATACATTAGATAATATTCTGGAAGAGTAAGCAGGTAGAACGAGGCGATCGATACCAAGTGTGTATGGAAATCAACAACTAGCACCTTCTTCTCCTTCTTTGTAATTCTCAATACTGACATTTAACTGTCACCTCACTCAGCCAACAATAGATGAAATGTCAACAAAGTTACGTGGGAGTGTGATTAATATAACGCTATCACGAAAGCCTTCCATCTTAATGTATCTTATATATTCTTCATGTTATTTGAGGGGTAAATTTGAAAGGAAATTTAGGAAACCAGAATTTCCGTGACTTCCACAATACATCCGCTATAAAAAAATTATGACTGCTTCATGATAACATAAATAAGGTCACAGTATCAAATTAGACAATCATGACGTCTGTAGACGACATAAAGACATTTGCAATGACAATCATTGATAATAGCCAATTATATTGATTCTGGATTTAGTCACAATCACTTTTCTTACATTAATTTTAGAGTTGGAATTGCACAAATATATATTTGGTTCAAGTTTTCATTTCAATGAACCAGCAATGTCCTCAACAGCACATTCACATTTCTTACCTGGTATATTCTTAACTTTAATAAGATTTACACAAAGTTGTTCTACTGCCACATCATAAATAATGGAGAACCAGAGTCGACCATGTTCGGTTGGTGGTAAATCATCTTCATCTTCCTCGGGTACAGTTGGGTGTCTGAAAAAAATCAAAAATATCAATTTGATTAGTTGGGCCGATTGAATATCTATAGAAAGTGACATTAACTGTAAAAATAATTGTCACAATGCAAACAAACAGTCGTCTTTGGGATAAAAACTATTGTGTAGAAGCTTTGGATAATTCGAAGAAAAACACCATTTAGTTTGATTAAAAGCAGGCGAAATTTGCAAACTTGCAGTGTTATGATATGTACAAAACTACAGGAGGGTGATTCTGTTCGGGTTAATGAAGACCAGAAATCTTGAGCAATCCTTTTAGACATTCCATACTCACTCTACAGACAACACATTTGATAACCCATTTTTAGTATTTTGAGAATTTTGAGTACAAGAATTGTCTGTCATGAAGACGTATTCAAAGGTTAGTGTGGCTATCTTCTTAAAATTAATAGGATGAAATCAAATATCGACATTCCTAATAAATCATGTTATATATAAACTAATTGTTATTGTCTTCACCTCTAAAAATAAATAACACGCATTCATCAATCAGTATTATAGTTTGATCATGGAATAACTCATCGGTATCGCCGTGTATAATGCATCATTTTATGACCAGTATTAAAAGAATCTTTTTTAGGAAAATTCTGTTAATATACTTCTACAGAAACCAGTCGGCTACGGCGTTTTACATTTACCTTTCAGTAAATCGGTCGTGTATGTGGCGAAAGTGCCAATCATCGTGAGATCACTGATAAGGTAAATCTATTAGCCATGTATGGTGTGAAAAGGAAGGCCATGAATATCAAGGGAGTATATCTTGTGTAACTGTAGATTTGTCACTGTTGGTATGGTTGAATTAAAACACACATGAATAGGGATTTAAGGGGTATAACATATGGCAGTATAAAACAATTACCTGTATAATTCTGGTTGTATAGAGCCAATACATTGTTGATAAGTCGTAGGCCCCATAGATAGTGATCTATCGTAACTAACTTTAGGTTGAACTCTTTCTGGTGGCAATTCAAAATCAGGTATGCGTTCAATGGTCATTGATCTTATCAATACAGAATCTCTCGGTTTAAAACTAGCATACGCATCAGGACATGATCTTCTTTTAGCTAATTTTGGAGATGAAGATCTGAAAAAGTAATAACAATCACAATCGTAGTTGCCGAAGCACTGAATAACCACAATACACATTAAGGTCATTCCATGCATGACAAGACATTGTCTTAACACAGTATCTGAAAGTTTATTTTTTCTAAATCAATTTCGAAGAAAGAAACCAATGAATTTTTAATAAATTTAAGCAACGAGAAATCCTTATCTGAATTTTTATGTCAGATGTCATGTCATGACTTTTTCCGAAATTGAAAAGCGAATAAATCTGGCATCTTATCTGATTAGACATAACTATTATATAGTTACTATCATATCAGATAAACTTGACATAGAGTTATATTTGTATATAAGTATTTAGCATAATGACAGAAGATTCGGGATTTCTATGATAGTAAGCTAGAAGAATCCTATTACGCAAATAACAACACACTGCTAAATGAGGAAATTTTCCTCCAAATATGGTTATAGCAGATACAGAATTTCTGTTACCATTAAAAAAGACAAGGCTGACATTCGTCGACTTACCTCGATGATGGGCATGATCGTGAAAATAGTGTGTCTTCGTTGAAATCTTCAAATTGTAAATCAAATTTCCGCCTTTTTCGTCTGATTTTAAATATGACAATAGCCAGTATAATGATAAGTAAAACTGCCGCTGAACAACCAACAATAATGCCCAATGATGTGACTGGAATATAAATACATGTAATCAAAACCTGATAACATTGTGAAACTGTAAGGGGCCTCTTAAGGCAGAGGTTTCTCTTCTGGATTCTTGATCGATTGCTGTACACCCCTTCCCCTCTAAATCTATTTCGTGGGTTTCTCTAAGGTTTTTCTCTGCAATCTCTTTTTAATGTTGGATATAATATCCTCATTAGAATGTCTTAAATCATTATTTGTCCAAATAATTTATGCTAAACGTACAAAGCATCTCTTGAACTTCAAAATTATTCTAATGTGATTTACCCCCGGTAAAAAAACCCTTTCTTAGTGGATGGTTGTTCACATAATTCAGATGAAGATTTCATAAATTATTTTCACGTGAAATGCATGAAAAGAACTGATTATCAAAAATTAATAATGTTAAGTTCATTAAGAAACTGGGAAGCTATTAATTTCTAAAAGTAGTTGATTATCATATTAAATAAATATGCCATCGATGAAGTACTTTCAACAGAGCATGTTAGGATTTCACACATCGACGAAGCTATTGTGATATTTTCGTGTCTGTAATGTGATTATGTTCTGAGAATAATCTTTCATCTTTATAATTAAACTGCAATATAGTCTCCATAGGAGTTTCCAGCCTTCTATTAGTTTATCACATTGTTATCAATGTGATCATGACATTTTTTTGTGATGGACGTGGGTGTTTTCAATGTTATAATGACTTCAGAGCTGTACTCCAAAAAGATATTGTTTAGCAACAGAATTCATTTTACAATATCATTCAAGAAAATAATATCTAATATTTAAAAAAAGAATTATCTTTAAAGAGTAAGTAAACTCCAGAGGCTTGACCTTTCACAGTAACAGAAAGTAATATCAAGAGAGTTGGGTCTCTTTATACATTGTCACACCCTACGCAGATTATATAAAAGTCTAATAGAAGTTTAAAACAAATACCTTTCCCTTGATAATAAAATGACTTTAACATGATATTTCTGCCCGAAGCCAAATAACAAAATGGAGACGAGACGTGTTTAAAATTAACAAATCTTGTTTTGGTTTTTGTTTATGAACCCAATCTAGGTAACTGATACATCATTGGTAAGAACTCATCTCATATTGCCTTGTTTCGATGATTTTCTTCTATTATATTTGCAAAAAAAAAAAATAAGATTAAGGTCTTTAAGATGATTTTTAAATCAGTGTTTTGTTGTTGCTGTTGTAGAGATCTGAAATCTGTATATGAAATATTCATCTGAGAAACAGGTGGAACTATCATTAAAGATAAAGCAATATAAAATAATATCTGCTGTGTCAAAACTCATTTAGATCAAGTTCATGGAGAGTTTAATATGCAAATAAATTAATTAATTGTCACCTTAATATCTTTAGATATTGGAAGTCATTATTTTACCTTGTTCTTGGTCATTAATTGTCCAGTAGTTAAGATTAATCATTAAGATAGTTCCATACTGGTTTTTAATAAACACATTAATTACTTTCTCAGATGAATATAAATATGACTGGAAACCAGGAGTAGTCAGTCGAGTGCAGACCAGTTACTCCGTTTCCATATAGATGTTTTCACCAAATGTTGACTCACTAGTCAAGATACAGTAACGATATAAAAGTTATAAATAAAGTGTTGTATTTGTAAGAAGTGGTTATCTATTAACGGGAGCTGGGACGCTAGACTATCCTTATGAAACCTGCAAACATGACAATCAACTTAGAATCGTAAATTCACGAAAGCATCAAAATAAATTGATATTAAAAAGGACGTTATCTATCAATTATATGTATTAATTGTAATCAGCTAAATGTATAAATGGGATAGCTAATATTATTTAGATTCTATTTGAAAAATATTGTGTGTAAATCAGCGTATATTTATCAATTATTATTATGTGGTATTGTATATAAACCTAATAGTTTCTGTAACATAATGTGATACACTTACATTGCGTGGGTGCTTAACAAGAGCAAGAATTCATTACTTTTTCGTGTAATCATCAAGTGATTGATTTGTTGTTTCCATGGTTATTTATTCGTCATTAATAACGAGAAAAATTATCAATTAAATAAAAAAACCGACGTCTACATTTCATAATTATTCAGGTACGGGTACATATGGCATATAAACAAAAACAAAGCAATGTAATGATATTCTTTAATCCATCATTTTGTTTGATATTTGCATTAACCGCCATTAAGGGAAAACATAAGGCCCATAATTGATTCTTAATTAACTTGGCATTCACAAATTGCGCATTGTTTTTAAGTTTTTATAAAGAAATGTTCGGTATTGTGAACAGCCTGCAAAACATGATGTGCTATGTGTAAGTCATTAATACAAAGGTAATGAAGTAATATACGAAACAAATAGTTTGAAAAGGTCTTAACAAATCAATGACTAATCAATTAATTTCCCAATATAGACGTGTTATACGTGTATTTCTGTCGTTTTAATATACTTTGAATATTCAACATCTGTCTTATAACAATAACCTCATGGCGATTTAACAATAGAAATAGTGTATCTATGAAACAAAGATTACATTTCTTACTCTCCCTATTGTATTCCCACCCACTCGTGCTTCTACTATCTTGATTAACCATTCTCTATTCAAAGTGGTTGCATAGCATTATACACCCACTTTTCTTATAAATTTTCAGTATATTGAAGGCGGTTATGTGAACTTGTACCAAAAATCAAATTTGATATAAAGTTATTTATCTTTTAAATTAGATGAAAAAGTAGATGACCTCGACCCCTTCACTTTATGTTAAAACTTGAAAGTTGGAATGTGTCCTGGTGAACTCTTGAGGTTGAGGACATTGAACAAATACATGTACCTCTTTTAAAAGCTTGTTTTAGTGATCTATTGTGATTCTTTATTGTTGTTAGACATCAAATATGGGGTATTATGTAACTAAATCATATGGTTAGTATCTTATATACTGATCATTATAAATCTAATGCACAAGTTTCAAATACCCCAACTTAATAACCACCACAATTTGACTTATCGGTTAAGGTGAGCGGTGATCCAATTGTAAATTTATTTAAACGTTTCTTTTAATTCCAAAAGCCTTATATTAATTTGAGGTTTTACTTGAAACTACCGAAATATAAGATATCGGACGTCAGAAGCGTCTTCGCGATTAAGCCCAAAAAACTATAGTTTCTATCTATTTACAATACATTTCAGTTTACCCTATACAAGGCGAAATAGACAATGGCTGATTGCTGGGTCGGATGCTTTCTATTAATTCAAGATGAGCAACGGTCTCGAACATCGGTTTGGAAGAAATTCTATGATTGGTCACGTTTCTAGCTTTCTGTCAAGGATGGCATCCATTATAGACTGTGGGTGAATCGTAACACACCAAAAGTTAGATGATGTACATTTCTGACATGCCAATACACGTAGATCTGTAACTAAACCAGTCTGTCATTACCAGGTAGTCTCACCATTTTGTTTAATTTCCGATTCTCTAGCCCCCGGTAACATAATCCACAACAAACATTACCCAACAAAAATTTAGGTTAGATCCCATGAAACAATTTATAATCAATCTTGTACTAAATAGTAAGAGAAGATAACAGTAATTAGTACTAACGGTAATAAGTAGGTCTACTGCCCCCGGATACCAATCAAAACTTGTTATTACATATATCAATATTTACAACACTTCATTATTGACTCTAAATTTTATTACTTTATTTTTCACACATCAATAATTAATATTGAAAACACGTTTAGACATAATATAAATTCACATGATAAATTTTATTTATTCACATATCAACTGATTATCTTTTTTACACTGTTTTCAAAATGTATCATTTCATGTGATATAGTTCTCTAACAAGTTTAAAATAAATGGTTGTTCCTTGAAATAAAGTGTAGCGTACAGATAAAGTCTTCTTCAATTAAGCTTCCGAATTTCAAATTTCAAAATTATTTCCTGAAATTTATCGGAATCAATTTAACATCATTTAAAAACAGGGTTATTGTCATTGATTTTATCGTAAACACGATAATGGTTGTGTTAGTTTTACATATCTGTTAATCAAATCATTTATATTTCATTAACCTGCTAATATTAGTTAGACTTGACTAAATAGCCAAATCATAATGTTCGAATCGTAAATAGTGTGTTGGACCCGTGAACTAAAATAGCTCACATTCAGATTTTGTTACTGTTTGTATTTAGTCTGAAACAGAAGCCTCTTCGTTAAATTGATTCCTTGCATGACTTTTATTTTCAATTTATTTTAAATGTCAGAGGTTTATTGTTGATAATCTATAATGATTTTATAGTCATTCCAACGTAATTACATTTTTAGAGACATAATATCTATTATTTGATATGATATCTTGTCTAAAACCCCAAAGTGCGAAATTCAATAGCATTTTTGGATCATAATTCATTTCTTTGTTGTAAATCTCGAATTTCGGGTTTTGTTATATTATAGGTAATTTTTGTTATTAATTCTCCTCCCCATCACAAATCGCAATTGTACAGATACAAAACAAGATTGAGAATATAAGCAGCAAATAGGTAGCCTATTTATTTCATCGACCGTTTGAGTCTAAATCTTCGTTTTACTTAACTACCAAAATCAACTGATTGCCACAACATTTCATCTCATCGTAAATTTTCCAAAATATTTATGAAAATACATAGATGGCTAAATGGTTTTAGATCAAGTTAAGGTGTAAACATATTCAAATGATCAATAGTGAGTCGACATACATTTAACAAAATAATTAGATATGTGTACATTTAATCTATGTATACAGGTTACTTAAATCTGTTTTCTATTCAAAAATTGTCTTCAGTCTTATAATAAATTAATGCGACAAATTGAGGGTCCGGCTAGTATCACGTTGAATAAAATACTTCTAACCGATACCACAAAACTACTGGGGACAAGATGTCTGGCAAACTAATTAGAGATTCAATATATCAAATTTATAATCTCTATTCATAGTGACAGATTCCGTATATTTTATCACAGATCATAGACAGTTTTGGTAACGTAGGTTTATGTCCGAAGAACTCTACATACTATCAACTAAGCAGTGGTAGCAAGTACATATAATACGTAAAGACAAATTAGTGAATGCCTGGAGCGAAAACTACTTACTAACAAGAAGAGCTTATCTTAAATTAATCGAAGCGGACAAGGTTATAATTTGATGATCATGTATAATCCACAGTGTGTCAATAATATTTCTATAAATGGACGATCAGGATAATTAGTTTTAAATATCAATTTCCCACTCATATCCGGTTTCATAATGACACTCTACTTAGTTGTGCGTTTAACATCTAAATATTGCATGATGTTCCTCACAATCTATATAAAGGTACCCTACATGTTTTATGGAAAATTGTATTAAAGAGTTTAAAATCGCCAGTTTTAAACAAATTTTATCTTTGATTTCCATGTCATATATAATACTATATCCGTATTGAAAGGTGTAAAAACATATTATAGACTTGAAATGGAAATTGCATACGTTATAACAACATAATGCAGCAGCCCGACTGCAAACATAATACATGTACAATTTTTTTTTTAAACCGAGGTTTTATATTTATTTTATTTTATTCTGAATAACTTCTAACCTCTGGCTATGAATATTTTTTGCACTTTTACGGTATTTTTATTACATGACATGTTAACGAAGACATATATCATACATTATTTCATATTGTGTTAACATAATTTGATTCCTATTTTATTTGGAGCTCTGTGCAATGTTAACGAATGTCATTGACATCATTACATTTCTTCCTGATTTGCATTATTCGTCCATTGTCCAGCTATAGCGCATGCAATTCAATGGACCAGCCGATGACATGTATCTATATATTATGACCTTATTTATCAAAATAGGTTTAAAACTCTGTCGTTCATGTACAAGTTTGAATAAAAAAAAAGTACAAAGTAATAAATCATCTATATATAGGATACCTTGAAGTCAAAGTTTTAAACATCATGGTACGAGTACGAGTGTATTTAGATTGTTTATAGAAGCCTATATCTATATGAGTCTTGCACTGAAATACCAAATAATTATGCAAAATATGTTCAATGTATCACAAGAAATATTCCAATCAAATGACAAGAAACTTTTGAAAACTAAGTTTTGTCAAGGATAAAAAGAACAGGTTGATGTAAACTTGGACAGCTTAAGTGATATTAGCCATTGGCATCTCTTAGATGCAAGTCTATAAATCGTAGTGTAAGACTTACCTGTTATATTTCCAAAAATATAATCATTATGTTTAGCTCTTGGGTTAGCAACCCCTTCATCAGCATTTATTTCTTGAGCAGCAAATGTTGTTTTATATCCTGATTTATCATCATCTCTCTTCTCGTGATTTCTAATTTGATGATGCTTGTCACCATGATTCCTATGCCCATGTTTCATCTCATCATGATCTCTATATCCTTGATCCTCCTGGCCATGATTTCTATATTCAGCATCCCCTTTACCACGATTCTTTTCCTCACCGTGTCCAGGCGTTCGGACAAGGCGTCGGCTAATAATCCTCATGTCAGGAAATAAAATCCTGCAAGTTAGACTTGTGAACTTAATCTGTCATTTTGAAATGAAGTGAAGAGAATATTATGCCTAGAATAAGACAGAAATACAATCAATAAAATAAACAGTAAAAGGTTCAATATTGATTGAAATGACGTTTAGACACACCAGAAATTTGCCTACAGTAGTAACAGCTGTCCCTCTTCATCTTATATAAATAAAAAACTGATAAAAACATTCTCCCCGCAACCTTATCTTATATAGAAATTTAATTAAGAGGTAAAAACGAAACCGTTAAAATAAAACATTAGAAGATTACCTGACGTCGCAAGTCCACAACGTGGCGTGGTGTTCAACTCAACTACTCAGATAGTAGTGGTTTAAAACATATTACTTCAATACATATAGTGTCGTATTGTCAGATAGAGACACCTGGCTTAATTCTCTTACCATAAATAGAACAATACGAATTGATAGAGAAATGTCAACTTTTATAACTAAATCCAAGAACTTTGATCATGTAAAGCTATTTTAGAATCCGTATTTAGGATCAAAGTGAATCATTTTAATGAATTATATGTAATATATATGAAAAAGACAGCTTAGGTTTTAACAGGAATGACAGGTCCCCGTGACTTTCTAATGAATTTATTTCAATTTTTTTAAATTATTTACTAAAAATAGACTTCTCTTGAGATGTTGTGTCCCAATAAATTTTTAGGTATGAACATGAAACTGTATGGTTTATCTCGATTAGAAAAAATGAACTCTATATGGCCATTCATTACAAATCTACGTATTAGTCTGTCTTTATTGAATAAATAGTTCTTGGTATAAAGAAGCCATGTTTTGTCAGGTCAAATTATGTTGGAAACCAATCAAATTTCCACCTGCAGTAAACAGGAGCTTGGCTCTCGTCAAAAGCGATTCACCCCTACCCAATACTATACTAAAATACATGAACATTTACGACAATGGGTATGAGCGATCAAATAATAAACCTTACCTATTTCACTGCACCACCTCGGTCCTCCAGTAAGTTCTGTCAACAGAAAAACACGACACAGCCACATTCAATACAAAACGTGTATACATTCAGGAGATTAAACTTCATTAAAGACGTCTTTAATCTTCAAATCATGGTGTGATTATCTGTTATGGGTAATTAATGAAAAAAATAAACTCACTACAAATCATATTAATGCATTCAACTATATTCTTTATATTTGATTTAACTATCAAGATGAAATGTTAGTTTAAGATAGAATGAATATAAAACGTCAATATTTTGGTTTCAAATCTCTAACCCCACCTTCAACAAACTCAAATCATATAGCTCTCATTTCCCTCTATGTTTCAAACATTTCCACTCACAAAGCAATGGAATTTCCTTGAAACATACTGAATCAGTGACAATTGGGCCATGCCCCCTCTTCCCTCATTTACCTTCCAGGTATACACCATTGGACACTTCATTCAGGATTTTCTCTTTGGGCCTTAATTTTAAGAAATTTAGAAGGTAGATATTATTACATCGACAGATTCTTATAATTGAAGCCAGTTTCTTGTCTGCTATTGAAATGATGACATGTTTAGATTATTTGTTATTTATGTTCATTATTATTAATTAAAAGATATATTGAATACTATGTGCATTATCGAGTCAACTTTCATAGCTTTCTAATTAAGCCTTAACAATATCCTATAACTATATGTTATAACTCGCCTCATTTTTGGATAATTACATGGAATATGCGAAATTAAATTCCAAACTTGATATCTCTACTTATAAACCTACATCGGAGTAGTGGGTCTGAAATTGCATAATTTATAGAAATCATCAAAAAACTTTAACTGACCTGATAATCAGCACGTCCAGCCAATCTCAGTGTACATGTAGGCTAAGAAATGAGTTGAGAAATCTTCATGTTGAGTCAGCTATAATTATAAAGACATTACATGATTAACCAGCAATTAAGAGTGTTTATCCATTTTTATTCATCGTACGAATTCGCCCGTAGACTTTATAGGAGAAGAGGAAGTACTTCTACAAACATTTCCACCAGCTTTATCAGTAAATAAATCTGCGTCCCGGAATTTTTATACGCCCACATGGAAATGTGGTCCGTCGGTCCGTCGGTCCGTCCACATTTGTTGTATCCACGATAGAGGGTACAGTTTTTATATGATCTTAATGAAACTTGGTATACATGTATATATTGATGATATCTCGGTCAAGTTCGAAAATGGAAATTATCCCATGAACAGTTTTTGAGTTATTGCACTTGACTTAGTAAAAACGTGTCAAATTTGGGTTGTATCCACAATAGAGGCTACAGTTTCTATCCGATCTTAATGAAACTTGGTATACATGTATATATTGATGATATCTCGGTCAAGTTCGAAAATAGAAATAATCGCATGAGCGGTTTTTGAGTTATTTCCCTTGACTTAGTAAAAACGCTTCAAATTCGAGTTGTATCCACAATAGAAGCTACAGTTTTTATACGATCTTAAGGAAACTTGGTATACATGTATATATTGATGATATCTCGGTCAAGTTCGAAAATGGAAATCATCGAATCAACGGATTTTGAGTTATTGCCCTTGACTTAGTAAAAACGCGACAAATTATGGTTGTATCCACGATAGAGGCTACAGTTTTTATCCGATCTTAATGAAACTTGGTATACATGTATATATTGATGATATCTCAGTCAAGTTCAAAAATGGAAATTATCGAATGAACGGATTTTGAGTTATTGCCCTTGACTTAGTAAAACGCGTCAAATTTGGGTTGTATCCACGATAGAGGCTACAGTTTTTATCCGATCTTAATGAAACTTGGTATACATGTATGTATTGATCAGATCTCTGTCAAGTTCGAAAATGGAAATATCGAATGAACGGATTTTGAGTTATTGCCCTTGACTTAGTAAAAACGCGTGAAATTTGGGTTGTATCCAAGATAGAGGCTAAAGTTTTTATCCAATCTTAATGAAACTTGGTATGCATGTATGGAAATCATCGAATAAATAGATTTTTATACGCCCACATGAATATGTGGACGTATATTGTCGTTGCCCCTGTCCGTCGGTCTGTCGGTCCGTCAACATTTGTTGTAGACACTATAGAAGCTACAATTTTCTATGGATTTTAATGAAACTTAGTATGAGCATTGGTATTGATAAGATGGCAGTCAAGTTCGATTTGGACAAATTTTGGATGAACAGTTTTTGAGTTATTGCCCCTGCCTCTATATTTGTTGTAAACACAATAGAAGCTACAATTTTCGATGGATTTTAATGAAACTTGGTGTGAGCATTGATAAGACGGCGGTCAATTTCGAATTTGAAGATTTTTCGATGAACTGTTTTTGAGCTATTGCCCTTGACTTATTTACATCACGTCAAAATTAATTGCTGATGCAATAGAAGCTACAATTTTCAATGCATTTGAATGAAACTTCGTATGAGCATTGGAATTGATAAGACGGTGGTCAGGTTCAAATTTGACGATTTTTTGATGAATAGTTTATGAGCATTGGAATTGATAAGACAACAGTTGAGTTTGAATTTGGCAATTTTTTGGATGAACAGTTTTTAAGTTATTGCCCTTGACGTAGTAAAATCTTGTCAAAATTTTAGTTTCGATGCAATAAATCCTCCAATTTTCAGAGGATTTTCATGAAACTTGGTGTGAGCATTGGAATTGATTAGACCTCAGTCAAGTTTGAATTTGACAGTTTTTCAATGAACTGTTTTGAGTTAATTGCCCTTGACTTCGTGAAATTGCATCAAGATTCTATTGTGGTTTCAATAAGAAGCTTTAATTTTCAAAAGATTTTGATGGAACTTGGTGTAAGCATCAGAATAGATAAGACATTAGTCAAGTTTGAATTTCCGACTTTTTTAATGAATGGTTTTTAATTTATTGCCCTTGACTTAGTAAACTTGCGTCAAAAATATTTGTGGGTGCAAAATAAGCTACAATTTTTTAATAGATTTGATGAAACTTGGTATGAGTATTGAAATAGATAAGATGGTGGTCAAGTTTTAATTTGACGATTTTCCATGAACAGTTTTTGAGTTTTTGCCCTTGACTTCAATATCCATTTAGTGAATGTTTTTTGAGTCATTTCTCAATTTATTTTTCAAATTCAATACTGCCAGTGGGTGTATGTTACCTTGCCTGGCTAGCTATCTTTTTTCGAAATGAATTGAAGATGAAAATTAAAGATAAGTTAAAACTAGAAAAGTAACTAGAAAACAGAGAGTGAGAGTAGAAGAAGAGAGAATGGAGGAAGAGAATGCTGGTACTGGTTAAAACAAGACCAAAGTAGAAATGGTTGATAAACAGTTCCTAAGGAAGAAAATAAGTGAGAGAGAGAGCAGAAAAAGCAATATGTAAAGAAGAAACGGGGATAGGCAGTGAGAAAGATTTCCTTTGCGGTCAATAACTTTATATGGACATTTTATATGGTAGAAGCAGAAACAAGTCATCCATCATTTAGGGTCCATGGGTAATTCTCTTCGCAACACCATCGTTCTAACCAAAAACCTTTAGTTATCTATCTCATTAGTTGCTGATACCATAGGTGGACTCCAGAACTGGCTTGATGTTCTTGAAACATATTGCTCGAAATGGAACATGAAAGTTAATCTTATTAAGTCTCAAATTGTAGTTTTTAAGAACGGGGGTGTTTTGTCACAACAAGAAAAATGGTATTATCAGGGTAGCTTGATTGATGTTGTCAGCTACTACAAATATTTAGGTATTATATTTCCAAATAGACTTAAATGGAATCTTTGTTGTAAAACCTTATCACTGCAAGCATCTAAGGCACCAAACTGTATAAAACTATGTATATCTAAACTTGGTCAACGTAATGTTGATATTGCATTTAAATTATTCGATTCTATGGTTTGCCCAATATTATACTATGGGGAATCGAAGTCAAACCTGATATAGAAAATGTACAAAACATATTTTGTAAATGGCTTCTGTGTACAGGAATGAAAACTACAAATTCTCTTGCAAGAGCAGAGTGTGGCAGACTAGAGCTCCTTGTAAATTATGCTATTAAACGGGTTAAATATTTTCTTAAGATTCAAAGTATGAGCGACAAAAGATTGCCAAAATTGTGTTATACGAACACGATTTTCATGGTAGATTTAACTGGTGCTCATCTGTACGTATGATGTTATTTAGCTCAGGCTTTGGTCATGTGTGGTTGCATCAAGGTGTAGGGGATGTTCCACAGTTTTTGGTATGCTTTAAACAACGCATAAGAGATATAAATTTTCAAGAATGGTAGACTTTTATATCTTAATCCCCTCGCTGTGAATTCTACCACAAGATTAAATTCAGTATTTATTCTGAAGTAAATTTATCCAGCCCATTATCACATAAACTTCGTTTTTGTCTTGGTAATCTAAGATGTTCCACGCACCATCTAGAGATTGAACGAGGCTGCCATCAAAATGTTATAAGAGAAGACAGAATATGTTCTATACGCAACACAAAACAATTAGGTGACGAGCTGCACTTTATTTTATCTTGTCCTATACTCCACGATCTCAGAACACACTTCCTACCCACATGGCTAACCCAATACCCAACCGAGGATAATGCTATCAGATTATTTAATAGCCAAGATGCACGTACAATTCGCTCTCTCTCCATATTTATATAAGGCGATGGAAATAAGAACGGAAATCCTGAAACCATAGAGTTCTCTGATAATTTGTTTGATCTGTACATACATGTACTTATATATTCACTCTTATTTATTGTTACGCTATATCACACGATTATAATTTAGTATCTCTATTTATTGCATTTATTGAATTATATCAACATCATTTTGTATATTGAATTCTCTGTAACAAATATCGTTTGTATTTTTATACTGTAGGCATATTGCCTTATAGTAACTGAATAACTGAATAAATCTAATAACCTTTGCTAAATTCAACGATTAAAATGTATATAAAAAGAAATTCTTAAGTATCCCCAGTGGTCACATAAACCTTGCAGCGAATTACTTTCCCTGAGGTAAAGCGTTTGTTGAACATTCCTATAAAAACTTTAAAATTGGATTTAAGATCAATAAAAGAAAACAAAAATACTTAAAAAAATGTTGCGGCTGAATGTCTATTAATACCAAATTTGGCAAACAATTCTTATAACGTTTGTTAATTTAGGCTTATCGATGGGATTGCAACGTTTGAGGTAACATAATTAAATATAATTATCATGGCCATGAAAAGTTATTTTGACTTTCTCTGCACACAAAACGATTAGTTATTCTTCCACATGTAAATATCTCATCATTTCATGCAATTTCAGACATCAAGTTTCAAACCCAGACCAAAAATCAGTCAAAAAAAGTTATACAAATCCCCAAAGAGAGGGTGAAAATACAATCATAATCATAAAATGTTTATGTGGTCTTAGTTCTTTATATCTAAGGACTCAGTCCACCAATTCAATTGCCATCTGTTTTAATGTTAAATCACGAAATTCAACCATCCATAACTTTTTCCAGAAATCTCGTTGGAAACTTTCCTATATGTCACATGTAAGCCTGGCCAATTCTTGGTTTCAGTACAAAATTTCAATACAGCATGACCATGAAAATTTTTAACTGAACAAAATGAAAGTAAACCACTACATTTTATCAATATCCGCTTGACTGTCACTACACAAAAAACCACTATTTTTAGAAATAACCTTCCGCCAATTAAATTTCTCATTATCTCAGAAATTCTGAAAGAAAATGCAATTTCAGACATCAAATTTCAACTCTAGACCAAAAATAAGTCCAAAGTGGGCATGCAAAAACCCCCAAAGGAAGGGAGAAAGAGGATTTCTAAAAATAGAACGGACTAAATTCGTTAGCATAAAATGTTTTTGTGGTTTGAGTCCTGTTTGTAATGAAATCAGTTATCTGCCTTTATAGGGAGACTAAATCAGAAAGTATGGATAATAATCAAAATGGAACGTACAAATGAAACGCGTCTGAAGTAAGCTATCAAAAGTCGGATTGTCTCCCATTCAATATTATGGACTTCTTGTCAAGAGTTCCAGCTCCTTTTGTAAATCAGTATACTCTTTTTTAATAGAACTTTACATAGGGTTTTAAAAAGTGTTCAATTAGTCGTAGTCGACATTCTGGATCATTTAAGATGGATAGATAAGCAGACAATGTATTCATGGGGACAAGGAAGGTTTTCTTTATCTATTGCTGCAAGCAAATAGATTTATCCATATTTCTTTGCGTTTTATTAAAAGTATATCATAAACTTGAATCCCAAATAGAAAATGGCTACTCCTGGGTACGCAGTCATTATCAGCTAAGTTCAATCCAGGCACTATCTCATAATTGAAATATTGCAGATGAAATTACAAAAAACAAAAATAATATAAAAAATTGAATTTCAGCAAATTTTGCTGCAAAATACACAATGTCACAATTTCCCAAATTCAGTCTGTGAATGCATTTGCAGAAATCATCAATCACGTGATTACAGTTGAGTATAATATCCGTGTTGATGCAGAGACGAGAAAATCCTACTAGTCTGTTGTCTGATATTCTGTAGAGAATGTAATTAGTAATGTACTTTATCCGACGGCTGTTGTGACTGGTAGGTTCAAAATATATTAAGTGTTGTACAACACTTACAGGCTTTTCCATTGGTTTTTCGTAACCAGTATGCCTTCCTGCGCCACAAGTCAACATTAACTGATCTATTGCCATCTGAGAGAAACTCTCGTAGAAAATTCTTTAATCATAGAATATTAGCTTGAATTACAGTGTGGTAGAATTATCCTCCCTCTGATAATCCTTTCCTGGGTGTGCAACAAATTATTTATCTAAGATCAAGGTTAATGAATGTGTAAAACACATCACGTCTGTATTATTCCAGTAAATTGCTGGCAGGACTATTTTTCTGAATGGCAATTGTGTCACTCTACAAATTTCTTCTCCGAGCTTTTCAGCACTGCGATCCAGTCATATACTACTATAAACAAAATACACACAAGATTATAGAATTTTATAGAAGGATAAGCATCAACTATTTCTATTGTCAGCAGAAAAGGTGCCATTTAAACCACAGAAGAAGTACTATACACGTTTTACTCCAGATATTGCCATACTTTGAACGATTAACTGAAGTTTCTTGCTACAGATATATATTATCACGATTTCTTTAGGTCTTCCTGGACGGAAATGGTTTTCCAAATGTCTAGCTTGAAACCAATTTCGAATTTCATGCGATATGACCATTATGATTGCTTAATTGATTCATATTGATGTCACAGGAGTGAATGACGGTGGACGCTGATCATTTATTGTAGTTGCAACTTGAAAAGGTCGTTTTCTATTGGTGGTATTGAACAAGATTTACTGTATGCGTTTGTCCATCTTATTACATCATAAGGGCCCTGAATATTTCCTTTCGTGGAAAAATCCTTTCGTGGTATAGCAAAATTTTAAGATGCAGCACTTTATTATTATAATATTCCCCACCCCTTTAACTTCTTCCTGCACTTAAATTTTGTTGGGGTTTATTTTACCAGAAATATTAATAACACAACACACGATGATTGCTTAGAACTTTTTAAATTTTCTTCTGCCACTTTAATTTTGCTAAAAGCGTAATACTATTTAGAATGAAGTCCATGCTATTTTTTTTAATAATTTCCTGCAGTGGGCCAAGTTGTTGTAAGCATCAAATGAAATAGCGGATCTGTTTTTATCATAATAATCACCTTAACAAAATCACATTATTTCGACTTTACAATTTAATAAAATAACATGAAATAAATTTTCTATTCTTCGATCGACATAAAAAGTGCTAGTAGATAATTTGTTGATCAAATTTTAGGTCAAATAGATTTGTATGCAAGTGTACTTAAATAATTGTAAGAAGAATATTTGGGGACGTGTTAACAATGATTTGTTTAAGATGATGATATAGAATTATCTCACTGTCTAATACCACAATGCGTTCAATATCATCACAATATTTAGACTGGCATATTGATTTATTTATTTAGATCTTCAAATTTGCAGTCATCTTCATCTTCAGACGGGTCGGTTTCTCTGACAAACTGTATCTCAAGGCAGTACACACATTTTCAAAGCTTCACTTCAAAATTTGACAGACTTTTAGAAGGAGATGAATGAACTGTAACTGAGTTACTATAGATTATCAGTTCAATATTTTTCTTGTTTAGCCTGGAGACGATTTCACCATGAAGTGTGAAAGTGCATTGTCTGATAAAATAAAGTGAGAGATACAGAGAGGGGATATATTGATTATGGTTCAATATAATTAGAATGTTAAGTTGACTAGGCTTAGTCAAATCTAATTAGCTTTATATAAATCATATCACCATTATGTGCCTTTGGGTCTGTATATATATATAATTTCTAATTGAACACTCTTTAGTCAAATATTTCAGTAGAGAGTTAAAGTGATTCTGTGACAGATGAATAGTCCCCATTTCACTTTATAGAATAACCGCATGTAATCAGTTCTATATTGGACGAAATTAGCCAATGTCATTGACAGAACACTATAATACAGCTTTCAGGTTATAGTATAGCGACATTGGTGGTTATCAGAAGGAGATTTTGGAATCTTGGGAACTAAAGCGCCACTTTTCAGATTTATAATTGCCAAAGCGACATGGATGACGCTCAGGCCTGATGTTGTATATGGGTAAATTTGGCTCACCAAATCTCAATTTTCTCAGCTCGGATAAAATAAAAGACTAGAGCTTTTTGTCCTACATTTCGTTGTATTACTTTTCTTTGTATTTTTTTACGTCGCACACCTCTTTTAAACGTTTACTAATAAAGGCCAAAAGTCTACTTACACTTTAATACGGGAGCCACTAATAATAGGATAGTAATGAATAGTTTCTAAAATGAAGGTTGATACAATGTCCTCTAATTATTAAATTAGTAATACAAGCAGCTAATGGTTATAATAGTTTTATCATCATGATATACCCTTCAGCTATCGTTAGGTTTCAAACATAATAGACATCCACAGGAGTAAAATTCATTGTCCAAGCTGGTCTACTTATCAACCGTATATTTAAAAATGTAAACCCAAAGAAGCAGTATTGGTGATAACATACAAATGTGAAAAACGACACTTCATATTATACGCTCAAAAAGTAACCAGATTTATCAAACATATGCAGATGTTTTTCATCAATTACCTAAGCTGACATTTACAGACCTCAGCTAGATATGAATGATGGCCACTCTTTAGCCATTGAACAGTATTTTAAGACAAAATCTCCATCTCCGTTTTGCAAGACTAAAACAATTATACATTCCTCTCCAATATACCTTAAAGACAATTTTCTGACTAAAAGCGGAAGTTAATTGTCAATCGGATATAGGTGTTGTTTCCGCTCCAATTGGTTTGTTACTATGTTTATTCCACCCACTGTAACATAAACAGTGGTAGATATTGATTCAACGATCTTTGTATACGATAAATAGAATTCCTAGCTGGCTTATTCTTTAAGCGTAAAATCCATTTTTATATACAAGCAGCATTCCTAATGTAACAAAGAAATTTGTCCCGATCCGAAGAGAAACCCGATATCCGAAACAAAATATTGTCAAAACATTGATAGCAGCTAATGAAATTTTCATGAGGAATATTATCATTTATGATGAGGGTGTATTTTATAATGAAGAGTGATATCAGATTTCCAGAAGAGTAAGCATACCCTCCAATATCTTGATATAAGCTTACACATTTATTGTATAAAGTCAATATCTTGTACCAGAGTTTTAATGAGATATCGACCAATAGTTGTTTTTCATTTTATTGCAAATAAGTTTCAATGATAATCTGTATTATCATTGTCTAACTTGCGTATGAGATTTTTTCATCTTTGACAGTCTTGACAAAAATTCGTATATTGATTGGAATTAAATCTTGTATTAACAGACATTTGTACTCTCTATCGTCTATAGGTGATATTCATATCCAATATATAATATATCTAATAGTAATAGTCATAAATTCATGGATTGTGTTTCATTAAAATGTATATATCTGAGATTGTTCAGATTAATTTTGTAATATATAACCGAAAACACCCAAAGTACAATAGACAATCTGTAATCTTATAGCAGTCTTTTCCATTAAATTCTAACAATAATGGACACTCCATCTGCAGCCATCAAACTTCGTTCTCTTTTGAAAAGGCACGACCCTTTTTTTAATTTTAAACAATTTTATTCATAAATTACAAGTTATAAATACATATATAAGGGTTATGGTTCCAGAAACATGTCGAAACTTATATTAATCCGTTACCACGACTCTTCTGTCCAACAGCATTGTAAATAAGGTCAGCTCTCGTCTTTTCAAGTCTCAATTTAGAGTAGTTATCTTCCGATAAACCATATTGAATAAAACGAATATGAGGTATTTCTATTTCAAATATGAAATTTTTTGTTCCTATTTAGAATTAAAATACAGATGTGATGTCACCCTTTGTTTTTTGCGTACCAATATCCAACATATTGGTACTGGCAAGTGGCCAAGAGTCCAATATTAAAGTCAATATTGGACTATAAATATCAGCCACTTGCCCATAACGAATGGGGATTAGTCTGACAACTACTCACATTAAATTCACTCATACTTTATTCAGAGAATTAATCCAGGTTTCAAAATGTATAGTGTTCAATGTTACGTCCAATTAAAACTTCAAGTTTATCTTCAAATCCTTACTTTCAAATGAAAAAGATAATTTATTATTCATTAGGGCGAAATCTGTGAGCATCGATTAAAGTTGTATTTCAAATTTTGTCAAATAAGCTTACCAAATGATAAATTAGGCTTTTTTTTCATTGTTATTTCGTGCATTCATAATTTATTTAACGTTATGTGGACACAGGAAGGTCCATCTGTGTTTTATGGATAGTTCTGGTAAATGTTAGCTAGGTATTTCCTACGTAATTAGGCCGATTATGAGTTAATTCGGGAATTATTAGACAAACTGACAAAGTTTTCCCATTAATTAGAACATCTTTACTTTTGATTTATATAAGTATTAAAGAATCAAACAATGAAATTTTTTTCGAAACACCAGGTGCTGCCATATTGGTTGGTTCATTGTTATTGACACATAGTCTGAATATGGATGATTCTTGTACTAAAGGGCTTAAACGTTTTGATTTCAGGTTTGTTGTAAATAAAACTCTAGTGAGTTTATAGTGAGCTAACGGTCATTATTAGACTTATTGACAAACTTTCGACCATTAACCTATACTTAATTAACAATATATCCTCCCGAACAGAAACCGGTATCTTTTCAGAACTATCGGGAGAAGACGGTCAGCGAACAAATGATGATGAGAGCGACCTAAACATAGAAGAATTCGACATAGCCGTAGTAGCCTATCGAATTCTGTCAGCTTTCCAGGGGCTGTTGAATATCAACTTTAGGACCATGAATATCACTCGAATGTTCATACCACGTTGAATTCAATGGTAACCAACCAATAAACCACTTAAGAGCAATTCTTATACAATGTAGGCTTAAATATTCGTGTCATTGGCCCTTAGGGTAACGAATAGAATTCAAGACGATAAGCGACATGCATTTTGGTCTTCCAAGTTGCCAACAAAACCTAAAACAAAATTTAAGAACTGTTTATTTCATTTTTATGGAAAAAATTCTTTGATTCAATAACATAAATGTCAACATTGATGTGATGATAAAGTTAATGAAATTGAAATTATGTAATCGTTACATAGATCACGAGATAACAATATTCATAACATCTAAGCAGAGAATTAAATTATTAAGTAAAGTTAAGAGGAATGTCTACCAAGATGTTTACGAAGATAGAATACATTGACCCCAGGCTTGTTGTCAGAAAGCTTCTATGTTAAAGTACTCGCATACTAGAAACCATAATATTCAATTAAACTTTTTCTAATCTGGATTGGGTTATACGAATTGGTCGGATTAGGGCAGATATGAGCTGAGGAGGAAGGTGAAGAAGCGCTGAAATATTGTTTCCGTCTTGTTGATCTTGTTGGGCTTACACTAAAGGAAAGATAGCTTGCCAGGCAAGGTAATATACGCCCACTGGCAGCATTTATTTCAAATAAAAACTTTTCAGTAAGGTTACAATTACAATAAGTGGAATGAAATATTCAATCTTCCACGATATATTTTTTTCTAGGGTCTCTAGTTTCATTAAAAACTGTCAAGAATTGTACCTAATAACAACTCATAAAATATTTTTCGGTATTTTTATGATTTGCAATAGGGTTCACCCTTAATAATATTTTGATATTTTTAATTCTTAATAAGGCTCATCCTTGGTTGATATTAAACAATTTCAGCGAGTTTTGTCAAAAATGAATGTTTAGAGTGTTCACAAGCCAAAAGTTGAAAGCGTTTTTGAAAACAGGCGCAATAACTGACACTAAATATTTTTCGATTTATCTGATTTTCAATAGGGTTTATCCTTATGAGAAAACAAATACTACAGCCAAGTTTCATCAAAATCCATTCAAAATTGTTCTTTCTAGAGTGTTTACGAGTTAAATTGAACGCGTTTTCAAAAACAAGGGCAATAACTTGTACTAAATATTTTTCGATTTTCAATAGGGTTCACCCTTGGGAGAAAACAAATACTCAAGCCAAGTTTCATCAAAATCCATTAAAAATTTTTTCTTTCTAGAGTGTTTACAAGCTAAAATTGAACGCGTTTTCAAGAACAAGGGCTATAACTGACACCAAATATATTTCTATTTATTTGATTTATAATAGGGTTCATCCTTGGGTAAAAACAAATACTCAAGCCAAAGTTAATCAAAATCCATTAAGAATTGTTCTCTCTAGAATGTTTATAAGCTAAAATTGAACGCGTTTTCAAGAACAAGAGCAGTAACTTTCATCGAAATCCGTCAAGAATTGTGCCATGTAGAGTGTTTACGAGACACAAATCGAACGCGTTTAAAAGAACAAGGGCAATAATTCATATTAGATATATTTTGATATTTTTTAATTTTCAATAGGGCTCATCCCTTGCGATATCAAACAATTTCAGTGAGTTTTGTCAAAATTGGTCATGAATTGTACCTTCTAGAGTGTTTATTACCCAAAAAGTTAAACCCGTTTTCAAACACAAGGGCAATAACTGACACTAAATATATTTCGATTTATTTGATTTTCAATAAGGTCCATCCTTGGGTAAAAACAAATACTCAAGCCAAGTTTTATCAAAATCCATTAAGAATTGTTTTTTCTAGAATGTTTACAAGCTAAAACTGAACGCGTTTTCAAAAACTAGGGCAATTACTGATACTAAATATTTTTTGATTTAACTGAATTTCAATAGGCTTCATCCTTAGATAATTACAAATACTCATGCCAAGTTACATCAAAATGGCTCAAGAATTGTGACTTGTAGAGTGTTTACAAGGCAAAAATCCAACACATTTTATAGAACAAGGGCAATAATTCGTATCAAATTATTTCGATATATTCTATTTTCAAAAGGGTTCATCCTTGGGTGATATTAAACAATTTCAACAAGTTTTGTCAAAATCGGTCAATAACTGTGCTTTGTAGAGTGTTTTAAAGCCAAAAATTGAACGCGTTTTCAAAAACTAGCGCAATAACTGATATTAATTTTTTTTCGATTTTACCGTTTTTCAATAGGCTTCATCCTTGGGTGAGGTCCATCCTTGGGTAAAAACAAATACTCAAGCCAAGTTTCATCAAAATCCATTAAGAATTGTTCCCTCAAGAGTGTTTACAAGCTTAAATTGAACGCGTTTTCAAGAACAAGGGCAATAACTCATACTAAATAATACAATAGGGTTTATCCTTGAGTTATAACATACTCTCACACCAAGTTTCATCAAAATCAGGCAAGAATTGCACATTGTAGAGTGTTTACGAGCCATTCAAGAACAAGGACAAAAACTCATACTAATTTTTTTCCAATTTCGCTGATTTTCAATAGGGTTCATCCTTGCATGATCATAAACACTCATATAAAGTTTCAATTAAATCCGTCAAGAATTGCACCTTGAGTGTTTACGAGCAATTGTGGACGGACGGACGGACGGACGGACGACAATATACGCCACCCATTTCACGTGGGCGTATAAAAATTATTCCTTTAACAGAATAAAGTTGGTGGATTATTTTAAGAACTGATCTATCACAAGGCAAGAGCAAAAAAAGCATTTCGCCTTCTCGGTGTATCAGCAAGTCGTCTCGAGATAGAGCAGGGTGTTGTTTGGCTCTAGCACTGTAAAAGCTGTAGTGGGTGCTGTAGAATGTCGGAACGATCTTCACTACAGCAGGGTCTTCAACAGCTCGCAGTTCTAACAAAAGAAAGAAAAGTTAGAATGAATATGGTCAAAAGCAGCTCTAATGAAAATAGTCATAGTTTTCGATTAGTCTGATTTTTAAAAGGGTTCATCCTTGGGTGATTACATAAGCTCACACCAAGTTTTGTCAAAATCCATCAAGAAACCAGCTCTCTATCGTGTCCACAAAAAAATTCAAGAACAAGGGCAATAACTCGTAGTAAATAATTTTCGATTACATAGGGTTTATCCTTGAGTGATTACACTCAAACTAAATTCATCAAAATCCATCCAGAAACCAGAACAAAGGAAGACGCGTTTTAAAGAACAAGGGCAATAACACATATCAAATATTTTTCTGATTCTTGGGTTATAAAAAACACTCACACCAAGTTTCATAAAAATCCATCAAGAATCCAGCCGTTCTGTCGTGTCCACAACGAATTCAAGAACAAGGGCAATAGCTCATAGAATATATTTTTCGATTGGTCTGGTTTTTAATAGGGTTCATTCTTGGGCGATAACAAAGACTCACACCAAGTTTCGTCAAAGTCCATTAATAAACCATCTCTCTTTCGTGTCCACAAAGAATTCAGGAGCAAAGGCAGACACGTTTTTAAGAACAAGGGCAATGACTCATATTAGATATTTTTCGATTGGTCTGATTTTCAATAGGGTTCATCCTTGGTTTATAACAAACACTTACACGTTTCGTTAAAACCCACCGAGATTCCACATCTCTATCTTGTCCACAAAGAATTCAAGAACAAGGGCAATAACTCATAGGAAATATATTTGGATTTGTCCTAATTTTTAATAGGCTTCTTCCTTGGGTGATTACAAAGACTCACACCAAGTTTCGTCAAAATCCATTAAGAAACAAGCTCGTGTCCACAAGCAGACAGACGGACAGATAGACTCCTATTCTTTATACTGAATCCATGCCTCTGGAGGTTTTGACCATCACGTTTGTTTTAAACAAATGGCACGTTTAATTGCACATTAGCCATGATGCAAGTGAATGATAATGGTGATAAAATATGTCTGTCGTTATATACATGCTCAAATAATAGTATTCAGTTTTAAAATTATATTCAACATCTTATCACTTGAACTTGTATCACTTAAAGTTAGGAGAACATGGTTTATAATATTATATACTAGTATTATATAATGGCGAAGGAAATAAAATTATCTGACCCAAGTAAACAAACACTAAATTAATGAAACTTTATTAAGTTTTGGACCAACGTTAGAAGTAACAAAATCACAAAGATTGCAAATATAAATCAAGATAACACAAATAAGAATGATTGCAAATTAAATATGAAGTTAAATATTTCTCAATGTACAATATTCCAAAATACATATAAGTATATAAATATACCAAAACAAAATCAAATAGCCGTTAAATCTTTTTTTCCCCCTCTTACTCACTATTTTATTGCACATAACTGTTATTGGTGGTACTGAATCTTCTCCTCGTAATTTCAATTATATATTGTTTTTACAACCACTTTCACCTAAAATCAGGAGTTTGGTGGGAGGGAAACTGACTTATCAAACCGATTTTACTCGCTGATTCTTACAGTAAGAATATAAGTGAGGATATTTTGCTTTACTACAGGGCCCAGACAATTAAACATTTTTATAAATAAAATACTAAAATTTTGCTAAAAAGTGTGAATATAAGATGACGGCTCATGTTTCACTTCCGATCAGGGTCTTTTCTTCTACGTGGATTGCAGTTATGCACAAGGCAATACATATAATTTTTGTCGACATTTTAACTAACACCGGAGGTGGAAATCGATCCAGAAATAAGCCATACAGGCTCGAATCAAAATTCTTGCTCATTATTGTTTCAAACAAAAATGCTCTATCTATTTCTAGAGACTCTCCACCCCCAAAAAAGCATAGAGATTGATAAATCGATTGCCTCGCAATAAGGATTAGCATGAGGGTTTCATTAAAGAATCAAGATGTAAATGCTATTTGGTGTGCCATCAGAATTTAATTCGTAAGTGAAATTATCTCCTATAACAGCTAATACAAATAATTTCAATTGATCTGTGCGTCTTAAAACTGACAAACAAGGTTGAATGCTCTTTATCAACGTCTTGGGAAAAGAAACCATTTCTGTAATTAGTAACAAATCGTGTAGATGTCAATATATTCCAGAATGATTTGAGAGTGATTATTGCAGTGTAAAACATCCCCGTCTGCAATTATATTAACCAAAAGTGTAAGAGAAGAAGAAAAGAACAGAAACTTAATTAGTAGAATGTATTGGCTGAACATAACACTGTTCTGATTCCAAATCATATTAAGCTACTCTCCTATCAATTTCTTGCAGGACATATGGCAAGAAAGAAATCATGTTTTGATTGTGTTATAGCAATTGACCTTAGGCTATGATGAAGGCTATGTAGTAATAATATAAAGCTACAAATTAATCTAATCTCTGATACTAGTTACAATCTATAGCCCCGAGTTAATCTATTCACAAATTACATTTAATATATTATCCTATTAATATATACTAAGGTAATTGTGTTTGGTGGAAACTACTTTCTACGTTCTCAGAATAATAAATTAAACCTCATCCAATGGTCTCGGGTCTTTCTTATTTTATTAGGAGATTCCTTACTCTTAAAGTTGATTGCCAATGCTATTGGAAATACGTGCCAGAAATCACCGTAGCATGTTTTCATCTTTGTATTAATTCTGATAGCAGCTGTTCCTTGATATGATAGAACACGACAAGTTGCGTCAAGCGAGGATGATATAACTAGATAATTCGTT
Source organism: Nipponacmea schrenckii (assembly GCA_030562195.1). NCBI lineage: Eukaryota > Metazoa > Mollusca > Gastropoda > Lottiidae > Nipponacmea > Nipponacmea schrenckii. The sequence continues at coordinate 43,877,844 of JAUJPP010000003.1, read as the reverse complement.
ACTGAACGGATACAATACTGAAAACAGCTTGATAAATATATATTTTGACAAATTGCTAATCGAATCGTTGGTGAATTAAATGATGATATTCAGATATGCTCTGTGAAGTCTTGGCAGAGCATATGTGAATATAATCATTTAATTCACCATCGATTCAATTTATTCAATTAGCAATTTGTCAAAATATATATTTATATATATTATTTATATAGACTTCACAGTGCCCCCGATCTATATTTAGCAGAGTAACAACATATCCTTAAAATAGGCTTCCTATTTCGGTTCTTAACCAGATACAAAACATAACTGTATAAATTGAGTTTATGGGTGTAACAATTTAAAAACCAGGCTATGTATTCTCGAAACGATCTAAATGCTAAGTCCTAGCTTATATCAATGTTTCTAAAATATCCTAGAGGTAAGATCATTTCCAGAATACATAGCCTGGTGTACAATAATTATAGTCTTAAGTTGAGGTAGAAATTCCAGAAGTTATTGTGGAGGGAAGTATCAACCGGAAACGGAACAAGAAACGGTGAATGGTATTGATAAAGCTCATTATCTGAAGACATGTAGATGCTCTATAACTAGAAATGTGTATTTCTTTCTAAAGTCGTGTCATGTGCTGGGCATTTCTACACATAAAATGAGATCGAATGATACTTGGTTTTCATTCTGTTTGAATTGCTATGCAAACTTCAGCCACCTAAAAGCTTTCACAACATATTGTTGTCAAGTCTTTTGCTTGAATCGATTTAATCGACAACTACAGAAATAATATAGATCGCCTCTTTATTTACACCGGAAGTTCTGTGGCCACCGGATCAAGATATTTCCGTTCCTGCTAAATGATTAGATTACTTCCATGACTGAAGATCACTCCTACGTCTCCTAGAAAAAAAATCAATGATATACAATATATTGTTTTAAATGCTTTTAAGAGTTCTCAATGCCTGGTTTATTTATATGTTTTCTAAAACATAGACTCAGAACGTGTTTTCGCTAGTCTAAATTATGGTTCATCTAATAACTCATCAATTATTTTGCTTATAGTGAGATATTTTTTAGAATCCATCATCAATAAAGTACACTAAACAATGTAAATAATCATGATTCACACATTGGAGTTGGAGTTACAGCCCCTGATATCATGAAAGTGATATCCAGCTTATCAATAGCTTTTTGTACTACCCTCAAAGAACTAACATTGGAAATCAAAATAGACCATTGATTGCATTATATTATTTGTGGCAACAGAATTGCGGGATAATAGTGGGACAATAATGATCCATGAAATCGTTCACAAAACACTCGATCATTATTTCATCTCGTTGTAAACTGCTTAGAGATAATAGTCTTTTATTATCAGCCTTATCCTCATGTAGACGTTTTCTATAATCAATCGGATTATTTTCGATTTCTTCAGGACTAAGAAAGAGAGAAATAAGAGGATTAGCTTTATTGACATTCTCAGATAATTGCAATCTTACGTTTTCTCTGTAACAATGCTACTAAAAGAGAATTATCATATTAGACCTGTACTTTACCCCGAATATTATGTAACATAAAAGCGTGAAAAGAATTAGACAAGCTGAAAGTTCAGATATCTCAAAATATATTTTGTTTTGCTCGAGTCTTTATTATATATTGTATTTTAATTGGATGGTTATTTTATATTAATTTTTTATATAATTATTGAATGAGCTTTCCATTCCGATTGGCAAAAAAATAAAAATCCCAAAATAAAATCATCTAAAAACAACGTATTGGCTCGCAACACATTTGAGGTCTTTTTCTGAATTGTAACCCGATAATTTGCTTGCATCTGTTTCAAACACATGCTTCTAATCCTTTATACGTATTTAGCATGCAAAGGGGCATGTTGCAGAATGGTATGCCCTTCACTTAATATATCCCATAGGAAAGAAATGCCTATAGTAAATTATGTTCCCAAAGCAACATTTGGACATATACATGAACCAACGTATATATCCAACGTATATATGCTTTAGGAACATGATAGTAATTAGGAATTGAAAGAGAAAATAAGAATCATAATGTCCAGGTGACAGAGTTTCACTGAATCTCATTCAACTCCAGTGTAATGATGCATTCAACAAGCCTTCTCGTTGATATCTAGATTGCATCTGCAGTTTTGAGTAGGCTTCTATAATGTTTAATGCCAATTTTATTGTCTTCTGGTATTCATGGATAAATCTATTCAATAGAACAGAGAATAAATATTTTTATAACCAATTGGATTTTGATATAATCCAATATTAAAATTGCACACAACAATTTAATTTTTGCTGAACAAAACACAATATTTTGAAAAAGGGTAATGTATTTCTTATTCTATTAATTTGCATTTTTAATTCGATCGCAAACTTTTCATAGTCATGATGGTCTGAGGGTTTTTTAACGATGTTAGTGCTTGAACAAGTAAAGGTATGCTTTTAATATCCTTAAATTGTTAAGGTTGATGTATATTGTTAAGTCGAGGCGAAATTCAAATTCACGGAACAATCGATATGTGTCGATGAATATGTCCACATGATATATTATGTAGTGTTTGCGTGACAAACAAAAGCATTGAGCCAGAAGAAATGAATTGATTAATTTTCGCGAGTTGATTAGAAAGAAATTGAAAAGCCAGACAATTCATTAGATAATATAACTAGTAATTACTTTATCTTTCTAAGAACATTGTTTGCAATCGAATTTTAGTACAGGAAAATATAGTCCTTATTCAATAAGGAGTATTCTTGAGACGGAACTTTTAAAACTACGAAGAACTTACAACATTCATTACCTTCAATATCCAATTTATACCCCATCATACGACTGAACTTTGTTTTAAGATTTGATTTGGAAAGTTATTTGACTGTACTAGAGCTGACTAATTTTCAAACTAGATTTACCTTACCTTTCAGATTAGTTTGACATTACGTTGAGAGAACAACCTTACCTTTCAAATTAGTTTGATTTTGCTTTGACAAATCTACCCAACCTTAAGGATTAGTATGATTTTACCCTAACAGATTGACATTACCTTTAAGTTTAGATGCATATTACAATGACATATTTCCTTACCTTACCTTTGAAATTAGTTTGATATTACTGTTATATAACTACTTTACCTTTCAGATTAGTTTTGTATTACCCTGACAGATCTACCTTTCATGACAGATTAGTTTTGTGTTATCCTGACAGAACTACATTATCTTTTAGTTTAGATTGATATTACCCTGATATAACTACCTTACCTTTCAAATTAGTTTTGTATCACCCTGACAGAACTACCTTATCTTTCAAATCAGTTTTGTATTACCCTGACAGAACTACCTTATCTTTAAGAATAGTTGATATTACCCTATATAACTACCCCACCCTTCAAATTAATATTGATATTAAACTGATATAACTACCATACCCTATAGATTAGTTGATATAACCTTGATATAACCACCAATTGATATAACCCTATTATAACTACCATACCCTATAGATTAGTTGATATTTCCCTGATATAACTACCATACCCTATAGATTAGTTGATATTTCCCTGATATAACTACCTTACCATTCAAATTATTTTGATATTATACTGAAAAAACGCCCTTAAATTTTATATTAGTTGATATAACATTCAAATAACTACCTTACCTTGCAGATTAGTTCATATTACCCTGCTGCTATAACTACTTTACCTTACAGATGAGCTTGATATTATCCTGATATAACTAACTACCTTACCTTTCAAATTGTTTTGATATTATACTGAAAAAAACGCCATTAAATTTTATATTAGTTGATATTACATTCATATAACTACCTTACCTTGCAGATTAGTTCATATTACCCTGCTGCTATAACTACTTTACCTTACAGATTCGATGAAAATTACCCTGACAGAACTACCTTACCTTTCAGAATAGCTTGGTATTCATTGGTTACTATCCTTATTAAATGGCCACTATATATTCATCGCCACGACAGATTCGCGCTTTAAGTTATATTATAGTAAATATTAGCTTATTTTTATATAAGAACTAAAAATAAGAAAACATAGCCATTTCTTATAAAATACTGGTGATAATTTAATATGAGACTAGGTTTTTGAATTTATAATAAAAAGCTTTTTGTATAAAGACTTAAACTAAGTCTCATAAGCTAAAATGTGATCTTAAGATCAGCCTTATTGGACTAGTATATGATTTGATTTCCACACTTTTCTCCAGAGAGTCATTGAAAGTTGGCTTCAAATTGTTTACTATGTCTATCATGGGACATTTATTAATGAAACCTTGTTAAGAGTATTAACACATTTAGCTGCGTGTGGCTATTATACTGTAGTTTATTATCGAACGTGGCCATGTTTTATATCTGGTTTTTCGCACTTATAACGCTTGAAAATTTGTTACATGTCAGTAGACTTTCTATAGGAAATATTATTCCTATGTTTGTTCAATAGTTGATGTCATTGACACAGCATATATAAACAGATTTTGATTTTATTTCAAATTAATTGGAATAATATTTCAACTTTGAACTCTGTGTTGCACTGGTTTCAGCTTTAATGGTTATGTGAAAGGGAATAAAAGCAGTACAATTCATGCAATAAGTAGAGGTGCTCCTGTGTAATATCTACTTAGTAACTTTTAAAATCTACTCCAGTCTCAACTTTCTAATTTGGCAGCTAATATTGTCACCAAGAAAAAACACTTCTATTTAGAGAATCGTTAGTCGATGTAAAAATCAATGTTGAAGTAGTAGGAATCTCTTAGATTTCCGAGAAAATCCAATATAACATTTACGACGAGCGGACATATTGATGACAAAATAATGAAGTAAATAAGATACCATAAATATGATTGCATCAGTACAAAATCTATGTCAAATAATCGTCAACAGATATTTGCTTTATAAAATATATCATTTTTTTGGGGGGTATAAACTAGTATCCGAATAAGCAGCACATAGAGTCAAACATTTTGAAAGCAATTTTGACTTTGCTTGGGTAGAATACAATTATTGAAACAAGGCTATTCAGAACCTTTGTGGTAAACATAACCAATCTTATTACCTGAAAATTATTATAGTAAATTGTGCCCAATGCATGGAGACGTCTTAAATTGAATATCAAGAAACTATCCCTTTATTTCATGCTTCAGCCTATAGCCTATATTCCATTTTAAACATTTACGATCAAAAGAATATTTTTTTCACAAGGTTGCTCTTTTTTTAGGATGTTTTTAAGATGAAAACCTAAAAATAAGCTTTGACGTAGATTATCGGCTAATGTGGAGTTTTCTGGCGGAAATTAAAGCTAATCTAGTAAAAGATGGCATTTTGTTGTCGTCTGTTTAAAATCCACGTGAAATCCTAACTAAAGCTGCTGCTGGAGAGTGGAATGGAAGCATACGACTTGAGATAATCGATTAGAGTGAAAACGAGGCAATGTGACAGTGAATGTTGGAAGTTGATGATTTAAAAGAGTAAACGAGGTATATTGAGAAGTCGACACAGTGGAAAGAGTTGAGATTCAGTTATTCACTATGGTACCTGGTATTTAATCAGTGGCTATAGAACGGAGTATCGAACACACCAGAATACTACTCTACAACATAATGTCATTTTATAATGTTTTAAACTATTTCTGAACATGCTACCGAACAATCATGAAACTTGGCGGTGATTATGGGATATTGTGTGTTTTATTTACATTTTTAACACCAGGTAAGAATTTCAATGACTCAAATAGAACCATGGCAACTTTTTATCATATCTTTTTATACGCTTAACTTAATTCATTGATTTTTTCATGGAAATGTAAGTCTAAAAACCATATTTTACTTCATGGCTGAATACAACATTGATTAAAATATTTTACTACAAATAATATATGAGTTAATTGTTTATCATGGCGTTCTGATGTAACCTTTCAATACAAAGACCTGTAAAGACTGGTAAATACTCTAAATTGATTACAAAGTGTTACCGTATAGGTTTCAAGCAATTTATATAATGAAAGAAATTCTTCTAGAGTCTATTGGATTACATCACAGCTGACCAAACAATTCCGGAATCCAGCTCAAAATATCCGATTCGCCATAGTACCACTAACTTTATTTTCCAGAATCATTTAATTCGATACTTGTATAGGTTGATGTACGTACTTCCCTACAAAATTCGTTTGAGATCAATTGTTTGTAAATTGGTACTCTCTATCATCGTTTTTGAAAATGTTAAAATTTATTAGTGTGACCTTGAAATTTCAGTTAACGAATGTTTTAATTGAACGTGTATTAAGTCTAAAATAAATTGTCAGTTTTTTTTTTAATTTAAAAACGAACCACTCATGCTAACGTAATGGCTGTACGAGTGGACACGTTCTTAAGTAAATTTTTATATTAGAATCAACGCACTTTTCACAGTTATTACTACAATTATCGAATCTTTGACAAGTTTTGAAGTAGGTTGCGCCATTGCACCTTGTTGCATATCCTTGGTCAGCACAGATATTTTATATTATCCTCATATCTGTCTGATAAATTCATTCAAATTCAATATTTAAATTACTCGATTTTAGGTTGCCAAAGTTGACAATACTAATGCTATCAATGTATTAATTAGTAGAACGAGGATATTTTTTTTAATGCATCGAACGTAATTAGGCTCCAGATATAAAGACAAAAAGCAAATGTCAATGTTCATTATAATCAATAGAAATTGTCAAGCATATCATAATGATTCACTAGATGAAATAATTGAGGTTTCCATTTACCATGAATTCTTGAACTTGACTGATATTTTTTCATTAAATAATTCACTCAGATTGAAATGGGTAATCTCCAGACAAATGGTAAATACGGTATAAACTCTTCTTTTTTTTTTTTTAGTCATAATCAATTATACTTTACATGATAAAAACCATTAAGCAATAGAGTTAAATAGTCCAACTTTTCTTAATTGGAAATATATTCAAATCTTTTGTTAGGTTAAAGTTTAAAATATCTCTCACTATAAATTGTTTGTGTCAATTCATAGTGTCAAGAGAATTAAAGCATCGATAAAATGCACTAGTGGCAGGAAATTAAGTGAATATAAACTATTGGAACTAAAGTCAGAATAACCCAGGAATATCTAGGTACTGGGTATTGTTATTTCTTATATAAACATTTAAAGTTCATAGATAATGTTATGACATGTGGATTACAGATGATGACAGAATTATACCCTCAAATTACGTCTATAATACACGAAATGTTGTAGATGTATGATGAGTTAGTATGTGGGTAGGGAAATAAGTTTACTTTGACAACAATGAGGTAGTCAGTTCTGATGGCTCTATTTCCGTAAAGTAATTATAGTCTTTTTTAGAAAGAATACAGATTGTGTCTATTTTGTAAACAGGCTTGGGAAACAAAGATTGTCCAATAACTATATACAGTCCAATGGTGTGAGATTTTTTCTTTGAAACAAAGCATTTTGTTACATTTTATTGTGGTATCTAGAATCCATCAAGGACACGTTCAGCTTTTCACTGAGGGTTAAAGTGCACCACCTATATGGAATGTGATTGAGGGGTTTGGTTGTTCCGCGCAAACTTGCCCCACCTCCCAGATCTGAATCTCATAAGGTTTACTTTATGTATTTCCACTTAAAACGGATTTGATCGAAAGTTACTCTTTATTCACCTCTTATGTATATAACACAAAGAGTCGTAACCAACTATGGAAATTTGAATTTTAAAGGTGTTTTGGGTAGTAGGCCTATATGTGAGGATAAATAAGGCCGCTTCTGGTCAAATTTTAATTTAATTATAGATTGTGGGACTAGTGGGACTAATTAATATATGAGATGTTAATATAAATATAGTCAAGCTAGTATATTGTTCACATGATCAATATGAATAATCATTAAGAAAGATCTAGATCATTATTCCATCTTGGTTATACACTTATTATTGATCCTTTAAGTTGGACTTCAGCAAAACTCAAATCATTTTAAGTTCAAAACCATGATTGCAATCACGTTAATTGTAGGACAATGATACATGGGGTCAATTATATTTCTGCTTTTTTCCGGTATTCTTATTCAAAGATGAAAAATTTAGAATATGGACTCATTTTATTCATCCACATGTGTTTAAGTCGTGCCCAATTAGAATTATTTACACAGATTAAAAATCTATCTGTGATGATCTCTTTAAGTTGAGACAGATATCTCACAGACATTGCTTTGTGTCTCTAAATACACGAATCTTTACTTTGCAATTTTATTCCAATATTGATTTAAAGTTTATAAAAATATAATAATTATTAAGTCACTTATTGGGTAAAGTGAAATAAAACATTCATGAATGTAATATATTGATTTTGCCTGTTACATCATGATCTATTACGATTACAAAGGAAGCGTAACTTGCGATTCAGCTTAAATCACATTCCATAAACGTCAAACCCATTAACCAGGTAAAATGGATTCAAACAGTTATTTAATCTATTGCGACGAATTACGAAACAAATTGTTTGGTTTCCTATTGTTCATAATAATGATAATGATAATGTATGATTCCTTGGATGGATTTAATTAAATATATATTCGCATATATACCAAAACCCATATTGATACATCAGAAACTGGGAATAACTCTCTCATCTTTTATCTTTACCCATTTTAAACAGTTTATATGTGGGTAATTTATGCCACAGAAAGAGTGTTAAAACTTATTTATAATAGAAATAGTAATCTAAAGCCCCATTTGTTTAAACAAAGATGAAATTGTTTAAAAAATAAAAGGTAGAGTAGAATCGAATGTTTATGATAATCAGCCTTGATCTTTAAACTATTCACCATTATACCTAAACCATTGTTTTATTTAGAAAACCTGTATGTAATATGAGATTTAGATAGTGTAGAAATAATTTCAGATGTATTCATCTCCTTCACACAATCGAAGTATGAATATACAATCATACATGGATCAGCTCTGTGTCGTGCCTCGGACTATTGTTTGTCAGGACACACAGTTTAAACATTGATGCAACTATTCCTAGTGTTCATGTCTGTTTAAGGCATATACACATTCTGATTTTCATTTTGAAATCAATTCAAATATCATCAAATCAAACACTACACGAAAAGCAATAGGAATATTTCAACGGTTTATGTATCATTAACATATTAGCTCAACTTTCATTTACAAAACAAAAATCCTAACTGATTAATGAACATTAACAATATTGGGTGTCTTTTAGACTCCTTTGTTGTTGCATACGCAGTCAGAATTAAAATTGATTTTAACCTAAATTAAATAAACTTTAAACCCAATGTCATTATTAAATAACTGAAACTAACAGCCAACACATTAACCATAGCTGTTCTTACTGGACTAAAAAAAACAATAACAATTAGATAGAAAATAACCACATTTCCATTAATTTCCTTCGAAAATATTTTCGAAAAGATATCTCATCTGAAGCTGATTTGATTTTTTCCGTCTCAAGTTCGTGAATAATTGATAATCATTGAAGTTCTTGGATTATTTATAAGATTATCAATAAGATATATTACAGATTTCTTAATTTGAATAAAAATTGAATTAACGTGGTTCCCGGTAGGAAGGCAGTTATAGGAAAATGACAGTAAGAGAGAAAATCAATGTTATTTCTTCAAACAGAATTGGTATGGTTAACTGAGAGTTTTCTCTTGTCAGTTATGTCACGTCATATTTTATTTTCAAGTGTGATTGGGAAATGAAAAAATTCATTTCAACTGACTCGTTATCTGTTGTTTTCTTTAATCAATAAAGTGAAAATAAGAAGAACCTGACTGATGTGTGTTTGAAAACCATTTTCATTATATTATTCTCACTGCAGTCTCTGTAGAGTTCCAGTGACAACTAGTATACAGACTCACTTGAAGATAATATCTCAAACCAATAGAGAGAGGGAAATAAGTTCGTCTCCTATAGATAACATCTAGTAACAATCAAAAGTCATTTAAATTATTAATGATTAAGATCGTACTAAAACAAATGGTAAGATCTGATAATGGAACTGTCGATGATCTCATGTGTTTCATATATTGAGTCAACTCAGATAAAAGTGTATTAGTGCCATGGTGAATAATGGTAACTTCGTTGTCCTATATCAGAACTACATCGACTGGTCTGACATTGAAACCGGATTGAGATTTGAAGGTAATAACGTATAACATACATGTAAATTAACTGAAAATATGTTGAATCATTTCTCTGGAATGTTGATTGCTTATTTAAACTTTGATATTAACTTTATGCAGATTTAATATTTGAGTTATTTGATTATACCTTATCTGATCAAACTATATATATACGTGACCCTCTCTGTGCTTATAGTTATATTCTGTGTGTCACAGTACATCCCTGTAACAATTTAAATAAAAATATATAGAATTTCTTAATCACTCTAGTTAAAACATTCATTATAAACAATTGTTACAGTTATGCTGATCAAAGAATTCTTAGAAAAAAAAATTATTTTTGCGGTGCACTGCCTTAAGACATTATGTTAAAACTACCTAGTCAAAATCGTTTTTAAATCGTTTTTGTTAGGAAAACCTATTTATTATTCTCTTACAATTCTCAAGTTAATGCTGTGCTATGTTATCGCTTCAGTCGGTACAAAAAAAAAACAATTCTGACCTTCAGGATGACCCATGTTACTTGTATTGGATGTAGTTGGATTTAAAACTTCAAACACATCACACTGCTATAATGAGAAGATGATATCAAATTATCTGATATTGAATACTGTTCAAGATGATTGCAGGCATATTGTAAAACTAATTTGTTTTTTACGCTATCAATTTTACTATCCAACTGAGATCAAAGTCAGTTATTTAATGTTTGATATCAACTAAGTTTCTAAGAGCTTCGAGCTTCAATATTTTATAGTGATAATGTTCACCAATGAAATGTGAAGTATGAAAACAGTGTTTAATGTCGAGAAATTCACCCGATCAGGCATCAGAGGACAACAAAATCCAACAAGTTGTCTTAAATTTTCAATTACTTACAGTCTGCACGGTGGTAATTGGGTTGTGAATTGGTTGAAAATCGATTGGAGAGATAAATCAGATTATAAAGTCTGAGTAAATATTACACAACACGACTATTGCTACAAGCTTTTAACCAATTCTTAGAGAATCACCAGTTTTCAAGGTTGATAGATACCATAATTATCGCTTCTGTTCCTGAAATTGAAAATACAATAGACCTTACTCGACATATTGAGATGAGTTGGCAAATGGTTATTGATGAACAGATTTGTAATGTACAACAAATATTCTCCTTTATTACTTTTTCGTATTGAAACAAGAAAAAAAATAGACAGAAATACTAAAAGATTTCTTGGTCTAAATTACTCATCACTATGTTAATGCCCACGCTAACTTTTTATATTTTTTAATATATAGTAGACGAGTGACCAGTCCCCGTATTTGGAAATTATATATATCCAAGTAACAGTGTTAGAGGTAAAGATTTTAGTATATCTTAGAGCTAAAATCCTTTCGAGAATACGCAGCCTGGTTTGTCATCAATTCTTGGTAAAATTAAACATCCATTTTTCAGAGATCAATTTATTATTCAATCCATATTCAGTTCATATAGCTTAATATATACATATATTCATCACATTCATAAAAAAAATCATCCAGAATAATTGAGCTAAGGTGCATTTTTCGACTGAGAGAGTCAAAGAACTGACTCAAGAAAGAAGAATCAGATAAATGGATGGATTAAACACCGATGCCATTTTGGGGGAAATCAAAATTTCAAGGGAGCACCACTGCCTTAGTATCGCATAATATAAAAATAAAATTGGTCAATTTATATATATAGCGCCTCGCTCATGTCGATTGTACGAGTCGCAATGAAGCTACATTTAGAATACTAGCGACATTCGATGATGTTTAGCACTTCAGAAATAAAGAAATGACAAAATCATCCAATGTCGACTTTTTGTGTACTTCTGTACTAGAAACAGATTAATAGGGTAACAATGTAATAGGGCTGATTAAATTAGGTTAATACTAATTGTACTAGATATTGCAACATAAATCTTATTTTGCAAGACAGGATGATCGTGAGTAAGATATTAACGTAACCAACAATTCCAGTAAAACAGTCGGTTGTATAGAAAAGGTTGACAAAAAACACCCGAATCGATAAGTTATCAACTTAATCCACTGTTAGTGTTGACGAAAAATTATTTTAGTGTTAATTATCTAATGTAAATTAATCACCTGCTTCCATTCTTTCGTTCTTGATGTACATTTAACACCATGTGCCACAATATGAAAAAAAAAATGAATGGAGTTTTACGTCCTATTGTTTTGCAAAGGGGACCACACAGTGGTGATTAGGGAATTAAGCACACGGTCTGTAGCACACGAGGCCTTGGTTTACTGTCCGATCAATAAAACCCATTTCAAATCCACCTCATGTTTTACTTTTCACTAAGTATTTGGTTTTATTATCCAAAAATATGATTTTTTATAGAAAGGACTGATTTCATCAGCAATACAGTAATGTAAATATTCTACTCTTGTAGTAACTGAATGACCAAAATATGCTCTCAGCAAAATCAGAAGTCCTAAACTAGTGATTCATAGGTATTTCTTTGGATGACGCATTCAAGAACAGATAAACTATCCTATAAATGTTCACAAAATGGATTATTGTCACAATATAGTCATATTGCACAAGGTGTTTCTTTTAGATTCAGCTTTCTGCACATGGTTGACTAGATGTCAAAAGAATGAAATTATTCTACGTGGTTGGAGTCAATTTTCTAGAATCAGACTGAGAATGAATTATATCAGTTACTTAGAGGAACGTGGTAACAAACTGGACTCCGCAAGGAATACTTCTTTCATTTATAACATAAATAACTAGACGGCTGGTAAATTAATAGGCAGTCTTTGAAGATTTCGCTGTCCTAGTTAAAATCGATGGAAAACCTTTTTGCTCTTATTAGTGTTATAGCATGGTCATGTTAACCCACAGTTTGACAATCGGAAGTAGAATCTTGATACATTGTCTAATGCCATGCCTGTACAAATGATAAATGACGATGACAATAGAAATCTGATATTGTGGATCTGTTTTAAAATTAAAATCATGTAACTGTTGAATAATTTGAATTTTCTTTGGTTGATTCTACAATGTTCGATTTGCAATTGAGTTCATTTGTGTATGCGATGCCAAACCACAATATCTGTATTATATAATATAATGATATCAATCAGTTATGAAAACAATTTTGATCAGTAGGTAGACAGACACTAGGTTGAATAATTTCACGAGAAAAATTCTAAGTGCAATTAAAATAGATGACAATTTCTTGTTGATATGGTATCAGTTATTTAATAAATAATAAATAAATCTACGTATATTGTTAACCTCTAGACCAGATGCCTAATTAAATATTTATAGATTTTTCTGGTGAAAAGTAGACAGACGAAAAACTTTAATCTAAAATAAGGTCACAACAATCAAATTTAAAACAATTTTTATTATGTGATTCACTTTATCTGATTCGTAAAATTTGGTCTCACTGACTGTATGACTCAGCCGCCATACATACGTGTTTTTTTTTTAATTCAAACAGATGCATGGTGGTCGGTTTTACACCAATTAAGTATCATCATCGAAATGGATTATTGAATACAACGCTTTTTTGAACTATCAAACCTTGATCTAGATTTCTTCACGAGAGATTAACGTTAAAAATTTCTTGGTGCGTCTTTCAAATTAGGACAAGACACAATAGACAATTTTTATGTCTAGCAAGAGTGAATCAAAATTATTCGTAAGAATAAATAAAACTGCCATTAGTGTTGGTATGGTAATACTTTGATTGTGCAATACAATAAAATCTTTTCATATAGACGGGAGGAAATTTTATAATCATATTCTAACAGTTGATATTGTTATTGATAATATAGATATGTTATTATACTGAAACAGACGCATTCCTTTCAATTCTACAGCAGTTTTTGTATTTTCATTTCTAACTCATTTTATTGATTTAATATTAATCGAAAGATAGCATTTAGTTTCAATGCTGTGTTGTGGAAATAGACTCACCGTTTTCTCTTTAATGGTTAAATCATAAGAACATTAAAATGTCATAAATGGGTGAAATGTGATCAATTTTTGTTTATGATAGAAGCGAAGGTCGATACTTGCTATTACAGCATGTATGGTTTTAGAGAATATTACGAGCAAATAATAATAATTACTTGTGAGCACTTATTGAAGAGCTTAGTTTTAGAATTAAACCAATTAAATTGATGGAAGATGGTCTTAATAAGTGTCCACAAAATCAATTATATAGAATGGTATAAAATAAATACACATATAAACCAATTAATCTGTATATTTTAATCCAAGGTATTTTCAGGTGAAATGAGACATTTCAGAATTCAAATCAATAAATTTTTTTTAAAAAGACAACGAATATAAAAGTACCAATTCGAGACCATAAAAGGTACATCACATAATTATTTAAAGTATTCACCAGTTAGAAATAATCATACCTTTGATATTATATCTTGAGATTAATGAATGAATAATGCCTACCGAATGCTTAAACATTGTTTATCCTACCAAATGCTAAAACATTGTTTGAAAAATAGTATGATCTCAAGCCTCCGAAGTGGCTTTGTATATTTATTTTTATGATTGCTATGTATATCCCTAGTTCTGCACAACTCTTTTTGTTTTGTTTTCGGGACCACCAATTAGAGACAAATCTATCCTTTTCAAATACAGAGAAAACTGTGAGTCGATCCTTTGAGAATGATACTGCTTTTACCTGAGACTTATTTAAAGGGGCACAATCTTGATATTTAGTGGTCGTTTTGGGCCTTTTTTACATTTAAACAGTCCTCAGAAATACTCAAGCTCTAAGAAAATCGCAAAATACCTTGAAATATACCTCAAAAATTTCACTTTTTATTTTTTTTTCCGTGCTGTACGCGGCTGGTCTTCAGTCAGTCTGAAAATTGTGTGTCCTGTTGACAAAATCTACAATTGTTATTACATGTACTTTCTTTTTGTTTTATCAGTGTGGGCATGCGCAGTAGCCTATTTATAACTCTTTGATTTTCCAATATGGCGGGACGTTCATAATATCTTAAGACATTATGATTTTCAAACACGGATAAATATGTATACCCATGGATTTGAAGGCTCAAATTTCAAAGGTAAGCTCTGTAGACTATGTCTGATTAGCAAAAACAAAAGATTTCATGTGTTTGAGGCTGTCGGATGATTTTCCGAAACAAATCAAGCCTGTGCCCCTTTAAGTTCTAACTATTGTCGACAAGGGTAAAGCTATTTTTGCGTCAAAATAAAAATAACTCAATGAAAAGAATAATAGAAGTTTTTTAATATAAATCTCTCTGCACGGAAAAGCTTCAGTATATTTGCGCCAAATTGCTTTTTAATGGGATAATAGAGGATAATTGACGATAAACTGTTGATATAGTCTGCTAGATAATTACTGGATCTGAAATTAAAACCATAAAATATATGTACATGTCGGAAATGAATTTGGGAATATACATTAACGAAGAATTTAATTACATCAAAGTACTTATCTTGTATCTTTTTCATAATTTAATCGATAAAACCCTCGGGATTGTATCTCAAGTCATCCATTTTAAGTACATGGTAATACATGTAACGCTAGTCAGCGAGCACTACATTGTTATTGACTCATTCGGTTACTTCCTAGATTGACGTTAATAATAATAATAATAATAATAATAATAATAATAATAATATTATTAATAATAATAATAATCAGATAGCTGTAAAACCGAAAAGTAAAGATCGCACATCAAACATTATAGAACAAGAGGAACTCACCGCCGCAATAATCACTTTTAGTAGGGTAAATTGACAAGGCAATAGATGTTGGCACTTGAAAACCCTTTCAGAAGAGTTAAATCAAGTATCCCTGATTTTCGATTCTACTAATTTGAAGATTAGTGATGATATTGTTATATAGGCGTGTTTTCTTCGATTGATAACTTAATATTTACACGACAGATGTTTTCTTACTGCCAATCTAGTTCTGGTCAATGTCACGTCGTAAATATAGGAAGTAGCCTACTATGTGACAGGGATTAATGTAGTTACAAACGTATATTACTTAAATTCCAACAGCGTTAATGTTCTAGAGAAAAAAAGTTATATTAGGCACACAGATCTATTTATGCACAGATGATTTGCTGCTCATAAGAATAATAAAATTCAGTACATGAATACTGAAAGAGAAAGCTATCCATATTCATTTTCATTCTGTACCACCGCAATACATATCTTAATACAATGTATAAAAGATATTTAACTTTCAAAGTAAGATTTGCTGATTTTTTTTTTTCGATACTTTGGGATTTTATTTTGTTCTTGTTAAGTACATGTACTAGAATTTTACTGCTATCTGTTTGCTCACTGAGCCATCCTTGCGCTTGTTGGCGGTGTTGAGCTTTAGTTTAAAGACACATTTAAGCAGAAACTTTGATTTGCTAAAGATTTAGATAGGATTCGCCCTGTTCCGATTTTAAACGCCAACGGATATATTTTGCCGTGGTCCCTTTCCGTCCGTTGGTCCATTCACACTTCTTGTAGGCACGATAGAGGCTCCGGTTTTTATCCGGTTTATTGAATCTTGGTACATGTATATATGTATACATTCAGGTTTCGGATGTATTGTGCAATTACAGTGTGTATGACAAATAGCCAGAGTGATGGAGATATCAGTCAAGCTCGAATTTGGTAAAAATTTGTTGGCTGGTTTCGGAGTTTTGCCTATGAATTATATGAAACTTGTTAAATTCGGTTTGTAGGATAGATGGTGCAGTTAACTGATTTTTATGAAACTTTTAAATTGCTGAGCATGTGATATTGTAAGGAGATAATAATGCAGGTAATCGTTAAATTCGGTTTGTAGGATAGATGGTGCAGTTAACTGATTTTTATGAAACTTTTAAATTGCTGAGCATGTGATATTGTAAGGAGATAATAATGCAGGTAATCGTTAAATTCGGTTTGTAGGATAGATGGTGCAGTTAACTGATTTTTATGAAACTTTTAAATTGCTGAGCATGTGATATTGTAAGGAGATAATAATGCAGGTAATCGTTAAATTCGGTTTGTAGGATAGATGGTGCAGTTAACTGATTTTTATGAAACTTTTAAATTGCTGAGCATGTGATATTGTAAGGCGATAATAATGCAGGTAATATCACAGGATTAACAGTGTTTGATGTTTACCTTTGAAGTTGATGACAATTCGATAAACGTTTTTGATTCATGAGACGATTTATTTTGTTATCATTTCTGGCAACTGGTAGTTGGAGGTATGTTTCTATGCCTTACCAGCTATCTCTACGTAAGTAACCCGACATGTAGTATTTTCTTTTAACTGGCGAGAATTTGTAATATTTATTATTCAAATGGTATTCAAGTTATTATTCAGGGAATTATCTTGTTATCATTATGACAAAATGGCTCAGCAATTGACTCAGAATATTTAAACAGTTACATAGTACACTACATTATATAGCTAATGAATAAAAGTATCCGAGGGGAATGAGTGTTAATATTATCAAAACGACGAGAAGTCCATTATAATTCATAGATCAAAACATATCACTGAGTAGTTTGGTTAGTCATGTCTGTCATATTCGCCACGTGAACATAGTCTTAAAGGAACAACAACTTTATCATTGTTAATTGTAATTTATCTGTTAGGAGAGATTGCAAAATACTCCGACAACAGCATCCGATTTAATTCTAACGTTCGATACTTGTAAAGATATAGGAGAATTTTAACGATCCCATGTACGCATATCTAATTCCTGGTGATGTGGAAGGATCCTTTATAATTTATACTCCACATAAGACGCAATGAGTTTTTATAAAAGTTTAGTGAAAAAGACCAGAGATTCAGCTTCAAATAGATTTTAAAGATTCAATAAGCCATGATTTGTAGCTTCCTATGTGTATCTTTTCCATTAAAACAAATGAGATTGATGTTAAGTTATATAGTCTGGTATGATTTCAATGAGACTTGGGATTTTCTACTAAAAAGATGTATTTAAAATATGATATTTCAATGTCAAGATAGCGACCTGAAAAATCTCCCGAGTGTCTATATGAGTTTCTGGTTTGACTTTCGAGATGTTTATCGTTGCTGGGGGCTCCTTGTTAATACTTGCGTGATAGTTGTTAACTAGTGTTTTATCACTGCAATTTTCTAGGAACAGAATTAACAGCTACAATTACCAAGTCATTGGCCTATGACACTTTCCAATTATTAGGTTCATATTTATTTTCATGCACTGTTTTAGATCAGAGATTTGCGATTTCCTTCCGTTTTTTTTTTATCTGTCCATTGAAGTCTGTAATGAAGAAGGACATAACCATGTCTTGTATCTTAGTTCGAGAATTGAAATTGAAAAAAAATAAAGGCCTTCGTAATCGAGTTACGTTCATTTATTTTGAACATGGCATATTGGGAGTTTATTTAGTTTTATAAAAGACATGTAAGATTACCTTGCTATCGACAAATCTTCAAATATTATTGTTTTCAGATAGCAGAGTTTTATTGGAAGACTCGATCTTTGGTGTGTGATAGATAGATTGCGTGGTAAGGTTTCTGTCTATTGTTGGATGGAGAGACAAGAAAATAGACCGATCATCAACAGACTTGATTATATGGTTTCAATCCATTTGGTTGATATCAAGTGTATAACTGGCCTCTAGTGAATTATAATAAGCTTCGCCGGTGATAAGGGATCTGGAGTGTATCTATGTCGTGTTGTTAAATCGAACTGTCTATACTTTTTAAAGTCTATCTGTCAATAATTACAGACCTAGGAATTCAAACGTCTTATTCTTAATGACATTGGCACAAAACAGACTAAATAATTCTGACCGAATAGCTCTTACTACTCGTTAGCTAAAAGAAGTGAATTGTTATTATAATTTGTCTACCTTGTGCTGTCTGGAACAAGATTACAGGATCTATCATGGAGTTTCTGGAATGTATGGAAGCATGGAAGGGAAATAAGGAAAAAAAATATTTAACTCGTGGCCACGACTTAGTATCTCGTGGCCACGACTTAGCATCTCGTGGCCACGACTTAGCATCTCGTGGCTCCAACTTAGCATCTCGTGGCCACGACTTAGTATCTCGTGGCCACGACTTAAGTATCTCGTGGCCACGACTTAAGTATCTCGTGGCCACGACTAAGTATCACGAGGCCAACTTCACAATTATTGCGACTCCGTAAGTTTTCTGATACTGGAAGCAATAAAATAATCTTATATGTATTATATTGCATATACAACACAATAATCATGTGTTTATCGCTTATAAATGTCTCGTGGTCACCAGTTATCTAAGTCGTGGCCACGAGATACTATGTCGTGGCCACGATTTATATATTTTTTTCAAATGTCCCCTCCATGCTTCCATAGGAATGTGTAAAGGAAACGTAATTTTCTCAATTTTTGTAAAACTTTATGGTTGATCGTCACATATTAGTGGAAGCTATGACGTCACAGCTATCTGTGAGATACCATAAGGATTAGACGATTTATACAAAGGAAAATCAAGCGTTTTAATGACAGTATTTTTATTTATAAGATTTCATAATGTAAAAAAATTAAGTTGTGACAGGCTTCAATGATGTCTGTAACCCATAAACATTCAATGTTTCTTATGGCTACTTGACGTACTTGTCATAATAAATGACTACAAGACAAGAAAGTCTATTCGATAAGATAAAAGCTCTTTCTATACATGAAGTATTTTCCAGTAATCTTCAATTTCCACCCCTTTATCTATTGATCAAATCTTGTTTTGCCTCAAGCAAATATCAATAAGAATGGTTACTGACTGTAACAATATTAAAGATAAATTGTTTGTATCTTTAAGACATTGACAACATTCTAAAATTAGTATAAATATAGTATTACTTATTCTGTTTTATTGCTTACAGTTTTTAGAGCAAACTGGGAACTGCAGTTTATGTTTCCATAGAAACCAATATAAAAGTCTGAATTTCCCACTGCAATTACATTTGCACTTGTAATTACACACGGAACATTAATAACATTAACAAAAAAAAATGTTTTAAACCAAATTAAATATTTCCATTTACACACTTGACACAAAATCACCCATTCCTATGGTGAAATCCTCCTGAAGGCTTTGTAAACAATTTGAAGGTATTTTTAACCAGCTTTGCAAATACAAGTACAAAACAAAAGTGTATTATTATGAAGTTATTAGTTTCCACTATAGCCATTAGTGTTATGAATACACTCGACTGGTTTTTTGTATTTTTATGTACACATGTATACATTCATGATATATATTTGATTATGTTTATTATTATTGTCTATTTTTCTATATTGATTGATATATAAAGTCGAAAATTCCAAAATGTGAGTCATTTCAACGCCGTTAAGTTGCAAGCAGGTTTATTTCATATGTAAAATGACCAAACCTATACTTCTATCTATGACATAACAGAAAAATAGCGATTGTCATAATATTACGCCCGCATTTATAATGGCAGTTTCATCAAAATCTATAAAATTTCGATTGGTCTGATTTTCAATACGGTTCACCCTTGGGTTATTACAAACATTCAAATCAAGTTTCATCAATATCCATCAAGAAACCAGCTCTTTATCGGGTCCACAAAGAATTCAAGAACAAAGGCCATATCTCATAGTAAATATATTTCGATTGGTTTGTTGTTGAGTAAGGTTTATCCTTGATCATAACAAACACTCACGCCAAATTTAATTAAAATCCAGAAACCAGCCCCTATCATGTCCACAAAGAATTCAAGAACAAGGGCAGACGCCCACATGTGTGTGCGTATAAAAATTATCTATTCAGAAATCACTGTGTTCTAATAGTTGATTTACATGCTCTGAAATGTAAATGATCTGTTCTTATTTGTATAATTTTGTATATTACAGTGCTATCTATAGACTGTTATGCCTGTACATCATTAGGTGGTAACAATGAAGGATGTGAAGACGGTTTTGACAGAACATTAAAAACTTTACATTTTATAGCCAGAGATTGTTATTACGGTTATTTTAGAGGAACGCATTGTTACAAATTAAAAGGAGAAAGAGGTAGGTTATAGTGTTGATTTTTTGTGTTCTTTTTAGGATAAATTCCTTTATAAGATCATAAAACGTTTCTTTATTTCTTAATATTATATACTTGGTCTCAGTCTACAGTCTTTATCTCAAGTTTGTTGAAATTTGGTGAATAAAATACAATATAGATCCAACAAGACAGTGACCTGATATATTGCCACTGATGATTGCTGTTGGTTGGTATAAGAAATAGAGTAGTCAGTCACATATTGTGGGGACAGTGACATAAATGAATGTAACTTGATGGTTTTAATAACCACCTGAACTTGCTTGTCTGTCTGTCTGTCTGGGAAATAAGAATATTGGATCTTACCATAGTCTCTATAATTATTCTGCTTCCCTTTAACCTGTAGACTTCTTAATGACTTTCTGTCTCGATTGTATTTTTTACTTATCGTCAGATTTCTAATTATTATTCACCTTACGAGAAAAAGCCAATTATGAGATTGAATTTTTTCTGAAAGTTTCAAAGAAAAACGCGAAATTTAAACTTTCGTCTTCTGTCATAAAATCGATAAAAACAAATTGAAACTGTTAAGTTGTACCCAAAAGGATTTAGATGTGAGAGATATGTCATTGTGAGCAATGGCTGCATGGAAGCAATTTTCCAAGAATTCATGCAATGAGTTTATTATCTTCACTCTATTATCTACATAAATGTTTTTCAGCTGATGGAAGTAGTATAATGGTCAGAGATTGTTCAGACAGCCACTGGGGTAGCCATTGTGGTGATATCAAGTATACTAACGAGCACAATGTGGAAGAAAAAATCAAGGGATGTTTGGAGACATGTGACCATGATGGTTGTAATACAGCAACTAAGAAACAATTTAACTTCAGCCTTGTTATTATGGCAGTTCTAATGACTAGTGCATTATTATTGTGAGATATCGAATTTATGTATAAATTATATTATGGTTGTGCTTTGAACAGTTAAGACATACTACCAACGAAATGTTAGTCACTCTGTGTTAATAATGTAAACGTATGTCGGAATCTATGCATACTTTCTCTATTCAAGTTATTGCACATTATTTTTGTATATCCTGATATCCAACTTATCACTCTTACCGCAAGCTTTACACATAATACTCAACATTCATATGATCCACATGCAATAACCCTCTTTGAATGTGTATAAGTAAGCTGATCATTCCAGATTCCAGTCATGAGTCAGTAAATCAATGACTTTTTAAGCTTAATCTATTGTGATTGTTATATGTACAGAATTGACAGCAAACGTGTCATCACAACTATAATATTACTATTCTTTGATATAATGGAATGTGGAACTAATCATAAATTTCTTGCTTAGACACGCTTTGGTGTTTAAATAGTTTTTAGTTGACTTCCCATTGCTCATATTGCTTCCAACTTTGTAGAATAAAGTTGTATTATTCAGACATAATGTTTAGGTATAGCCTTCAAACTCACGGCGCCGTTAAAAAAACCTTTGTTTTTTTGTTGTTTTTTTTAATAGCAAGTAAGTATTTATTACCATTTAGTAAGAAACTCATTTATTTTTATCACCCCTTTGATCAGCACCAAAGTATGATATCTGCTATAAATAATTGTTTTCGAGAAAAGCTTTCAATTCAACACCATCAAATACATAGAATGTAAATTTATATGCCCTTTATTATAGCATTCTATTTCATTCATATTCAAGGTACATACATACATAAATACATATATTAAGTACCAATGACAAAATGTTGATTATTAATTGCAGTTAATAACTGGCAATGTCTCAGTGTAAGGTGCAAGAGTATGCCAGCATTCAATGATTATAGATAAAATACAGTTTGCATGTGGTACTGAATTCTGGTCTCTCTTGTTCTGTATCATGATCGCAACTGGCTGTTTTTGAAAGCTCGTTATTTTCTTTAACCATGGTAATTTCAGTTTCAGCTAAAATGTATTAAAGTCAAGTATAGTTATTATATTTATCATTTTGCTGACAAAATCCCTTATGTATTTACGCTGTTTCTGTTACTTTTCATTTCTCTTTTCACGATATGCCTTGTACAAAATATTATAGACCAAATAAAGATTGCACCTAATTAATGAATCAAATCAAATTTTAATGTTTATTTCCTTACCAATCTCCAGGTATTACTCAACTTGAGCAAGAAAAATAATATTTCTTGAGTAAAAATTCTCAAGGTGATACATTAACATGACCGAATGTGTTATCTCAACCCAAAATGTATAATTAGAGTAAAATACTCAAATAGAGAACAAATTTGTAACCTACTTAACAATTGTTTTAGGATCAAATTCAAAATTATTCGTTAGTTCGTATACTATTTCTGTCTTAATTTTGCATCTAGTCACCTATAGGCAAGCAATTTGTGTTTTCAGAGTCATTGTATTCATTTATGATGTTTTACCTCCTGTGGGCAGGTTCTTATCATGAAAATTAAAGTAAGTTGAATAAATATTAAATATCTAATAACGCATTACCTATGTCCAAAGAAATGTTTATATGAACAGTCCAATTCCATTATCATCTCCTAACATCAGCCCAAAAACATATCCTTCCACCAGACCAACAGAATATTTTACCATTAGTGAAACAACATCTCTTACCAAGAGTTCAATATCATCTCTTAACACCATTCCAACAACTCTTACCAGGTAATTCCCCCTGGCCATATGTCATCAAAAAAGTAAAACAAAGGACTTTGTGGCGATATCAAGTAAACAATCGAGCACAATGTGGAACGAAATTAAGGGACTCGCGATGTTTGCAATTCAGCTACAAAGAAACAATTTAACTTAAGGCTTGTTAACAACAATCCAACATCTCGTACCACCAGTCCAATGTCATATCTTACCACCAGTCAATCGACATCTCATATAACCAAGTCCAACAATATATCTTACTATCAGTCCAACATCTTTTCTTAACAGCATTCCAACGACATGTTCTACCACAAGTTCAATAGCATCTCTTACCACCAGCCCAACAGTATCTCTGACCACCAGTCCAACAACATCTCTTACCATCAGTTTAACAGCATCTCTTACCACCAGTTTAACAGCATCACTTACCACCAGTTCAAAAACACCACGTACCATCATCGCATACTACTAGTTTTACAATGGATTGTTTCACCAGTCAAACAACCTCAAAACGAATGCAAAAACATCACCTACTAGAAGCCCGACAGCAAGTCCATCTACACTTTCTAATGTAAGTCCAGTGACATCTTCTACCACCAGACCAATAATCTCCTCTAATACTAGTCTAACACTTTCACTTTGTAATGACCAACCTTACAACATCTCCTATTATTAGTCCTACCAGGCCAACAACGTCTCTCACTACCAGTAATGTATCCTCCCCAACACTACTAATCAGCATGACCTACTATTAGTCCTAATACACCAGTCCAGCAACATCTCTTTCTACCAGTCAATAAACGTCACATTCTACCAACCCTATAGCATCCCCTTATATTATCGTGAAAATTAAATTAGTTTTTTTACTACAAAGTAAGAAGCTTAAGAGGTCTCTTCGAACACATTATAAGTTTTATCTAAATAATGATTAATTGTAACGTTTCTGGTGCATTGTAACATTTGTTGTTCCATTGTTACATTTCTTGTTGGTATTGGTATATATTTAAAACAATGAAGAACACTTCTAGTACTATACTTATATCTATCTATCTGGCCAACACCACTCACTTCTCAAGTCCAAATAAGGCTGACCGGTGGAGAGTATATCAGTAACTGATCCGTACCAAACATATTAATAGTGACTAATAAAAAAGGGGTAACAAGGGTAACAGAAATGAACTTCTTAACTCAGACAATACATATTTAGATACATAATTAATTATGTCTATTTGTGCTCTAGTTATGCCAGAAAGAGTACGCTTTAGTCGGAATATCGAAGTTGGCGGTCATGTTTAATTTGGTCCATATATTCATTTCGTGGCACCCAATGGAAATGTGTTCAGAAGTACTATCTGAAGCGAAGAAAAAACAACAAAAAACCAGTTAGACAATTAATCATACTTTGTTCATGCACTCCAAAACATACTCTTGAACCCTACCCCGGCACTAAGTCTAATGACAATTCTATGTTTTAAACAGTAAAAATTCTCTCATAGACAATAACATCATATGAAATTACCGAATCTTATGTTATCCTTATCTAATGAAAGACAAAACATGAATTACGTGTAAAAACACAACAATACCCTAGGGAGATAGAAATGTTGAAAATAATTGATAAGAAGCATATTTATAAATGACCTCGGTTGATTTATATCACGTCATTGAACAGTAAAGCAATATTCTCTAAACGACATTAAATTTCTGAAAATGTTAATTGATGTTGGATAGTATTTTAATTCCATTATGGTATTACCAAGTAATTGGAGATTATCCTTAGTAATGACAATAAATGTACTTTTTGACATGACATTTCATTGTAACATTAATACCCAATAGACCCGAAGCCAGTTCATGCAATTGCATAAAATATTACACAGAATCTTTTTTATATATAAATTCCTATAAATATCGATGAACAGTTGGCTAGATGATCAAACAGGAAATGTTGTAATGGAAAACAGTGATTCTTTATCAAGAATATAATGTCAGTAGATGAATCATTTCAACCTAATCAAACTCCACGTAAATATCATACCAATTATTATACATTATTGCTATATAACACTGTAAAACACAACAACCTTTAGCTATGGACGCTTTTTAGTAAGATCCGAATGTTTATGAGTACAGTGAAACCTGTTTTGCCGATCGGCTGATGTTTTTTTATGAAGCAGGCTAATCAAACCGAGTTAATCCCTTGTCATATGTTATCGACAAAAGCGTTAGTAAATGTTTAATTATTAAAACAATGGTTTATTAAGGGTATCCTTTTACAGATCATATAGTGATTCAGTTCGGTTATAGGACAGCTGGTTGACAGATGGTGAGGTTTGGGGGGGGGGGTGTTTCAAGTTGATTTTTAGTTGCTAATTTTAACAGTAAATCTATCGGTATTTTGTTGGGTGTATGTAAATAGTGTTAATTTAAATTCTAGAAACTATACCTCAAACTAGAAATTTTTCTTTCAATTTATATCTGCACTGGTTTTTTGTCTGAATATTGAACGTCTTGACAACAAGGTCCATAAAAGTAAAATTACGATGTGCGAATGCTGTAGTAAAAATGGTCTTATATCTAATATCAGTGTTATGTGATTGGATTTAAACAATATTTCTTCAACAAATTACAATAATGATAACAAATTATTATACAAAATTCTCCATGTGAAACCAAATAATTATTAGAACAAAAGCAGTGATAGTTGAAATAAGGTAAAAGAACATCACTCCCGACATAGTATATCACAAATCAAGTCGGTATTGGTATTTGGGTTTATAATAGTATTGCCAGATCGAGAATGTTTCGAAGGTTAACCAACCAAGTCAAGAGACAAGGTAACGTTTGCAGGAAGATCATAGTTTAAACAAACCAAGTAAGTATAGGATGTAGATCATAGTATCAGCAAACCATGAGAGTATAGGGTGTAGACAAACAGCAAACCAGAGAGTGTAAGTGGAGATCATAATATCAACAAAGTGAGTATAGGATGTAGATCATAGTAGTAAAACCTGGATTATCCGGAACCTGTATGTACCGGAATCCTGTTCAAACGGGCACAATTCTACGGTCCCGATATTTTCTCTCTATTGCTTAACTAAATTTAACCTCTGTAAACCAGAAACCTCTATACATCGGCACTGGCATCAATCGTCGGTCTCGATTGATAGAATCAACTATATTTCACCTGCACAAACCGGCATCAAAAGCGATCACCGACATCGGTCACGTGATTTAGAGTTAAATAAAGCTATGATTAGACCATTATACAATAGATATCCTAATTAGATGTCAATTGATAATTTAGAAGAATGAATGTTGATTGTGACAAAAATATAATTGTCTCAGGCGGCGGCTATTGTTCACGTGATTGATATGGAAATTTTAATCCTTGAGCGTTAACTGTCATACAGTACATTTCACAAGCCAGAATTTTTAGGTTAAATAAGGGGTGTAAAATGTTTAATTTCATTTGTTCAATTGGTTGTCATTCGAAAGGCGAGGGCTAATTAACTTCATTTTGCATTACTCGTGTAAAGTCGAACTAATACAGCTCAGTACTCTAAATATCTGCATTGTTGCGGAGGTTAGGGCTGGACATTTTTTATGTTCCGACGGCCCGCTAAGTCCTCCTAGGGAAAATATTTTGAGGTGCAGATATCTTTATATATTGCTTCACTGAATGTGACAAAAATTAATATAGAATATATAAAATTAGAGCCGATGCGACCGGATATATTTTGACAAATTTTTGTAAACAAGGCCTTGTGCAAATGGCCGCCGGAAATCGAATATTATGGTAGTTTCGTTGTTTACAATTGTTTTTCAGAATATATCAGTGTTTTAGCAGTCAATTGAATCCCCCATAGACTAGATATAATTTAATGTTAGATGGTGATATATCAAGTCTAATAAAAACAATTAGGTTATGGAGAGCTCGTAATATATTTTTGATATCTTATAATAATTTGGAAAGCTTTGAGAACTTCAAAATATCTCTAGGTTTCAAAAACTTTTCCAAATTCAAAAATTTTCCAAATTCAAAAATTTTCCAAGTTTTAAAAAATTCTCATAATTACAAAAATTTTCAAAGTTTCAAAAATTTTCAGAATTTCACAAAATCTCAGAATTTCAAAAAATTTCATAAAGTCTCAAGATTTTAAAATTCTCAAAATTTCATAGGTCTTCAAAATTATAAGAAACTTTCTCTCAAAAAGCTCCCATATAAAAATTTTTTTTTTTTTTCTTTCTTTCCTCTTCTTCTTTCTTTTAATCCATATAAATTGTATATAAAAAGTTATAAATATATTTAAATACTTACCAGGTTCTGTAGTTCAATTTCTTCCCATTCATGAAAAAATGGAAAATCCATATATTTAAAAATAGATTAGAATGGGATTACAAAAAATTAAATTTGATAACGAAAATGAAAAAAAAAAAGACATTGTTTAAAAATACCTACTCAAAATTTTTGGCCCCAACCCCCAAACTGTTCAACGACGATTTACCCCGTAAGTTATAACCCCAGCCCCAATCGGACCCTAAATAATCAGATCTTTCTTAAAAAAGGCCCATTACAACTTTAAAGGGCTTTTCCAAATCTCCTGGGACGCATCTAAAGGTTCTTTTTGGGGTTTTGGGGGTTTTCCAGGAAAGGGAAGACATCAAGAACTTTTTTAGGGAAAATGGTTCAACCTAGGGACGGCGGTGAACTATTATTTTAAAGGGGAAAAAGGGCTAAGAAATGGCTGAAAAAATGGCCCCTCTACAAACAAAAAAACAAAAGGGACACCAAAACAAAACCATCTTCGACTTCTCGTTATGAACAATGGGGGGGCCCAAAAAAAAATATAATCCCTCTCCTTAAAATAAATTTCCCAAAAGACCTTGGCCGTTGGCCCACCAAAATATCCTTCACATATAGGGATTGTACCCTTATGGAAAATTGGAGTCTTTTTGTATCACTTTAAATGAAAACCCCATTCTCTACCCAAAGACCTTAGGGTGTAAATTGCGAAGTACGAGGGAGCCCCCACCAAAAAAATTTCTTTTTTTCCCTCAAAGGAGAAGGCCAACTGCCCCCAGGGCTCTGTTCCCTCGCCCCCTTTGGGCCCCTAAATCTCCCAAAAATCCCTAAAAAGGAAATAGGGGAATACCAAATTACAAACCCCCATAAAAAATTTCCACCACACAAATTTTTCCATTAACTGATCCCAATCCCCCTCCATCTTTTCAAGGGAAATAAGCAACTTTTCCAAGGCCTCCAAAGTAAACAAAAAAAACAGAACATTTAACCACCGGGGCTGGGTACCAGGGCGAGGGGATTGGGGAATTCATATGAAACAGAGTTTAAATTTTGGGAAAATAGGCAAGAACAATCGATAAGTGGAACCAATTCTTATTGAAACGTTGCCAGACCTCCCAAATGGAAAAACTTTTAAAATCCCAAAGAAAAAACACATCTCCAGGACACTACCCCTGGGACGTCGGGGAAAACAAACCCCAAAAGATTTTGAAAGAGCTGAAACGGGCGGAGCACTCCTTTCTGGGGGGAAAAGGGGGAAACCCAAAACTCTTCAAACCCCAAGAAAAAACTTGGGCCCTCGACACCAACTAAAAAGGGCCAAAGGGGGAACAAAATCCAAAGGCAACTAGGATGGGTCTTTCACTTAGGGAGTTTGAACAAAAGATTCTTTTGACAACGTTTAAAAAAAAATTATAAAACCCTAATATTTACCAAACTAAAATTTAATTCGTCTTTACTTCAAAAAATTTTCAAAAATCTTTTTCAAAAACACCATACCATTTTCAGTGAGGCATTTAAAACCACACATCCCCATTCTCTTGAGTGTTCCAAAACGTTTTTGGGAAATGAAATCTGCAGGAAAAGGAATTCCCTATTCACCAGACAATTTTGCCCCCCGACTCGAACCCCCTCCTTACCCAAAAGGAGCACCTCTTTAATGTCAAGGGGGTATTGCCATAAAGGACCTGAAACTAGTTAAAATCTTATTTTTAATTACAACCAACGGGGCATAAATGCGCACTTTAGGTCGAAACCTAAAACACCCTCCAGTTATAAATTGTATGGATTCTCCAGGGGGTACACCCCCAAGTTCCCCCATTTTTCCCAAATTTTTTAAAATCATATAAAAGGAAAATTTTTATAACATAATCATTGTTTTGTTGGAGAAAATTTTAACTTAAACATTCTCGACCCGACTGGGAATTTATATATCTACTCACGCCAACCTTTTTTGCATTATAATTCATATTTTTTACAACCAAAACAATTTCTTTTATATTGATACATACATATTATAATTAACTACAAGTAAAGGTTTATACATTCATTCATAGATGAAATGACATCATAGACCGGATTTATGTTATAGTCTATTAAACCCAAAATCGATATTATTTTTTACACTCCACCGTATCCTATACCACCCTAAATTTTGTCCACATTAATCCAGCTGGGCTCATATGGGTAGGGGAAATGGAAATAATACGTTTGGTTTAAATTTTTAAAAAAGCTTTTTTTTTCTTACATATTATACGCATTTACGATGAGTGCCCGGCATATGCCTTTTTTAGATTTTGATTTTTATTTTGCACGAAACTATGGGGGGAAAAGGGGAAAAGTACATATGAAAAATATCCACCCCAAATTACATATTGGGTAAGAGGGCATAAAAAATTAAAAAAAAATTAATCTAAATTGGTGTCTAGACAAATTTAATTTCATTTGAAAATAGCTCATGATATTTTTAAAATGTTAGTTTTTTGCCAAAGATTAAAATTTTTTAAAACTACACATAATCGACTTTTAAAATTATTAGGAAAACCCAAAATTTAATAAAGGAATCCTTTTTACCCCTTTTACTTCTTTCCATTCTAAGCATCAGCATACTGATATAATATCCATAATATTTTTAAAAAGGGCTGAGGAATTTAAGAATGGTTATTAGGGGAAACAACTTAAACTCCCCTCGATGACAGCGGAACAATGGAAAATCCTAAGGCAGAGAAACATTATAGGGGGCATTTAAAAGCAATCGCTCCAAAAATTTCAAAACCACCCTATACGATCAATCTTTTAGACCCCAGGATCGGGTTTTAAATTTAAAGGATTAAAAAACCTCAATCGGCCGGCCGAGGGTGATCGATCCTAGGAAATCAGATTTTTATTTCTAAAAAAGGGGCATTACTTTGCAAAAAACCCCCCTTTAGAAAGGGTTTCGGGAACCACAAGGGCTCCTGGAATACCACGGCATCTCAGGAGGAATTCAGAAGCTGCTGGGGGGTGTCTCCAGGACGACTTGTCGGGGAAAGGGGCCAAGGACGGTATTTTCTTGAAAAGGAAATTCCCAGAAAATGGACCTCCCTGATATCTAATTTAAAAATTTTAGTGAACGGGGGCTCTACAAATGTCAAAAACATCCGGCCCATTTCACTGCCGAGGGATTTCAAAAAGTGCAAAGGGGGGATGCCCAAAAGGGCTGCAAGGCATTTGGAAAATAACTCGCAATTGATACGCAATCGGGAGCGGGCCAAGACAAATCAATCATCAATAACCTGCTCTCCATTGACTACATATACGAGTATGTTACCCAGAAGGACCTGGGGGTGGCCTTGTTGGCCTACGACCAGGAAAAAGCCTTCGATAGGCTCAGCAGGACCTACCTCAGTACCCTTCTGGAAAGATTGGGGCTTCCATTTAGTATCACTAAATGGATCTCCATTCTCTACAAGGACCTTAGGGTGTATTGCGGCGTACGTGGAGCCTTCACAAATTGTTTTACCCTCGAAAGGGGAGTAAAACAAGGCTGCCCCCTATCGATGGCTCTGTATGCCCTCGCGATACACCCTTTGGCCCTTAATATCTCCAACAATCGATACATTAAAGGTATAGATATACCAAATTATCACCGACAGGTAAAAACATTTCAACACGCAGACGATTTGTCCGTTATCTTAACTGATCCCAAGTCCTTCTCCAGTCTTGATCAAGAATTAAGCAACTTTGAGAAGGCCTCGGGATCAAAGATAAACAAAAATAAAACAGAAATTTATACCACAGGGGCGATGTCTGCCCACGTACCAGACGAAGATAAAATGTACATCAAGGAACAGATTAAAATTTTAGGAATATATTTTGGCAAGAACAATCATGATAAGAATTGGAATCCAATTCTTAACAAAATTAGGCAGACCATCACCAAATGGAAAGACCGATCTTTAAAATTCAAAGAAACATTACACATCTTAAACACTTACATTTTATCTCAAGTCTGGTACGTCGGCAGAATATCAAACCTAACAAACATATTCTGAAAGAGCTGAATCGGGCTATCTACTCCTTCATCTGGGATGGAAAGAGCGAGTGGATAGCCCGAAACACTCTTCAACTACCGCTCGACGAGGGGGGGCTTGGGGTTTGTGATATTGATCTCAAACTTCAGGCCTTCACCCCCAACAAATAAAATGGACCATAGGGGGGAACAGATATCCATGGACATCCCTGTTCTACTACTGGATGGGTCTTACTCTTAGGGAGTTTGACACTGACAGAAGCTATTCTGTGACAACGTTTCAGGCACCACATAAAATTAATACAATAGCCTCTAATTTCAGGAAACTAAAAATTAATTGGCAGCTGCTTATAACTTCAAAAATTTTATACAATAATCTTTTAAATCAACAACACCATACCATTACAGTGCAGCAGCATTACCCACACATCACATTCTCTTGTGTGTTCCAAAATCTTTGGAAGTCGAGTCTGAATCAGGGGGAGAAGGAATTCCTTTTCCTCATGATTCATTCTGCCCTCCCGACTCGACACCTCCTCTCCAAACGGAGCACGCAAGAGTTTAATGTCAAGTGTGGGTATTGCCATAAACATCCTGAAACGTTGTTACATCTTTTTGTAACGTGTGACTATTTGTCACCATTACGGAATAGCTTCTGCCACTTTATGTCGAACACCCTAAAACAGCCCATCCAGTTGCATGAATTCGTACGATTCATGCCAGGGATACACCACCAACTGTTCCCCCATATGTTCCATTATTTTAACATCATCTGGACAAATCGTTCTGCCCCAAAACCTGTCGGTGATATAATCGATAATCTATTGTATCGATTGTTGGAGATATCACCTTTGCTACTATAACCATTCTCGATCTCAGCCTCATCTGTGATATTCATATATCTCATATTTTTAAATTCATAATTCTTATATATTTTTACATTTACCTATATTATACATTATCTCATATATTTATACATACATATTATATATTTATTTACATACATATTATATATTTATATACATATATTATATTATATACATAGATTATATTTATTTACATACATAGACTATATTTATAGATTATATTATATTATATACATAGATTATATTTATTTTCATACATAGACTATATTTATACACATACTTAGATTATATTTACATTAATATATTGTGCAATAAACTATATTATAATTATATATACATAATACATATCTTCGGTAAATAATTTAAATAAATCTTTCTTTTTTTTTTATATGTATTATACGTTATGGTTACACGATGATGATCGCCTCACATATGCCTTTATTAGATTTTTAATTATTTTTATTTTTGTAAGAAAGGCATATGTGAGAGGTGGATATTACTATGTACATATGTTTAAACTAGTATATCCACCATGCACTTGATCGGAGTGTGGGTGGGTAAGAGGACAAAAAAAAAAAAAAAAAAAAATTAACTACTCCACTAATTGGTGTCATTATTGTCACTTACAAGTGTTGAATTACTATTCGTTATTAATATAGCTGCTTTATGCTGGATTTAATAGTGTTTAGTTATTTGCCTATTGTTTTTTTAGTGAGTTGAACTTATAGTTTTAATCTCACACATAATCGATTTCTTTTGAAATTAGTTTATTATTGTTCGTAGGATTCGCCCGAATCTCAAAGTTGGTCGTAAGATTCGCCCGAATCTCAATAAGATTATACCGCTTCTACTTACTATAGTCGGTCATAACTCTTAGCATCCTCAGCATACTGATATAATACTCGGCATAACTGATTTCTCTCGAAATTAGTTATTGTTGGTCGTAAGATTCGCCCGAATCTCAATAAGATTATACCGCTTCTGTTTACTCTAGTCGGTCATAATACTTAAATCTGCCGCGTCTATTATTCTAGTCGGTACAATGGAAAGTCCTAAGGCTGATGCTCAAACACTTACTATGGCTGAAGCGTTTAAGAGCACGCCGGCTCCAAAAAATTTCGAAAAAGTCACCCGTACGATCATGTAGTGCTTGTCAGACCCGAGGATGGATTTACATTCAAAGGATGTAAAGCAACGTCAATCGGTCCAGGAGTCAGATCTTGGGGAATTGATCAAGATCCTAGGCAACGGATCAGTTCGTTAGCTTTCTCGACGAGAGAAAGCGCGGACATTGCACTTGGCAAAGACACCCTCCTCGGTAGAAAGTCGAAGGTGGTGATACCACAATCGGTCAGTCGTGTATCGCATACCATCTGCTTACTCTGAGGAGGAACTGTCAGAAGACCTGCATGGAAGGGGGTATAACGTCTCTAGTGTACGTCGATTCAAAGTCAGGGAAGGCGCCGAGGACGGGACGGTAGTTCTATCGTTCCCGAAATGGCAAATTCCCAGACAAATCGGAATCGTCTATCTGATTCGAAATACCTACCCCTACGTGGACGGGGTCCGCCGCTGCTACAAATGTCAAAATTTTGGACATCCTGGCAAACACTGCCGAGGGATCCAAAAGTGCGGAAATGTGGTGGCATGCAATCCACGGATGCATGCAAGGCACTGGAAACGAAATGCGCCAATTGTAATGGAGGGCATATGGCGGGAGACCCCAAATGTCCGAAATTACAAAAGGTGAAACACACGCTAAAGGTTAAAGCTAAGACGGCTATATCCTTCAAAGGGGCAACAGCTCTCGTTAAGATTCGGGATGACTTTGAGGCAACGAAACCCAAGAAGAAAGATCATTCTTCGAAGGTGGAGAAACCGAAAAAGACCACTCCAGTATTCGAGACGAGCGTCCCCCCCAATGGTGTCTACGGGGCCCAGATTCACACCAGTGTTTCGGGATGCAGACAATTTTCTTAAACTTGATGCTGGACGTTGCAGAAATTGCTGCGACAGCTGCTAAATCAGACGAAGGGTACGACAAGCGCAGAGTTAGTCCGAAGATCATTCAGGCTATTAAAAACTCTTGAGAACTTTAAGGAGTCCTCCATCACCGCAAGTAGCCAAACAGACGTCTCTAGAAAACGGAAAAAGGATGCACGAGGAAGTCCTGAATCGTATCCTGATGCCTCAGTCGAAGACACAACTAAAAGCAGATCAGCTTTTAAGTATGTCAGAACGGTCAACATAGGTCGTATCCTCTCAATGTCATCAACTCCAAATTCAAGTAAGACTGATGCTAAACTGAAGCCGTCTATTTCAAACACAATGGCTTCAGATTTAGTGTCAGATTCCTGTCAAAAAGTGTGCGACGGAGAGGAGGAGGTTATGGAAGAACATGGTCGATCTGAACAATGTGACACCAATACTTGCTTAACTCTTGGGTACGACTGACAGGACGAATAAATTACTTCGAACGGAACAGGAAAAGACTAGCATCTACAGTTCTGTCGCAATGGATCGCAGTCTTAAAATCCTGCAGCATAACTTTAATGGCCTTCGGGCCAGACTCGTTGAGTTGAGGAAATTTCTTAGTACCGCCCGGTACGACGTTCTCTGTTTCCAGGAAACCAAGCTCTATCCTGGAGTAGATAATCCAACCTTGCCCAGGTATCTCTGCTCTAGACTGGATAGACCTGGTTCACAGAAAAAGCGTATCGGTGGAGAATTGCAATCTAAGTAAGGGAAGGAATACCTTATCAAACACTATCCCACTAGAGCAAGCTCTAAGATAATGGTGAAAAATCAAGCACCTTGGAGAATCATCTCCCACCTACCTCGAGATCACGAGGTTCAGGTAAGCCAAAAAGAATATAAGCTTTGGCCAGGCAGTTCGGGAATCCGTTCGAAAATATGGGCTAGATAGGTTGCCCATCAGAGAGTTTGCTCTCCCCCAGATTGCTCATTGGACGATCACACCTCTCTCGCTACGAGATTGGATAAGAAACGGGACGATCCCTGCATCGCTCGGATGATCGCTTTAACTCATATGGACGCTAGATGGTCGGAAAGCACCGTATCTACACTGATGGTTCACATAATTATTGTGAGATAGATTTATTGAATAAACGTAAGCTGGACTATAATCTGAAAAACATTTTGTCACATACGGGAGAGGGTATGTCAGCAATTTGTGAAGCATTAAATTATTTCTTAAAAGAAATAGGAATGATCACCTAGGTAGCACATCAGAAGAGCGTCCTGCTCATCTGTAGGTATGACGTCGAACGTGGACTCAGTCTTCGGTAAAACGTCAAGAAGAATCACAGAATAAGGACAGAAGAAGTTTAAAGAGCACATCGCTCTTTACAGAAGAAGGACAGATGAAGTCATAAGAGCACATCGCTCTCTATAAGAAGAAAGAAGACAGTTACAGAAGAAGAACGAAGAATTAAGATACAGAAGAAACGAAGAATCAAGATACAGAAGATGAACGAAGAAGGAAGATACAGAAGAAGAACGATGAGTAAAGATATAGAAGAAGCCATAGGAGCAGGTCGCTCCTTACTCAACGTCCGCGATATGGTTTTGATTACCGAAGCAGACACAATGCCTACCAGTCAGTCAGTCAGTTTAATTTCATATGGCAATATGTCTACTCCGAAAAAACGTCCCGCAGAAAATTCTAGAACTCCGTCAGCCAAACGTTTGCGAATTGAGTTAACTTTAGGTCAGAAGGTCGACTTGATCAAAGACTCCGAGAAAATTCCAAAATTCACACTAAAAGAACTAAGCGATAAGTATGGAATAGGTAGGAGCACTGTCGGAGATATTATTAAAAAGAAAGACTTATATTTTAAATCATTTTTTGTTCGATTGGTTCAAGTTTGCAAGGTCTAAGCAAGTCCCGATCAGTGGCCCTATTTTAAGGAGAAATCATGATTATCTCCCTTCTTTAACATAAAGCCTGGCCAGACCAGAACCTGTCTAAACCGGCATTTTCGGGCGGTTCCGACGCATGCCGGATAATCCAGGTTTTGTATAAGTAAACGGATCAAAACAAATTTAGATCATAATATTAACAAACCATGTGAGTTTAGAATGTTGATGATAATATTTACGAACCGAGTGAGTATAGATGCAAATCATGGTATCAACAAACCAAGTGAGAATAGGATGTAGATCATAGTATTAGCAAACCAGAAAGTAAAGATGTAGATCATAGTATCAACAAACCAAGCCAGTATAGGATCTAGACGATAGTATCAACAAACCATGTGAGTATAGGATTTAGATGATAGTATCAACAAACCATGTGAGTATAAGATTTAGATCATAGTATCAAGAAACCAAGCCAGTATAGGATCTGGATGATAGTATCAAGAAACCATGTGAGTATAAGATGTAGATGATAGTATCAACAAACCACGTGAGTATAGGGTGTGGATCATAGTATCAACAAACTAAGTGAGTATAGATGTAGATCATAGTATCAACAAACCATGTGTGAATAGGATGTAGACCATAGTATCAACAAACTAGGCGAGTGCAGACAAGCTATTTATGCGCTATGCATATATTGCAAACAGGTTATTTTGTTGGAGATATAAGCTTGGGCTTGCTGTTGTAGGTTTTCCTTGCTACTAGGCTAGTAGGTCTATGACGTATTGGATATTGGATTCTTCTTCTATTCCCAAGACACAATGAATTGAAGGCACATTAAAACATATAACAAATCCTACTTTATTTTCATCAAACACTAATGGCACTCTACTGTATCAAAAGATCTACCTCAGACCTTTCTCTTCCCAGTCAACCGTCCTTTTCCCTTGCCAAAGAGTGAATGAGTCGAAAGATGCCCTCTCATAGTTTAGTACCTATATTTATATTATCTATCCAGATGTTCCTAATTAAGGATATCTGTTAGAACTTGTCCCTTAATACTAAAGTAATTTACCCACACATGGTTTTACTTTTCAAGTGCCCGATAGGTGACGATAAAAGATGTAAGCCTGTTGTCCCTTAATACTAAAGTAATTTACCCACACATGGTATTACGTTTCAAGTACCCGATAGGTGACGATAAAAGATGTAATTAGAGGAGTTTGGTGGGATATGTGTTGATTTCCGGACATGTAATAATTTCACCGTTTTATAGTGGCCATTGTTTGATCGAGAATATAATGGAATTATTTCATTATCTAAACGTAAGGTGTGACAATTATAGTCCAATATAATACCAAAAGTTTGAAAAAAATCGTTTCCAATAATCATGTCCCTGCCTAAATTTTGTATTATATGAAATTCATATTTAACATTGGTTTTTCCGAGTTGAAATCTTACAGTACATTTGCCCTTAACGTTTAGTGATTTCCCTGTAACGCCTACCATTTTATGTAATTTATCCTTTTCAATTATGAGATTTGACCAGTGGTCTTTTGGAATTTTTATGAATGTCGCATAGTCAATAGCAGAACATTCAGCTCCGGAATCATTTAGAGCATACAGTACATATTTGGACATAGTTAGAGCACAATAAGTATTTCCTACTAATGGTTTGTTGTTACCCAGGTTTGTCTTTTCAGTTACCATGACATTCCTGGGTTGAATTAGTTTTTTGAATGGTTATAAGAGGATTGCATACGCCTGCAGTAACGCCGAACATGACCTGGAGTGTTACAAATGGGACGACCATCGGGGGTATATTGATAAGAAGGGCGATGGGGGTTATGGGAAGAAACTTTCTCTTGAAATCGAGGCCTGAAGGAATTTGATTTCTCCTGAAATCGAGGCCTAAAGGAATTTGGTTGATGATGATGAAAATTTTGAGAGGTATTACTAGCACCGGTGAAGTCTTGAAAACTTGATTGGGGTTTGTTGTTTGATGATGGGGTTTGCTTTGATAAGGCTAACATCTCTTCAACCTTGTCAGAAAGAAGTCGAACGGTGTCCTCACGTGCGAACTGCGCTTTGGAAAGGGCATCAACTTCCATTGGAGTTTCCTCCCGAGTTCGACGAATATTAAATGTGCGAGAGACCTGCTGTTCAAAGGAGGCGACCCGTAAGGCTGCATCAATTGTCTCTGGGCGATTACGAATTAATCTACGAGCTACACTGTCTTCTATTAAACCATCAACAAAGATATCAA
This sequence comes from Nipponacmea schrenckii, assembly GCA_030562195.1. Lineage (NCBI taxonomy): Eukaryota > Metazoa > Mollusca > Gastropoda > Lottiidae > Nipponacmea > Nipponacmea schrenckii. The sequence continues at coordinate 43,838,631 of JAUJPP010000003.1, read as the reverse complement.
CTAAATGAGACTGAATATAAGGGTGGTAAATTTCCTCAGAATTATAAGCGTCCTCTGCCAAATTAATTAATTTAACGCCAAAGGCTTGAACGGACTCTCCAGTACTCTGCTTGGCCTTACGTAACTTAAGAAGGGCAAACTGTTTGTCAGAATTGTCACTAAAACGGGCTATTAAAATATCTTTTAAAGCACGCCAGGAAATATCAGGGGTGGCTTTAATGTGCCGTAAAACGAAATTGCCGGCGATACCAGTAGATGTCTGGAGGGCAAGACCAACTAACCTAGAATCATTTGCACTAACCGAAACTCCGGCCTTTTCAATATCCCTAATCCACTCAGAAAATCTTTTACCACCTTCACCGGAAAAATTTCGTATTTGTTGGGGCAAGCCTTGAGCTCGTAATTCTAACATTAATTGGTGGAAATTCTCAGTAAAAATGCGAAGTGCAACTTCAGGATCCATGATAAGATTTTGGTAGTATAGAGAGATATATGGCGAGAATAAGAAGGAATAGAGAGAGTATCAGACCGCAAATGTGGCAAATCGCAAGACAAATAATTGCAATACAAAAAAAAACTCACCGATTCCTGTAGGCGTTGTTTGATGATTATATTTCTTGAATGGACTTCACGTTGTATTCCGTGACGACTTTTAATTTTACTGGAACGTACCGTCACTGCACCATTGCAGACAAGCTATTTATGCGCTATGCATATATTGCAAACAGGTTATTTTGTTTTTGTTTTGTAAGATCTTTTCCTATGAAATAAATAGACATCTTACCAGATGTACCTCAATACTTAATTAATTAGCCAACCCATGGTTTTAACTTTTCAAGTATTAGAAGTGTGACACTAATGACATAAGATTCACAACGATTCTGTTTTATATAAACCTCTTCCCAGCTGTGTGAAATTAACTAAAAGCGAGTCTTTTGATTCAGTAGAGATTAACAATAATTCATCAATTATAACAATGCTACACGAGTATAGATGTAGATGATAGTTTAAACAAACCAAGTGAGTATAGGATGTAGATCATAGTATCAGCAAATCATGAGAGAATATGATGTAGACAAACAACAAACCAGGGAGTGTAAGTGAGTATAGGATGTAGATCATAGTATTAGCAAACCAGGGAGTAAAGATTTAGATGATAGTATCAACAAACCATGTGAGTATAAGATGTAGAGGATAGTATCAACAAACTATGTGAGTTTAGGGTGCGGATCATAGTATTAACAAACCAAGAAAGTGTAGATGTAGATCATAGTATCAACAAACCATGTGAGAGTAGGATGTAGACAAACAGCAAACCAGGGAGTTTAAGTGGAGATCATAATATCAACAAAGCGAGTATAGGATGTAGATCATAGTATTAGCAAACCAGGGAGTAAAGATTTAGATGATAATATCAACAAACCATGTGAGTATAGGATTTAGATGATAGTATCAACAAACCATGTGAGTATAAGATGTAGAAGATAGTATCAACAAACCATGTGAGTATAGGATTTAGATGATAGTTTCAACAAACCATGTGAGTATAAGATGTAGAAGATAGTATCAACAAACCATGTGAGTATAAGATGTAGAAGATAGTATCAACAAACCATATGAGTATAAGATGTAGATCATAGTATCAACAAACCATGTGAGTAGAAGATAGTATCAACAAACCATGTGAGTATAGGATTTAGATGATAGTATCAACAAACAATGTGAGTATAGGATTTAGATGATAGTTTCAACAAACCATGTGAGTATAAGATGTAGAAGATAGTATCAATAAACCATGTGAGTATAAGATGTAGATCATATACAAATATCAACAAACCATGTGAGTATAAGATTTAGATCATAGTATCAACAAACCAAGCCAGTATAGGATCTAGATGATAGTATCAACAAACCATGTGAGTATAATATGTAGATGATAGTATCAACAAACCATCTATTGTACATACCTTCACCATCTACATGTATATTATATATTATATATTTTTTTACTGTATTATTTCATGTTATTGATTTTCTTTTTGAATAAATTGTTTTGAATAGTTGTTTCTGAATTTCCGTCTTACTCTTATAAGTTTTCATTTTTTTGTAACTTTATGACATGAATAGTAACGAGTGCCGTTTAAATTGGTCTATAATGTTAAAGATATGTTGAACGATATGGCATGTGTTCTACAAAACATGCTACTTGTAAATGGTAGGATGTAGACGGCAAAAAAGGCAAATCTTTACTAGAATCTACAGTTAATCTTCCTGTGATAGAGTAACAAATACAGGAATCTTCTTATCTCATCTCACCTAATTTGTTTAAACATCAAATCAAAAAGCCAAATCATGTTATAAATAATGACTTAATCTCTGTTTGTCAATACATTACAACTAGAATAGCATTATCTGTCACACAATATACTTATAAATCAAATTGTTTACACCGGCTGTAATGTTATTTTAATGCCACAAAAACAGTTTAACTTTGAATTATTGATCTATAATGCGTTAAAAAATAATTCTGTGCAATAACTACAACGATATTTGATAATATAGTCCTATTGTTTCATTAGTAGGAGGTTGCATAGTTACGTATCCCTGTAAAGGTTATGTGTCATCAGACCTTAACATATCATCCTCTCTCGTCTTCGAAATTGAAAGAGTGAACAAAATTATCATAAATTTAGGACAAATATTTCAAGATTAGTAGACAAGTATTTTGGGTTAATATATAAGATCAAAATAAATAACTATGGTTTTAGTAGATAAAATCATCATCTTGGGTAAATATACAAGATCAAACCGTTGCGGTAAATATACAAGATCAAATATCTATAGTAGACATGAGATTTTATCATTTTAGATAAGTAAACATAAAATTTAAATTCTCAAATATGAGTATTCATCAATGAACTCAATTGGTGTCATTAAGTAAGAGTATTCCTTAAAATCTGGAAAACTAAAAGAAGTAAGTAATTATTGAAAAACGCCTTATCAATTTATTAAGCGTTTTTCAATAAGTTTTTCAAGTTAAATTGGAGTAGGTTTGGTATAGTTTGTTTGATTAATGAAAGAATTGATTTATAATTCCCGCTTTTTCAACATCATCATAAATATTGTAGTAATTAATCGAAAGAGGTTAGAATTGTTTTCTTGAAACTTGCCTGGACAGTTATCTTTTTAACCCTTCAAACTTTAGAGACATCCAGGTTCCAAGCAGTGCGGAATTTTTGCATGTTACCAAATACTTTCCTGCAAATACCTTTTTTTTGGCGGATTATTCACCGCATATTGCCATGCATCCAGACATATCGGGCTAACGGATTACAATATCATTATGGAAAAAAAAAAATTGACTGCTTGAAGGGGCCAGTCCGAGAAACGTTTCGCCACTATGTTTGGATCCTCGTGGATTCCAAAGAATTTCCCCCAGTCATTAACAGACAAGAAGTGATTGCATTTATATTATAATTTTATGATACGCTTGAAACTTTTATTATCAGATCGAGGAAGATTCGGAACTAGTTATAATGGACAGTGGTCACGTATACCTGCCACCTGGTCTATACGACTTGGTCAACGTCAGAATAGATTCTGAGCGCTCTGTATGTCGTGATGGTTCAGGAACTGCTTGAGTGTCTCTAAAGTGGTGAATAATAAAAGTTCTGGATACCCTCTTGCACTTTCTATTCCAATACATTTTTATATAATATACATCATTATTCTTGGTATTTTTGTAAATATCTTATCATATTAATATTCAAAGTGTATTATACTATTCTTTTTTTATGTATATTATACCTTATTGTTCATTTATATATCAAGATGAATTGATTTTGGTAACTGATTAACATAAGCTTTAGCTTGTTTCCGAAACCACACTTATGTAATGTAATTATTGTGTACAGTTGAAAATAAAATATTGTTTAAATCAATAATAAAAGTTAATTTATTAGGTCTACCGGGAAGCTGGTTTTCATTTGAGTCACCGAGGATGATCAGAGGTTTACTATCGTCTTTTGCCTCAGATATGTTTTCCTGGACGAGTTCCAATAGTTCTCAGGAGATCTTGGTGGAACGTAGAAAGATCAAAAAGTGTCTAGGCGATGTGAAATTTTCCAGTAAGGAGTTTTTTATTTGGTGCGATTTCTCAAGCAATGTCTCAGAAAACGTCATGGTTTGATAATTCAGAAATAACCTACCTGTTAGGCTACTGCCATTTAAGTGGAGTACGCCTACAGACTTTGTTTCATATACTGACCTTGTTTCATCTTGTTTCATATAACGTAGAGACCGCGTTGATACATACAGACCTTGTTTCATATACTAGTACTCACCGTTTTTTATAAAACATACAGACCATGTTTCATACAAACAGATCATGTTTCCTACAAACATGCCTTGTTTAAAACATATAGAATTTTATACAGACACACCTTGATCCATACAGAACTCGCCTCAGGTGTTCCAATATAAAGATCATACTGAGACTTCCCTAATGCTTTGAAGTAAATATAATGTCATTGGAGAAAAATCTCGTTTATGGGGGAATTGATATTCCATTTATTGAAGAACATCATGATAAGATGATTATAGTTTATTGTTACAGATAATGATTTAATGTTGAGATTCTATGGTCATTTAAACACAACATTTTGTACTATTTAGAACTAATAATAGTCGTTAATGAATTTGAAAAGTAGCTGATAAAGGTAATTCAGGCATCACTCCTCGCTTAATATTGTGTTTTGAAATAACAGATTATCATTCTTTCAAAATCAATAATTAAAATACAATTTTACCGATAAAGGGGAGATCTCGATAGATTTTTAATAGTTTCGCTGGACACAAAAGTTTTTTCTGCTACTTTTTCAAATTTGACTTCAAACTTGATCAAGATAAAGATGAATTGTGTGACGGATTAGTAAGCCTACATATATTATGGCCTCTTCATATATTGACCTATTAAATCAAGATAAACGCGACTTGTCATTATCATTCTTGCGATAATTATTCCCTAAAGTGCTCCCCAAATAGACTTAATAGATTAATAATCGACCCACTTGTCAAATCTCTAGTCATATCTCAATAGTCGAATGTCAATGCTTGAAATCTCAATGGAAGACTAGACAAATTCTTGATTAATTTCTTTATAATAATAAGATGTGCGTGATAAATAAAACCATATCTAATCATAATAAAAATTGGTTTTATATGAATAATGAAACATTGAAGAACGTCACGCTAATCCCATTATTGCAATCAATGTTACATTGCTATATCAGTCTAAGTCTTTTAAAATGTATTGGTAATTGAAAATTTAAAATGTGAAACACAAATTTGCACGAATCGGAAGCGACAACGAAACGCTGACCCTTGACTATGAGGACGAAAAGGGGAGGTTTAAAGGGACGGGCATTTACACGGTTTGATTTTAGTCATGAATATACATATGTGACCAGTCTTAAGAAGTACTAAAAACATCGAAATTCCTTCAAAAATACCTCAAAGTCGGAATTTTACTTTCAATTTCTATATCTCTTTTACATATGTAATATAGCGTATAGGTTTTTAGCATATCAGCACCTTAAATAGTTTTTTAACTGTTACACTTACCAATGTGACCTTGTTTTTCAATTAATATCTATTTACGATGATGTATTGAAAGACTGAGATAATGGAACCGAAACGAAATGATATTTTGTGACATTAGTCGAGCTTTTGACAAAATCTGGCTGAAGGCCCTCTCTCATAAACTGAAGGCAATAGGTATTCGAGGAAAACCTTTTCAGAATTATCTTACAAATAGAAATCAAGCCGTTATAGTAATATATGGAGTTATATCTTTAAGTCTTAATTTGAAAGCTTGTGTTTCCAAAGGTTCTCTTCCCGGGCCCCTCCTTTTTCTTGTATATATGAATGATATACTAGTAAATGATCATATTAACTCTAATATACGTCTTTTTGCTGACGAGACCTCACTTTATTAGTATTGAAGATAAAGTGAGGTGTCGCAACACTCTTAATAGATATATTCAAACTATTTATGACTGGCCTTTGAAATGGAAAGTTCTTTTTAATCCCAATAAAACTAGATGCATAACTTTTTTCCAGAATAGCTAATACTACAATTTCTAGTCTTGATTTTAATTAAACTATATTAACTGACACTAATACACATAAACATTTATGTCTTATTTTTGATAAAGACTGTTCATGGACTTCTCACTATTAAGTAACGAAAACCTGTAAACTGATAGATTGTTTACGCAGCTTGAAATATACAATATCTTAAGAAACTCTTTGCAGCCATTTTATTTTACCAGTTTTTGACCAAGCTGGTGTGCTCTGGACGAACTGTTTGAAAAATGATTCTTCAAAATTAGAAAAAAATACATTTAGACGCAATTAAATCTATAACAGGTCTTGTCCATGGCACTTCTCATTCGATTTTATACAAAGAATCTGGTTTCATTACTATAGATCTTTCCTCCGTATCGTCTTTATTATCCGGAATTCCCTCATTATTTTTTGAACTTAATGTAAATATATTTTAAACAGTCCATAAGTTTATCAAACGCTTCGAGTAAATTGTGTGACATAAAATTACTACGCTTTCATCTTAAATTTTTTCTTAAAATCTATCATACTGAATTTATTAACCATCATACCAGGTATTCACTTATCTATTTAATCCTATTTATTTATTTATTTATCTATTTATTACGTTTTTTATTTTACCTTATTATTTAATATTAATATAGTAATTATTTCGCTTCCTTGTAAATGTTTATTTGTATTATTATACAGTCGAGAGGGATTAATATAAGCTTCCTGTTTGTTTCCAGATCGACTAATTCTTTATTTAAAATTGTATCATTTGCTATTTTAATAAATAAAATAAATATTGTTCAAACCAATGTGACCATTCTTACTTTTTTATCTTTCGTTTAAGCCTTTAGTTTTAGTGCAGAATTTTCAAGCAATAGTTAATAACATATATTATTTTAAATCTATTTTCAATATGTAACTTTGAACACAGGCGAAGCAGATTTATATAAGCTTTCAGCTTGTTTCTTTATCGTCATTTCATACTGTTTTATGTTACTTATATTTCACTGTAAAATGAAAAAAAATATTGTTTTAACCAATTTTTTTTTGTATATTGTTGATTTATATTTATAGTACTTCTTTATTTTTATATTTTTGTCAATGTTATTATGAAGGCATTAGACAAGGACATTCGATTGAAATTTATATATTAAGTATTGACATATTTGTAAGATGTAATTTTATTTTTTGATTCTGATTTTTATATAAGTACATGTATTGTACTATCAGAATTTTTGTTTGAATAAAGTTTGAAATGTCACCGATTGTGTGGCCATGCATTTGCCTTGAACCCTAACCGATAACACATATAAATGTATGCAGAGTATCAAATGATGAAGAGTCGTATATTTAAATTTCTGACGCAGATAGTTCAATATTTCCCGTTTCTGAAACTCAGGTAAGTATACAGATCCCCATCGCATCATTCGACTATTAATTATGGATGAATTGAGAGATATTAATGAGCTAGGGATATAATTAGAACATATTTGTGTTAAGCAGACCGTAAGTAAATTTATAGTTCATTACACTGATTGGGCAGAATTACTGGCGTATTATTCTTTCTTCAACAACCAACATGGCTTCCCTCTATATCGTCTTTAAACGCTGAGGTAAATGATGTTATAAGTGGCAGGAACTTATCAAAGAGAAAAACTGATTTTGAATTATGCGTAAACTCTCGTAAATTCTGAGTAGATGTAATTGATGTCGTGAGTTTGACCAATTTACTTAATTTCACAAAAGTCAAACAAAACAAGATTTACCATTCTTTAAAGTAATAAGCATGTATTGTTTTTATACTTGCTTGCCAGTGCTTCAGCGAATTTATACGATAGCCTTTTCAAAAGGTTCATGGGCATTACTGAATCACCTGTGGTGGAATATATATTTCTTTGCAGCTTTTCCTTGCTGTAAATATCCGTATTAAAACACAAACGACCGAAGTCACCAATCAAATAATGTGTAATCATGGTTTAGAATCACTCGTACGAAAAGGTCGATGTTTACATAATGTGAAACTTGAGTTGATGTAATTCAATACAGCTTCATGGAAAAAGAAGAAACCATTAAACTACTAATGTTTCTGGAAGAAAACCGTCAACTAGAACTCAGACTATGACATCTTATCAACAACATTAACCACGAGCAAATTATTTTACCAAATAGAACGTCAAATGGAAGGGAAAGATTAATTCTAAAATCTAAAGTAAATGACAGCGAGCATTATTAAGCTTCTGTTGATATCCAATACTTTAGAATCAATTAAACCTGGTTGTTGATAGGGTTTCAATAGATTTTCTATACCAAGATTCTTGATTCAAGTCATATTAACACACTGATAGGCGGGCATTCGTCAATTTTTGCCTGTACACACAATGTTAACAATACTTAGATTGACACTATACATTGCGTAAGAACTGTTAACGGTTAAATATAATAAATCTTGATCACTCTAGTCTTATTACTGCAGGTAATTACAAAGCAGGTAGTTCAACTGAAAGATATCATCAATCAATTTCAACCAACAAGACACAAAAAAACTCAGCATTAACTCATTCATTAACCATAATCACGAACTTGATCACATGCAATTTGGTTTGTTCGGCCACCACGTCTCGACCAGCGTATATGGTCATTGGTTGCGAGATAGGCGTGTATAGATGTTCTTGAAAGTCTTCTTAATTTGAGACATTTTGAATGACGAAGAGATATATTTACGACCAGAACCTCGAAGCAAGCCCCGAAATCCAAAATGTAGTACATTGGTAGCAGGTACCTAAAGTATTTCACCTTCATGGTTCTGATTTGTTGGAGGCAAACTTAAATAGTTAAATACTTCTCATGCAATTTGCATTTTACGGCCATTTTAAATTCATTCACTGTACCAGACAAGACAGTTTTTACGATGGAATTGTTATATGAAATGATAAAATCCGTGTAACAGAAAAATGTATAGTGAATAATAGATGTACCAGACGTCTTCGAATTGAGTGATTTAGAAAGCTCCTAGCAACTACAACAACAAAGTGCAAGAAGCCTAAAGGTGAAATAATAGAGTATTTTCTTTCGTGATTTATGTACCACTGAGTCTAAGTAGGAACAGTCACATAAAAACAACAACAGGCCCATGGTAACTATTCTGAATAATATACTGAGACTTTATCTTAATTTTCTCAACTATAAATTTTCTTTGCAATTGAATACATTTCCAATTTTTTCAAAATGTCACGATTTAAAAAAAATGTTGCATTGCGAAATGTGATACAATTTCTGACATTCTCTATAGCAGATAATCCAAATGTATTGTGTGTTTCTAATTTACAAACAACCATTTTAAAAACTTGGTTTGTATAATGCCCAAAGCGGCAATAAGTTTAACCGACTGGTACAATGGGCCAAGGTAAATAAAAGAGAAAACCAAGATGTCGAGTTCCAAACTTAAATGTTGTACAGCAGCACATATTAATGTGAATGTGGTATTTACATTTACAAAAAAAGAAATTAATAATAATAAGATACAATCCTAATAACGAATTGCATGGCCCGCAAAGGTCTGACTTAAAATCTTAAGTGGTTACAGACTTCTGGGAACATATTTTCTGCCACCTTGAGTGATGTAGCAAAATTTGGGTTAAATAATTTCTATTACAAAACTTTCTGAAGTCGATCTTCTGACGTGTCAACATAAGTCATTCAGATCGTCAGTTGATTCATACGGCACATACCTGTAGTGCCTGAATAAATATAAATTTGACAACAATCTATCCAATATCTTGTATATCATGCGTTAGAAACTATTAGACCAATCCGCGTTAACATACAAACTTATGTTGATGAACCTGGTTCAAAGGATTGAGACATAGGCTGGGAGTGGAGATGTTGTATGTTGTTACCAAAAGGGTAGCTTGTGTGGCAAGTGGATATTGTTGCATTGCTTTATGTGGATAAAATAATATTGCGAATAGCTTCAGTCCATGCTCTCTAGCCTTCTCTAATTCTTCTCTGATAAACTTTATCAAATCTGTACAGGTATTCTGAGCAGTTATCTTATACATGTAAATCTTTTCAGGGGATTTTTTGTATTTGATTCACCCTTGTAGGTTTTTTTCCCTAGCGTAGGTACAAAATTTTGATTTCTAGGACGCTTGTCATCAACATTGGATTGACATGGAATGCCACTGGAAGTCTTAATAGTCATTGAGCCTGATTTATAAATACGATAAATTTCTTGCATGTGTTCCGTATTAGGCTTTCTTGTTGCACCGAAGAGTAAATTGAAGCTAACATCTCTCATCTTGTATTCCTTGATAAATTTGGAGTAGATTTTGCTATTTGTATTGTTCTTTAGGTATGTAAATATCAGATTTCCCAAGAACACTTCCCTGCTTACAATAACATTTATCAAACCATTTATCATTTCTTCTGTCCACTGACCTTTCCTCGCTTTCTTAGAATAATTTTTCTTCTCAGCCAGTTCAATTTTCAACCCATTGTTATCTTTGACGCCTGATTCGTGAATCACATGGTCGTCACTTTCAAACAATACATCTTGGCTCAAATTGTCAGCATTGAAATAATGAAAAACTGTTATACAATTTAAATCAATTTGTTTTACACCAACTTCTTTACACCTTTCTGGTTTCAGATAAACTGGCGTTTAACACATGCACGGTTAAACGAATTTTGGGGAACCCCCGTATTATAATATAAATGCAATATCATTAGCATAATTTATTAAAAAATTTAGGCCAACAAAAAGTTTGACGTATGAAACCAAGTCGCACTCCCGATTTTCGACTCAATCCGTCGAGCCAAACGGATCAAACGCCGAACTTATCATGCGCCAAATGAACATAAAATGTTTATTTATTCGGCACTTCAGAAATCTACATTTGAATTCCTAAGAAAGAGGAATGCTTTCGCGTGTATTCGACTTATACCATATCTAAACATTTCTAATTTTGAAAAGCAATTAAAGACGTGAAAAGAAAGTTATTTAAGGCAGCCGAAAGAAAGAGACATTGAAATCAGCTTGACCTATTTTAATACGAATCAATACAGAGCTTAACTAGTCCCACTTTAAAAAAGTAATTTAGGTTGAAAGGAATCAAGCTATATAAGGAATGTACGGATTTAATAAGGCTTTAATGTATCTATTCATAAATAAATGAACTGATGTGACAGTTTTTTCAGGACGAACATTTTAGGATTCACAATTTTGAGAACAATAACGAGAAACCAAATTAGAAACCCATTAATTCTCATGTTAACCTACAATTTGATGAAGTTCCGTTGCTTTGTCACATAATAGCAAAGGGATCCAAAACGTGGTCTCATCCTGAAAAGTTTGTACCAACTTTACTGCTCCAATTTGCCTTATCATTGTATTTATAAACCATATTCTCGTCAATAATTTTGATTGGTAAACCAATTAGATCCGCCCGAACAAAATATTGCGGGGAAATGAATGAATAACAAGGCGCAAAATTTGACTATCAAATTCCATTCCTGATAATTGTGTCTCAAGTTCACGGTTGAGTTATTGTCTTAAAGTGTCAATTGCTCAGCAAATAGTTTCAGAGGATGAATGAAAATAATTTCTACTATTTATATGTATATAAGAATATTTTTACCTTTTTAAAATGCCATGCGAATCAATGATTTGGCAAAGCAAGTACGATAACACGAATGAATTACGTCCCCTTTCATTTGTCAACAGGAAAAATGGTACCCTAGAGCCAGACTCTGGTTACCAACAGGTACTAACATAATAGGAAAAAGAAACATATATGATAACAAAATATACTTTATTCAAAATAAAATACAACTGAACAACCGCCAAGCGGAAACGTGTGTCGGAATTTGAAAAAAAACAGTATATTGTAAAGCATCCCTAATTGGGCTAATAAACCAAACTATACAAGCATAAGGAAGCTGTTCTAGCTTATACTTGTTTTTGCAGTTTTTTCAAACTCTTCCTTTCTACAATTCATAGTTCCCATAATCTTTGGAAGTTGTTGGTATTCGTAGTAGTTGATAGTTGGATGTATTCAAGTTGAAAGATTCTGTGCTGTTTGTTAGGATGTTGATAATTCTGTATGACTCGGCCGTGCACGGCTTGTCGTAAGTTACCCTATCCTCTTCATTCTTCTAAACTCGTTCTGATTATGGTTATTCTTGTTGATTGATATTCGCATGGTAGTTGTTGGTTTGGTTTGGTTAGATTATCAGATAACTGTTGGAAAACTTGAACAGAGAAGGGAAATGGAGGAAAAAGTGTCATCAAACTTGTAGCGTTGAATAAACATAATAAAATTTGAGAAGAGAATTTAAGAGAAAAACAAACTTGAGCTATCTGTTCAACAGATTTGGTAAAAAAAATTGGCAGATAAGTGGCCATCAGTGGTCTGTGGGTAGAGCAAAATAACTCTATGAAAAGAAGTATGCCATTGGTTTCAAGGTAGTCTGTGACTCACGAGCAGGGTTTCACTTCAGTGCATTGAATGATGCGACGTGGCGGCAGCGACATTTAAGGGCGTTGAACTGATGGTCTCGTAGTACGTTGTTGGTGCGGAGTCTGGTTACCATAAAGATACTACAGATGGTTAATTTAGTTTGGTTTGTTATCTTAGGATCCTTTGAAGGAGATAATTTGGCTGTTTTACTATAGTTTGCTAGAGTGGCAAACAACCCCTATGATTATAAGGTCACCTGATATAGCCTTTTGAATTTTTTAACACTCAAAACAAATTTTTTACAACCATTATAAGCATATGTATGGACAGCTTAGGTCAAGTACATTTTATTTGAAAATTATTAAGGTAATTGAAGGTCAAGGTCACTTGATATAGCCTTTTGAATTTTTTTAAAAACTTAAACGGGAACAAAAAATTGTTGTCGACCATTATAGGCAAATGTATGGATAGCTAATGTCAAGAACATTCTACTTGTAAAAATTCAGGGTCATTGAAGGTCAAGGTCATTTGATATAGCCTTTTAATTTTTGTTAAAAAATCAATCGGGCTTAAAAAAAATTAAATTTGAAAATTCTAATTACGCCTGATAGTTTATATGTATAGCTTTTGTACTCATTTCTTACATACACCGGAGGTTGTGTCACCAAACGTGGTTCTGAAAAACCGGAAGTTCTCACGCAAAAACCGGAAGTGGTAGAATTTTTTTTATGATGTCTTTTTATTTCTATAGGCGACTTCTCTATATTCTGTAATTTTCAAAGCGATCGGATAATTAGCAACAAAGTTATGCAATTATTCAATTATTATTATGCAATTTCTCACTTCCGATGCATAAAATGTTTAGTGAAAACAAAGAGTGGCAAATTTCTAATTTGCCACTCAACTACGAACCCAAGTCCTACTCTATCAGAATGAATGCCATATGATAGGATATTACTTGTTGTAAAAGGTTTAATTTTGTAATTCCGTATTGGTTTTGCTTATACATCCAAAGGTAGATAACTCATATTTAAATTTGAAATCTGAAACTATGACTGCAAATAATTTTGTAGATTTTGAAGACGATCTGAATTAGTCTTGTGTACACATATTTTTATGACCATCATTTAAGTACGTATGTACGCCTCTTTAAGTTCTATCTGAGAGGGCCATTTAGCAATTTTAAATAATCATAAAATATTCTTTGCATTGTCAAGCTGCTTACTTCATCCAAAATTGGTCTTGCCACATTGTGACTGATAAGATAATACGTTTTGCTTTCCAGGCTGGGTGGAAATTTCAGTAGAATGCAATTTGAAAGGGAAAAAAACAGTTTTAAGTATGAATTTATTGCAGGCGTGTCAAGTGGTATATGGAAGCCTAAAACTGCAATAATCTCAAATACTTACACATTTACACAAAATTACTAAACACGAACATAACGCAAATTATATCTATCATAGATCACAAAAGGTCACCAATTAAACGTAATCATAACATAAACATAATACATGAAAATAAAAAGATTTTTAAATGAATTATACGGAGTAAGGCCTACCTCCCTTGCAGCAGAGGTGTGAACTTTATTTCACAGTATGTACTTTCAGTAAATATTGACATCTAAAACATGTTTTTACTGAGATTAGAAAGTAACCACCATCTATAGCAGGCTAATTTAAAGAACAATATCTATTCAAATCTGAACATATGGTAGACCTAACTATAAAATGATACCGGTTATTAAAGTATAATCAAATTTGGAATAGACTTCATAATAATACCAGAACCAGCATCCAGACTGAACTCCTATCATGGGGTTGGGGTCCAGTGGGATTGGGTGTCATTTCTCCACGAATGTTATCCAATTCTAAAAGACAAATCAAAGAGTCAATCTTCACAATGTAAAGCTATTACGAATCTCATATGGGGAGAAGAAACATGCAAACAAAGCCTGCGATAATACGTAAAATGCAATCCTACAGGACAACACTTTTGTAAAATCAAAATCATGATAACCTTATCAAAACTGTTACTGAAAATTTGAAATCTAGATATTTAATTGCTGCTGATGTTAAACACAAAACGACGATACATGAAAATGTCTACAAACAAAAGAATATACATGGCATGTCAAATTACTCAATATGTGTTCAACCTCATCTATATAGCTGCTTAGCCCATAAATTAACTACTATACAGCTACAAATTTTGGTTTATTAATATAGCTTATAGAATAACATTTTGCCTACATGGCTATGAGACCAATTCGATGAATAATGAATGAATATTTACAATAAATTTCTAATAATTATAATAATAATATATTGAAAGATTTACCTATAAATTTGCAATTTTCAATAACATTCTATTTACAGTAATAATTTTCGGGAGATGCATAGAATATTCTCACCTGAAGAAAACCTCATTTATAAATCAAAACATGAGGTAATTAACAATAACTAATATTATTAATCCAATAATAAATATAATAATATATACATGGTGAAAGATAAAATTTTAAAAATCAAATCAAATATATGAATACCGTTAAATCAGCTCATCTTGCAAATCTAGCAAATACACCATCGAACTACATACATACTGCCAAAAAAAAAAATCTTTTTAGACCTTCAATCAAAATATTCTGGTGCAAATTCGTGTGTTAAATAGAAAATGGAATGATCATCTGGTCAGCATCACTTGCCAATCTCTTACCTAACCTGGAGGCATGTGCACTTATTTTAAGCAGCGGGGATATCCAAAACGGTTTTTACGCACAATAAATTATTCAAAAATTTGTGAACACCGACCTCATTGGTGTCAGTTCAAAAGCCTGTTTTAAATCTACTTGTTTCACTATCCCTTTTTTCTACTTCACTTTTCCCTTCTTCACTCAAAACTACGACATTAATTTCAACGTACCGTATCTATAAGTGTCTGAAATTTTTTTTTTTTGGTTTGGTGTCTTGATATATTATTATTTTCCCCCCTGCTCACCACTATTTCTGTACAAAACTATAATTTGTGATATGGCAAATCCTCCTTTTTGATTTCGTAATTTTAATTGTAAATTGCTTTACAGGGGAATATTACAATTTACCATATACTTCAAAAGATAATGTATTTACTTATAACGTCAAGGAATAAAAATCCTATAAATGAAATGCGTGCCCTTAATATGACAATATTTTAAAATTCTATCAAATTTGATAAGTATCGACCTAAAGGCCTTGTTGCTACATAAATACACGTTGCTACAGCCTAGATGCCTTATTAACTGTTATATAATAACATCCTACAAAAAGTTACATTCTGTTCCCATATTAAAGAATGTTATTTGAATTATAACAGAGCAAATCAGACTAAACCTGTCCCACGGCAAATAACATGATCATTATCAAAAGGGGAGAGATAGCCAATTTAGTTGACGAATTACATAGGTCTCCAGTACATTCACAATATTCCACTTTATATCTTTTAGTACCGACTTTGGATCTGCAATCATCTGTTTGATCAGTGTGTACTGCACATTGCCTTATTACTCTCGTTTCTTCTAAATCTGAAATTAAAACAGAAAATATCCAGAATTGTTTTACACTTATTTTCATCAAGTTATTGTGTTAGATCTACCAGGGTCCGGAAGTGAGGAGGTAAATTTGTGACAATATTAAAAAAGAATCCAACAAAATGAAACATTTAGATCTGTATTGTAATCAAATAGAGCAGAATCGATACCAAATTGACAATATTGTATACTTTTTAAATATGTTCTACATAAATTATCTAGGTCAAGGTTTCGAATATAGGTTTCGGTAAAGGTTGGTTATCAGCAGGTTTTTGTCCTATCAGTGATGCTAGTGAGGCGGGAGGGTATGTGCGCAAACATGACATTGAAACAACCTGCGCACTATTTGACAATTTTGTCTTAGATGATGTAGAAACACTCGAATGCATTTATTTTAAAAACCATGGCTTTACACTTACATGACTGAACCATTGTTCTACATTTAGTATAATTGGAGCTTCCTGGCAATTGAGAACAGTTGATTTTATATAAATATTGAACTTTTTCTGGTAATTTTCTGCAGTCGTCTCCATGGTGATAGGTATTACATGTATAACAACTTATTCCTAATCCTGCAATATACAAAATACATACTTTTATCAGGTATAATGATAGATAACATTTATTTCTATTAACGCTATGCCTGTCTTCTGTTATTTTCTATCAATGCTTCACCTGTCTAGTGTTATATTATCATCTATTAATGATATGCCTGTCTCTTGTTTAATTTCTATTAATGCTACGTCTGTCTAATGTTATATTTCTATTAATGCTACGCCTGTCTATTGTTATATTATTATCTATTAACGCTACACCTGTCTAGTGTTATATTATTATCTATTAATGATATGTCTGTCTCTTGTTTTATTTCTATTAATGATACGCATGTCTAATGTTATATTTCTATTAATGCTACGCCTGTCTATTGTTATATTATTATCTATTAACGCTACACCTGTCTATTGTTATATTATTATCTATTAATGATATGACTGTCTCTTGTTTTATTTCTATTATGCTATGCTTGTCTGCTGTTATTATTTCTAAAATGCTACGACGGTCTATTAATATATTTCTATCTATTAATGCTACTCCTGTCTATTGTCATATTTATATTAATGCTACGCCTGTCTATTGTTATATTTCTATTTATTAATATTATGCCTGTCTATTGTTGTATTTCTATTAATGCTACGCCTGTCTATTGTTATATTATTATTTATTAATGCTACGCCTGTCTATTGTTATATTATTATCTATTAACGCAACACCTGTCTATTATTATATTATTATCTATTAATGATATCCCTGCCTCTTGTTTTATTTCTATTAATGCTACGCATGTCTAATGTTATATTTCTATTAATGCTACGCCTGTCTATTGTTATTTTATTATTTATTAATGCTACGCCTGTCTATTGTTATATTATTATCTATTAACGCAACACCTGTCTATTATTATATTATTATCTATTAATGATATCCCTGTCTCTTGTTTTATTTCTATTAATGCTACGCATGTCTAATGTTATATTTCTATTAATGCTACGCCTGTCTATTGTTATATTATTATCTATTAATGATATGCCTGTCCCTTGTTTTATTTCTATTAATGCTACGCATGTCTAATGTTACATTTCTATTAATGCTACCCCTGTCTATTGTTATATTATTATCTATTAATGATATGACTGTCTCTTGTTTTATTTCTATTCTGCTATGCTTGTCTGCTGTTATATTTCAAAAATGCTACGACGGTCTATTAATATATTTCTATCTATTAATGCTACGCCTGTCTATTGTTATATTATTATCTATTAATGCTACGCCTGTCTATTGTTATATTTCTATCTATTAATGCTACGCCTGTCTATTGTTATATTTCTATCTATTAATGCTACGCCTGTCTATTTTTATATTTATGTTAATGCTTCGACTGTCTATTGTTATATTTCTATCTATTAATGCTATGTCTGTCTATTGTTATATTTCTATTGATGCTATGTCTGTCTATTGTTATATTTCTATTAATGCTACGCCTGTCTATTGTTATATGTCATCTTACTACATTGCTACTAACGTTACTAACATGGTGCAAGAAACTATATAGTTATAAGACGTATCAATTTCAGATGTTAACAAGAAATAATGATCTATGCTCATCTCTTCACCATATCCATAATTTTTATTTGTTTTAATCACAATATTTCCAGTGTCAACTGATGCCATGTAAGGGATGTCCATTTATCAAACTGCCTTGAAGGAAAGACACTGTTGAATGATCTGAAGTAGTGATACAATCTCTTCAACAATATATGTAGCTTGTGGCAAAGCTAGGTTAAAAGTTCACCATTAATTACTCTTACTAATCTATTTTCTAACCCTCATTCTTAAACTAAATCAAGTGTGTAAGTGAATTGTTCAGCACTCTATATGGTTTATCGATTGTTTTCTGATACACATTGAAAAGCTCTGAAAGTATCGGGGGTATCACTGATTACTTTCATAGTGTGATTGATATATTCAGTGTAATCCTCAAAACTCAATGATCCAGATTGAACACAGTGAGAGATATGTACAGCATTACAAATATCATAATTTTCGTTACATGACCAGCTTCAAAATATCTCTATAACCTATACTACCAATATAGCTAATATAGCAACAATCAATATTGCTTCACTTTCTAAATCGACCATATAATCTATAGTACATATTATTGATTTTATCGTAGACTCAGTATAAGCATTAAACCAAAATAAAAGCCGAAACTATTCATCAAAATGGTTTCGTGATCATGCCACATTATTTATGCATGTATGTATTGAACAGAGCTACGGACTTTAATAAGCAACTCCTAAATGAAGATCAAGGAAAATGCTATATCTGCTGAGCAGACATAGTTGTTTGAATCAGTAGTGTATATTTTCTCAAAATATGTTCATGAGTTCAAGGAATCCTTTTGTACATTAAATCGTTAATATTGAATAATATTGTAATGATTTTGATTCAAGTATTTGTTCAATGGAATTCTACAAAGCAATCTATATTGTTAATTTACTTAAGAATTTACCTTTAAACGTATGGTTGTATTAAATATTTGAATGTCTGTATTAAATTCGCTGAGGTTATAAATCTTGCCTGTACAACGGCTGTTCTTTTTAAAGTCAAATAAAACACAAAGTGAATTTCAAAGTAAATTGTTATAAGATATACATATTTTTCATCACAGCTGACAGAAGTTATCCAGATGCCACTTCCTTCTTTTTTTCACATCATGATAGTGCAGGGTTCAATACTGGGTATGACCGACGTTGATAACTCGTTTCAGGTATCAAAATGCTCGTGCAATTCATCGAGGATATGCAATCTGCGCTTCTAATCCGTATTCTAAGAAACGCTGCATGTTCATTAAATACACATTTCAATCTCGTTTAGCGCATGTATATTTAAAACTCTTGGAAGATAATGGCCAAATTCTTGGAAGACAATAGAAAGCAATTTTCATAAAATTAACATGTTACATCCTCACATGATAGACATTGTTGGTACTTACATTGAAAATGTCTATTGAGATATGGAGGAGCAAAGGGGTTTACGTGTATTTATAATGGGCTATTTGTGATATAATGTAACTATGCATGAGATTGAGAACATGTAGGGGTATCTAATAACCATCTGTGGAAACATCTGTAACATACAAATAGTTATGAATTACCTCTACCTGCTCGTAAATGGTTGCAAGAACTTGTAGAAGTCAATCATGACTATTTATGGACAGACAGCGGTAAGTCATAATTATTTATGAGAACAGGTAAAGGTAATTCATAACTATTTGTGAGAACAGGTATAAAGGTAATTCACAGCCATTTGTGAGAACAGGTATAAAGGTAATTCACAACTATTTGTGAGAACATATAAAGGTAATTCATGACAATTTGTAAGTACAGATAGAGGCAATTCAGAATTATTTGTGACAACATGAAGAAGTATTTCATAACTATTTTCGTGATAGCATGTAGTAAGAGATCCATGGGTTTTACAGAAGAAAGACATATAAGTAGCAATGTTTTACCGGGTGAAAAATTCGTTTCGTGATTATCATTTTGGATTAGGAATGGCTTGCTTTATTCTTCCGGCAGGTGTTTCGAGTATAAAATCCCCACTAGGGATTTATTAGTTTTTGGAAATGGGCGTTAGGTTTCAATAGTAACTTAAAAATGAAAAATGTGACAGGAACATAACTGTTGAACTTTATTATATAGAAATTGCTTCCTGCTGTAGTCTGCAACTCTCTTTATAAAGTTAATTACTGTTTACATATAGAAGACTTCGGTTTATCAACACGCATTAGTGAAATTAGTATTGAGAGTAACATAACGTGAGTTTCAACACGTTTACAATAAACTAATGAGCTTTGAGATTGTGTTCTATTCCTTTGTTTACATTAATAACGAAATAGAGCCGATAATATCATTATACAGATGGTGTCTTCCATGTGTAATTGCTTTATATTTCAATTGTCATCCTGACAACAAACTCCACATCCATAGGATATACAATGCATGTTAATATATAGCAATGAACAACAATTTCCTATTGTATGTTAGGTATGCAACTATTATCACTTTGGAACAAACACACAAGCACACTAGATATATATCACAGAGAATATAAGAGAGAAATCCAGCTCAAAATTCATCGCAAACCTTCATCTACAATACTTCAATGAGTTTCGACATATTTACGTCAGTATCAACGAGATTTTATCTTACTCAAGATTCATTTTCATGCCATCAATTGATTAAAGTGCTCAATGTACGTGACTATATAAATATCCTTAAACACACTGCTTACAAAATCGAAGTTTGGACTAACTAGAGTTAGATAACTCAGAATGTTAGCAGAAACTGTTTGAATTACTCCCACTATTTTCATCCACTTTCATTGATCTGGAAATAAATTGGTATTTGATTTATCCTTAGTTTGTCTGGTTGGCTCATGGTAATAATATATCATCATAGAGACTATTGACATCATTCTAGAACCTCGCGACTTGTTAATATTAGCACTCATATTCCCATCTAGCTATTATATAATATTACTATGTTCAGGGAGGAAACGATCAAATAACTTTATATTAAATATATTTATCCAAATCAATTTATTACCTTTAGTACTAAGGAAAGAGTAAACAAGAACTAAAGAAGATGCCATTCACACTCGTTTGAGATTGAGTATAAAAAGATCACCTGTCAATTACATTCTTTTGAATTATTTATGAATACCAGGAATTGGCCTATAGATTCAGATCATGGTATACGGAGGAATGAATTCTTCAATAAAGTTTAAAAACTGTCTATCATATCCTTGTTGTTAAAACATTTCATATTTTAGTTTCTTTGGTACATCGTTTACATATACATACGTATTGAAATTCTTTCTGTCTATGCGTGCCTGATCGCTATGTTTCTTTTAGCTAATTATGATATTGTACATTTTAAGAAGTAGATTACTGAATTATCGTGTATAGCTGTTGGAACTCCCAAGAAACTCTGGTGAATATTGTTTTAATACTCATTAGATATGAATAATAATTACAAGTACGTATAAAAACATCCCAAAGGAACAATATGTAATGATTTTTGACAATAATTACGACTTTTTTGCAACCTTCAGAATTTTGTTGAAGTTTCAGGAAGTTTTAACTTGATGGTAATTTTCACTTGGAACTACTGTAATAAACCAGTAATTTATACTCTTAATAAAGTATTAAATAGTAGGTAAGGCTATATAGTTGAAACTAAAAGCTAGCTCCGACTTAATAAAGTATTCAATAGTAGGTACGGCTATATAGTTGAAACTAAAAGCTAGCTCCTAGAGGTACTGTCATTTGTCGAATTAGACACAAACAAATAAGATATACAGTATTGCGAATACCAAGACGCTGAGATAAAAGTCTTGATTATTTAGGATTTTAAATAAAAAATTCTTAGTGAAGGTTACGAGGATCGTCGATTAAAGATTGGACACTACGTCCTAGGACATTCAAACTTATTCTCGAGTCATTTTGGTAGTTATGTTGAAGGGGAAGTCATTAAAACTAACTAGAAGAATGAAAGTAAACATCTGTTCAGAAATCAATAACTGCTCCTTTTCACTGTGTGTCAATTCTTATAGTCTACTCCTTAATTAACATGATTAATTTCACCACAAATAAACTGATAGTAATATGAAGTAATCAGTAGTCAGATATTTCGCAATAGTAACAATTCTATCAGCCTTCTACAAAAAGTCTATAGACAACATGATAGTCTTGTGAATGAGGTGGAAAATAGATTATTTGACCGCTAGACCTAATATTTGATTAGAATGTGAACTCAGTCACTTTTATTTTATAATTCTCCGCTTAATCAATAATGGAACCTTCGGAATCCTTTCACTATGCCCTTGAGAAACTTAAGTCTTGGTTGTTTTATTTTACATTGAAATCGGGTCTGAAATCTGAAACAATCTTCTTGATCTCAGATTTTCACGACCCATACTTCAGATTTCCAAACAGGGTCACACGAGAGATAAACATGTACCATGTATCCATTGTAAGATAAAGGTTAACATTGAGCTTTGCGAATTATATTGATAATACTTGAATGATCATGTAACAGAATAATGAGGTGGTTAATCTGACATGACATGGAATTATAACTTAAAAATTATCTTCAGACCTAATCAGTTACATAGAATCTATTTCCAGTATAATATAATTAGTTAATGTAACTGCATGAAATCGAGCCTTATCAATCCTGCTTATCGTTAATAAAATCAATATTTATTGATAATATTCCAGTATTGTTCTAACCTAACTTACCTTTTTCAACAAATAGACACAGAGTAAGAAACAACATTGAAAGAGTCGTTAGATAATTCGTTGCATCCATCTTAGATTGGTAAAAATGTCAAAGTATGAAACATCCGGGTATTGTAATTAAGAATTGGTAAAATCAGGTGTTGAAATAGAATTATTTACACAATCTGATTCCAAATGATAGTCATATATCATATACACTATATTCTACTAAAAATACAAACACATTTATCTTTCCTCGTCCCTCTCTATTCTCAAACCACCATATTATATTCAGCTTAAACTCGGTGGTTATTTTTACATCTCGCCAATCTCCCAAGATGACGACTTCGCGTGCCAACCTTATTTTACAAGAAGCGATTGCTGGTAGTTAACAGGAACCTATATTATTTGTACAGCCTCCATACACGCGAGATTATTAGATAACTAAGCAACCCATCATGGGTTTTATGCATATTTAATAAGAGGACCTGGTATTCCAAACTAAAATCGTGGTATTTTATACAAAGTTTATGTTGAAACCAGAATTAACTCCCATCAATATATCTGTTGAATAAAGTTCTGAGAATGATATCTTAATTCACGCTTAAAATGCAAAAAAAGTAATTAGATTTTAAGTCAAGATAGCTTGCCAGGCAAGATAACATACATCCACACACCAGTCATTTTTCCTTTGATTTATATTATCTATATATACAAACAAAAGGTTCATCTAAATCGTCCAATTGCCAATTACAGCTTCTATTGCATCCACAATAACCTTCTGACTTATATTTACTATAGTAAAGGCAGTAACTCAAAAACTGTTCCACATATTCATGTGGGCTTATATAAATGTACTAATTTACATAAATTAACTTTTACCAAATAAACAGAACTTACAG
The DNA here is from genome assembly GCA_030562195.1 of Nipponacmea schrenckii. Lineage (NCBI taxonomy): Eukaryota > Metazoa > Mollusca > Gastropoda > Lottiidae > Nipponacmea > Nipponacmea schrenckii. The sequence continues at coordinate 43,814,742 of JAUJPP010000003.1, read as the reverse complement.
TGTTGTGGCTATTCATCAATAATTATTCGTCTTATGATATACTTTTGGGGTTGTATCGTTTCTTCTGTACTCAACAAGTCTGTGCTATTACTTACATAAGCCTTACATCTATTTCCCATTTCGCTTGTAACTCTCGAATTAGGGACCAAGAAAATTTAATTTCATAGTGTCACGCGATTTCCATATAAAATTTTTCAATAAAAAAAAACTGATTCCACCTAGATATTTCTCCTTGAATGTTACTATAAAGATAGCTTGTCAGACAAGGCAATAAATGCTAAATGGCATCATTGAATTTGATTAAAAACTCGACAGTAGAGTAACAACGAACAGAATGAAATATGCAACCTACAGCCATACACTTCTTTCTGGGGTGATAGTTTCGTTAAAATCTGTCAAGAATTAAATTGGTGATAACAAACAATTTCAGTAAGTTTTGTCAAAAAACACAAAGTATGTGTCTTGTAGAGTGTTTTAAAGAACAAGGGCAATACTTCATGTTAAATTTTAATATTTTTTATATTCAGTAGAGTTTACCCTTGGGAGATAATTAACATATTCAGAAAGTTTCGTTCAAATCTATAAGGAATTCTACACTTTAGAATGTTTACTAGTTAAAAGTCGAACGCGTTTAAGGAACAAATAAAGGCAATTATTCACATCAAATATTCTTCAATATATTTTATTTTAAATAGGGTTCATTTTTGTTGATATTGAAAATTTTCAACAAAATTCATCTTAATCTGTGAAGAATTGTACCTTGAAGAATGTTTCCGAGCTAAAAATAAAACGTGTTTTGAAGAACAATGTCAATAAATAATCATTTTTCGATTTATTTGATGTATGTTCACCCGTGGGTAAGAACAAACGATTTCAGCAAGCATATGTATTGTGCTTTGTAGAGTGTTTATGAGCAATTGTGGACGGACCGACAAACCGACAAACTGACGGTCGAACGGACTTTCGTGACGACATATGGGCGTATGAAATAAAGATATTTATCTTTGTACGTGTACCTGTTAAATAGTTTAGCGTCTTTCATGGAGATTGATAATTTAAAATATATGAATACGTCATCACTCCATTTAAGGTTCGATTTTGGAGTATATTTATAAATTTTGCATTTTTACAAATCGACAATTGTAGTTTGCAGCATTCAGAAATGCATTTTGTTACGATGAAATTGGTATTTAAAAGCTGCAACACAATCGATAATTATTTTGGCAACGTTATACCTCCATAAATGAAGTGTATTTACCAATGATGGACTTTCACAGTCAGCGGGCTACTACAGGGGAGTGGCCCGTCGTGTCTTTCAAATGATAAATCAGATGCATTCAAATCAATTTAAAAACAGATGGCAAATGAAGTTTATGAGAAAGCAATTTACATGGTGACATTATAAAGTGCCAACCATACTGGTTAACTTGATGAAGAAAACTTAGAAAGGAATGAAATGTCCATGCTAGAAAGCTCAAGCTGGCTATACGACAAGGCTCCCTCCTCTCACCATTTCTCTTCCTCTTGGTAATAGACTGGACCATGAAGAATGATGTCAATAGTACAGAGTAAGCTAATTGACACTGTAGGAGCAGCTTAAATTTTCGGACTTCTAGGATAACTTAGCACTGATTTCCCCAACTACCAGCAGATACAAAACGAAAAAGGCCTTTTCTTCTTTCGAAGTCCTTGACTTGCGCGGGCAACATATCTGTAGCTTAACAATATAATTACGTATTTTTATAATTATACTATTATATTTTCCCTAGTGTAAGCTGGAAATATAAGAATCAACATTCTTCTGATATATCAATAATCATCTAAAGAAAAAAACAAAATACTTTTATGTACCTATTATAAATTAAGAAACATTATATAAAGAGTCAATGTAGTAAATTCAAAAAATCAGATATTTTAAGGCTATTGAGGATTGAGTCTAACATGAACTAGGATATTACTGAGATTGTTATTTCTTTTGTAAGCTGCAACTAGTCTCTTGCTATAGATATGAGGTATTTTTGAGGCTTTAGAAGTGGTGTTTGACAACGTGAGAAGCATTAGTTGCAGTATGTTTGTAGGTGGTAACAGCGTATTATCTGGTTATCATGTTGGATTTAGGCCATTGGGATATATACTACAGTTTGAAGTTGGTCCATCCAATAACTCTCTTTGTATAACAATTACTAACTTTATTTGAGCGACGTTTCAACCAGTGTTCTCTGGTCTTTATCAAGCAATGAATAAAATGAAAGGTTAACAAGAATATATATATAAGTAAACACAAAACAATTTAACAAAACAATTCAGATTAAAACAATTCAAGGATTAAACAATTAATGACTTCTGATTAATAAATTAGTTGATCATAGCCTCTAGGAAAGAAAACTCCTGGATCTTTATGTGTCTTTTGATCTGAATGGCTTCCATGATTTTCCTTTCTTTTTTGTTGGTTTTATTGACTGCTAATGTTATGGTATCATCCCAATTTACTTTGTGACCTGTGGCTTTGATGTGGTCTTGTATGGCGGATTGGTTGGCTGCCTTAGACTGATGTTCCTTGATTCTTTTCTGCAAAGGTCTTTTTGTTTCCCCAATATAACACTCTCCACAAGAACAAACAACTTGGTACACACACGTTTGAGACCAGCTTTATTGGTTGGTTGTAATTTTCCGTTTGCACGTGTGACTTCCTTAAGTGTTTTTTGGCCAGTAAAAACGGTTTCAATACCAGTGTTCTTTAACAGTCTTCTGATTTATAAGATGAGCTTCCATTGAATGGTATGCTTACTCTTATGGGTGGGGGTTCTGTTTTGGCTGCAAGGTTGTCTGGTTTCGGTTTCATGGCTTTGTCTATTGATAGGTTGACTAGTCGTTCAGGATATAAGATGAGGTTAATAAATACGTCTCTGAGATGGTCAATTTCATTTTGTAGATTTTCACTACTGCAATTGTTCATGGCACGTTTTATAAGAGTGATTCCTTTTTTCGTTTGAAGGGGGTGGTTGGATTTGTAGTGAAGATACTGATCGGTATGTGTGGGTTTTCTGTTAACTGATGTGCTGACTTTGTTGTTGGTTATTTCTATGTTGACATCCAGAAAGGGTAACGAGTTATCTGTAGTAGTTTCTATGGTAAACTTGATAGATGGGTTTTGGTTGTTGAGGTGGTCTATTAAATCTTGTGGGTCATCTTCCTGATTAAGCATGACAAACGTATTATAACCCTTTCTATACCAGAAAATTGGTTGTATTGGAGATAGTGATAAAGTGTGCTGTTCAAAATAAGACATATATTGTTCTGCTCTGCTAAGAGTGGAGAAAGGGGACTGCCCATAGGTTAACCTCTAATTTGTTCATAAAAATCATCACCCCAAGTGAAGTACGTGGATTTGAGACAGTTATCAACTAGCGTTATAATATTATCAGGACTGAGTTTAGTTTCAAGAGGGATGGTTAAATTTTTGATATTGTTATGTACTTAAATTTTGGCTTTAGGTGGGTTCTTGTGGAACTTGATGTTGGCCCTGGCATATGGAGGTCGCGGATGAGGTGGTTTAAGTTGGTAGAGTAGCTGTTCAGTCAATTGATCCTGTTCTTTGAGGGATTTTAGGTGGGCTGTATGTTTAGTTTCTAGGCTATTGGTTGGGTCTTTGCGGAGCTTTCTGTAAGTCTTAGTGTCTTTCAATAGGTTATGGACTCATATGTTTTCATCTTTATCCATAATGACCGTAGCCTTCCCCTTGTCTGCCGCTACCATTACTATGGATTGGTCTTCTTTTAGGTCTATTATGGCTTGAGTTTCGGCTTTAGAGAGGTTAGGTTTGGTTTAAGTTTTTGCTAGGATATCAGAGATTTTGTGTCATTATATTTATTGCTTGATAAAGACCAGAGAACGCTGGTTGAAACGTCGCTCATATAAAGTTAGTAATTGTATTCCATAAGAACTTGTTTATCTTCATCAAACACCTTTACTAAATGTCATTTTAAGATTAACTCTCTTTGTAATCTGCTTTGCTTTGGCTTGATGTTTAGCATAGGCTGTATCTTTTCAATTGGCATAATCAACAAGTCTTCTTTGATCGTATTAGTAGAAGTGATTGGAAATTGTTCCATTTTGCCAGGTACTATATCGTAACGTTAAAGCGAATTCGTAGTGCGTTTTTAGTTTCTCCAATATACTGTGTTTCGTATTGTTTACATGTTATTTTCACCGGAGAATCACTTTTCTTTGAAGAATTTTCGTAGCTGTTAGACGAGATGATCGTTACCAAAGCAGATTTGATAATTGTTGGAGGTTTTAATTTCCATTTTGAAAACCTTGAGATTCTCCACATAGCAATCCTAATTGATATTCGAAATACGAGATTACTCCAGCAACATGTCTCAGCTCCCACACACAAAAGAGCCCATTTACTCGGTCTTGTCATCACTAGACAGCAACAAAACCTTCTAGTGAATAATGTAAATATTAAAGATAAGTTGATTTCAGACCATTTTTCTATCACATTTGACTTCCCAATCACAAAGCCTGATATCATTCACAAAACCATATCTTTCAGAAAGTTGTCAAACATTGATCAAGTTTATGGTTAATGCTTCGAAAATACAATCCTGCTCCAATAAAAACCAAGGCTGTGCGCCCCCAATCAGAGTGGTATAATGACACTATTCTCAAAGCAAAAAGAGAGAGAAACAAAGCTGAGCATAAGTGGCGCAAAACAGTGTGGTATTCAAAGAAATCTACAAAACGAGTAAATAAACTTTTAAACAAACTCAAAGTGAAGTTTTACTCTGACAAGATTGAATCCAGTGATAACAAACACAGAGATTTGTTTAAAGTGGTCAATTCTCTACTTGATTCCAATTCACACAAAAACTTTCTACCTGACAATGAGCGTTATTCAACGCTAGCAGAAACTTTTTGTAAAATAAGTCAAAAGAATCTACTAATCAAAATTGCAAAAGCGTCTGCCCCGAAGTATTGTTCCCTTGACCCGATACCCACAGACATTCTAAAGTTATGTCTGGATTAAATGATAGCTATCCTGACTGACATCAATTGTTGTATCAGACAGTCAACAGTTCCTGATGTGTTCAAAGTAGCTCATGTTAAACCTTTAATCAAGAAATCAAACATGGATCCAAATATTCTTACAGCCAGTTTCCAATTTGAGTTTCATTTCTAAAGTTTTAGAAAAGTGCTTGGTTGTCCAACTGACTAAATACATTTATATTGAAAGTAATGATCTTTCCATAACATCTTTTGACACGGCACACCACAAAATGCTTCTGAAAAGGTAACATGATAAATTTGGAATCACAGGCTCAGCTCTCGGTATCCTTCAGAGTTATCTAGAGAACAGAAAGCAGTCTGTTGCCATTACTGGAAAGTTTTCTAGTAAGTTAGAACTATTATGTTAGAGACAAAGAGGGTCAGTATTAGGACCAATACTTTTTACATTGAATACATCACCTATCCAAGATATTGTTCAAAACCACAACCTTGACTATCACTTATATGCCGATGACACACAACTCTACATAGCCTTGAATGGAAAACAACCAACAGATTTTAATGTGCTAAACAAAATCTAAAAAACTGTATAAATGATATACGCTTATGGATGACCAAAAATCTTCTTAAACTGAACGATGACAAAACAGAATATCTTCTCATTGGCTCAAATATCAAACCTACAGTTCCCTACAAACTTTAAGATACGCAATTTCGATGTACATCCCACAAACTGTGCATTTAAATATTGGTGCCATGTTTGAATGCAATATGTCAATGACACTCAACAAGTGAATAGTGTATGTCGTAAATGTTTCGTGAACATTCGAAATATTGGCAAAATTAAACAATACATCTCATTTTGAATTTATTTCAGCATAAGTTACATGTCACATTGATAATTTTAAATCTCTTTTAATTGGAATACCAGATAAACTTTTAAACAAACTCCAAAGAGTACAGAACATGGCAGCATGTCTTCTTACTGGTGCCAGGAAGTTTGATCATATCACCCCCGTTTCCATTGGCTTTCTATTCACTTTAGAGTCCAATATAAAATTTTAGTACTTGTTTTTAAATATTTAAATGGTCTAGCACCTGTATATTTATCTCAACTTATAAAACTATATTCTCCACAAAGACAGTTACGGTCCTCTAATGAACAACTTCTTTTGTTTACAAAATGTGCCAATCTAGTTACTTTGGTGACAGATCTTTTAGTGTAGCTGCTCCTAAATTATGGAACTCCTTACCCTATGATATTCGCTCTATTACCTCTTTATACAATTTTAAGAAAAAAACACATTTATTTCAAAATGCTTCTAGATAATATTTTATTATAGATAATTTTACTATAAATTAGATTGTTTGCTTTTAATTTTGCATTTTATTGTAGAGTTTGCATTTTATTGTAAAGCACAACTGAGCACCAAGGTGGAAGTTGTGCTATCTTTGTTATTATGTTTATAATGGGAATAGTAATGTCTGTGATTTTATTCTAGCCTATACTACTGTGATTATAATAAATTATCATTATAATTAAGAATGTTGATGTTGTTAAGAATCTCGAAGTGTTGCCAATCTGCCGTAAAAAGATGTTTAAAAGGTGAAACTTAATTCATTTAAAAACTCAAAATATACAATCGTTAGATGGGCTATTTTATAAAAGCTTCTAAAAACGTAGAGTATTTTGTTTCAATCAGATATGGGTTCCTCTATGATAGGACGAAGTGTATCAGATCAAATTTCTTTTTTCTTACTTCGTATCTTATATGGAGAAAAAGAATGTGTGTTTTTATATTACATCCTATACTGAAAAGTGATAGCAAATCGAGATAAGACATATGGAAACTTCACCGACAATGGATACCAAGTAATAACGACTCCCATGAACAGTATGATGTTCATCTCCAACGTCAAGCCAGTGCTATTGTTTGGAGCCGAAACATGCAGGACAACAAAAAACACCACCAGGTACAGACCTTCATCAACAGCTTCCGGAGAAGATCCCCGATATATACTGTCCAAAACATAATTAAATACTTAGATCTATGGCAGTGTGAAGCTACTTGTAGCATATTCTAACACATAGGTCTATACTGAAGACAGATTTTTTGCGGAAAATGATAATGGACTTGCCACACCTGAACTTGACACTATTCGTAACCATAATATTTTTTTTACAAGGACGTTGAAAAATTTGTGAAACAGGTAAATCCCGCTGACTAGGCAACAATTAACTTCCCTCATTGCATACTTCCCGTAATCATAAAAAGTCAAATTATGTCTAAAATATAGGATGTAAAACATCATTTTATTACAATTTCATATTGTCGATACAGGTATGAATCTAGGGATCTATATTGGACACAGACGCCATACCTTGGAATGACGAAAACTGTCGAGGATTGCCGAATGTTTTGGAAAATCTGTTATAAGATCTATAAATAGAACAGGAATTCCGCTTCAATGCATGTTACGCATGCGTATATCTTTGTTTAATGGCAGCCGTGTGGTTGAATGCAACATTGTATACATTTTTTAACGGTTACAGGTAATTTTTGTCAATATATCACTATGTTAGTTATGGTATTATACAGACATATATCCAAGTGCATTCCCGTATTAAAAATATTTCTATTAAATCGTTGAGCTTTGTTTGAAATAATGTCGATACGTTGATTTGCAGAATAAATATTTGGTTGTTACGGACTCTTGGAAGTATATTGATATTTCAATTGTGAATTGATTTTAAAGACTTGTCATATTAAATTAGCCTACAGTATACAGAACTTTGATTTATGGACTATATAAAAGATATATATTCATGTGTATACTATCCTTTCATATTGAATAACTATACTGGATTAACTCAGTAATTGACGTTGTTGTAGATAAATCAAAATACTTGATTACAAAAAATTGAAGCCTACCTTTTAAATATTTTCACAGGCTGTCTCTGATTTAGCAAAAATAAATCTATTTGAATATATGTATATTTTTTGAATGGTTTGAATTGGATATTGAATTAATCTTTTGTAACTTCAGCACTGGTTATGAAGTTTAATGTTTTATTTCCAATTAGAAATGTAGACCTACAATTTGAAGTTTTAACTGACTTTTCTGAATGACTTTATAAAGACAAGTAAACACAAATAAATTGATGTAGACCTGTCACTATTAAAATTTTGTTTCCAGATATACAAACTCTGCAGTATGCATTGATTATTAACATATAAACTATAATAAAATGGCGTATAATAGACAAGAATCCAGAATGACAACTGCTAGTGCTCCTGCAGGCCCAGTAGACTCAGGTCATGATGGTGGGAAACTCAACAGGTTTAAAAGGTAAGAATGAATAGCTTTTTTTTTAAGAATCAACAGAATGTAGCCTATTTGTTCTTCAGTTTCTGTAATATTTGGAAGACCATTATTTCCTTGAAAATAGTTTCAATAGAATAGAATATTTGCAATAAGATTTTGATTTTAGATATATGAAAACTAGTGTAGCAGATTTTTTTGGTTTGGGCGAAGAAGATGACTTGAAAATAACTCAGTGGCAGAATAGACGGAAACGTTATGCTGGAGCTGTAGGTAAATTAAAAGATGAATATTTTAAAGATGAAGACAGTACAGATGGAATGATTTCAACATCTAATGCTAGAATGATCTATGACCCATTAAGAGTTCCTGGTGGCAGGATGAGTGAATCTGATCATATGTCAACAAGAACACCTATGTCTAGTACCAGTACTTATATTACTCATGGTGGAATCAAACAACGCAGAAGAAAGGATTCTGTGATGAGAATGACATGGAAAGGATTAGCAACCCTAGCTGTAAGTGCTTGTATTACAATTATAGTTTCTCCTTTAGAGATATGGTGTTCTCTTTTGACAGTGCCAGTAAAATAGATTTTAGAATATAATGAGCCACAAGAACTATGTGCTTTTATGTTTGCTAAAGAGCAATAGATCAGATCTTAACCCAGTTAATGGAAATAGTTCAATTTGGTCACAACCACTTGAACTGGTTGCTCAAATACAACATAGGCTAATTATTTTTTTTTTTTTAATTAAAAACTTTATTTTCCACCATGGTGAATGAAAAGTATTTTCACCTAGGTGAAAAGTGGGTGAAAAGTCTGGTAGTTTTTATTTAAAAACTTTATTTTCCACCAAGGTGAAAATACTTAGGTGAAAAGTGGGTGAAAAGTCTGGTAGTTTTTATTTAAAAACTTTATTTTCCACCATGGTGAAAAGTGTTTTCACCTAGGTGAAAAGTGGGTGAAAAGTCTGGTAGTTTTTATTTAAAAACTTTATTTTCCACCAAGGTGAAAATACTTAGGTGAAAAGTGGGTGAAAAGTCTGGTAGTTTTTTATTTAAAAACTTTATTTTCCACCTTGTTGAAAACACTTCCACCATGGTGGAAAATAAAGTTTTTAAATAAAAAGTACAGACTTTTCAGCCACTTTTCAACGTGGTGGAAATACTTTTCACTGTGGTGGAAAATAAAGTTTTTAATTCAAAATAAAAAAAAATAATTATGTCGTATGTAATCCACCATAGCTCTGGATTATTCATTTATTGATTATGGATCTAATAGAAATAATACAATAAGAATCTATAGCTAAGTTACTCTGTACCCACCTTTCGTATTATAGGGAAGCAGAAAGAAACTGAGAGCTAAACAGAGTGTAAAAGGTATAAGAAGTTTTAGACCAGGTAGTTTAACTGGTGATGTAGGTGATGAAGATATTGATGCCAATGGTTATACAGTACCTCCAACTGTAAGTAACACTTCCAAATTCAATCCTTGAATATACCTGATAAATATATAATATTATGCACTACTGTAGCCTATTGACTCATTAGACTCTTTTAATGTCTACCTCATTCATTATTATCATTCATACAGATGATAATATCAAATTTCAAAATGATACAATTTATAAATATTGTAAATATGATATTACATTAAAGTTATGAGAAAAAGGTAATGATTTTTTTATTATGAGCTACAATAGAATGATTTCAATAAACTTTAACAATATTTTCTAGCCCCAGACTGGTGATGATTTTAGTCTAGTTGATGATGTATTTTATGATGATTATGATGCTCAACAACCAGATCCTAAATTAGATAAGATAAGAGAAGAATCAGATAGAAGTAGAGGTAGTAGGTATGATATCAATGTTTCATATTTTTTTTAACTATTTGCAGTGCTTTCTTCGAACGCACTGCTTTGTTTTCGAAATGTTTTTTTTTTTTTTTTTTTTTTTCGTATTCCCCCCATCGCGCCCAGCCAAAACTACAAATGCCACATGGAAACTGTTAACATTTCTACCAGAAAACCCCCGAATTCAAATCATATGAATGTATTTTGCCGCCATTTGGTCCAACCTGAAATGACGTACGGGGCTATGACTAACTTTAGGTTTTTTCTCATTTGTCACGCAAGTTCTTAATCAATTTTGATCGCGTTTTTTTTTGTTTATTGCTTTCAATCTTTGTTAACAAGATAGCAATTTAAGAATTATACATTTCACAACTTTGTCGCTGACTTTTTTAATTTTAATTTTTGCGGTTTTGTCAACTTCTACAATTTTATTTCGATAGATCTGAAAATTTACAGATATGTAGTCATTTTGATTGCGAACTATAATTAATTTTCAAAATTTCGATATCACTTCCGGTTTTGATGTTATTTGCTTTTAAAGTTGAATTTTGCACTTCCGGAATAATGAAGATATTTGAAAAATTTATTTTGCAATTAACTACAATTGTCTATTTGATGATGGTAAATTAAGAAAATCCGAAACGGAAGTAACGGATCAGCCGTCATCTTGATATGACTAACTTTTGTAAAACTCAAAATGGGGCCTCAGGGTTAAATCTAATTTGCATGATTTTAGATTTTCTAAAAACATCAATCGATTGCGCAAAAAAGTATGGGAAGGGATTTTTGAATTTCGCTCTTGCTTTTTTTTTATTTCCGGTTGAAATTTTTCAGTAATTGTCAAAACTTTGAAGGCTCATATTTTGCGACCTTAACCTTTGGTGAACTTTTGACCTGAACAAACGTTATTGCCCTTGATTATATCTACCCAATGGTATCTTCACTTTTGTTGTCCGATGTTCACTTCCGGTTTTGCAGCCTGTTGAAAATCACGAATTTTAACTTTAAAGAGCTCTATCACGTGACCTAACTTACATAGGACAGAATTTCTCACATATTCTTCTAACGCTTCATCTCATCTATCTATTAATATATCACACTTGGAATTTAAATCAAAATTGTGCGTTTAAAAATTTGAAAATTTTGTAATTTCTTCTATACTTACCGTGCGTGTTTTTCTTTAAATCGAAATAGGGTCTCGGGGGATAATTCGATTTGTGTTATTTTGATGTATATAGAATCTATAACCGATTGCTGAAATATATATGGTAACCGATTTTTGAATTTTGATTTTGATTTTGATTTGTTTACGATTAAAATTTTTAAAAACTTTGAAGGGTCGTATATTGTGACGTTGACCTTTGGCGATCTTTTGACTTATACAAATATGATAGGTCTCGAGAAGATCTATCCAATGATATGTCACACTTTATTGTAAGATTTATACTTAAGGTTTTATTGGCATTTAAAAATTGCCGAATTTTTCCTATAAAAGGGTCTGTTCACTGACGTTACATTTGGGCGATCTACAAGATATGAGTTTTAGCGATCCAAATTTATTTTTTAGTTTAATCGTTCTACATCCAGTTAAAATGATTCAAAGTTATTATTTATCTTAGATAAAAGGTATTATTGTGTATTTCTCGTTGTGGGCGATGTATGATAATGGAATATTTGGAAGGAAATTACAACCTTTGGAGGTTAAATTTTATCTCTTAATATAACAGTTGAGTGGAATAGTGGTCTAAGGGATGCAACTCTATTATATACACTTAAAGATGTAAAGTCGCGTTGTTAAATTGTTATACCTATTCAACTTGCGACAAATTGCAGTATCCTATGTTTCTACTATATAATGAATGACATATTGAATGATAAGAGATAAATCTTTATTTGAAATGACAGTTTTATTTAGATATAAGATATACCTTGTAACTAATGCGATCTTTGTGATCTTTAATTTCATATAGTGAATCATAATGTCTTATGTCCCAAAGATGAAATTGACTGAGGACGGGTTCAAAGAATTTTCAAATATAACTGTAAAACGAATTTCTTAATTTCGAAAATTCTTAATATAGTTTAGATTGATAGAATCCACACACAAAATATTTTTTTTTTGTAAAAAGTCAGTTTTAAAGTTTAAATATATATATATATAAGTTTTAAAATAATCATAAGGGATATATTTTCTTTGAAAACTCATTGATGTAAATGTGTTAGCGATATCTTCTGAAATATGTAATAACAAATTGTTGAATACGGCGATGGTTTCCGGAACGGTACGCACTGCTTCAGTGCCGTTAGGCGTACGGCTCTAGTTCTTTTTGTTTACCTAGCCTATTTTATAAAACCACTTACACACAAGGGAATTAAACAACATGACGATTGTTATACATGAAAAAATATTATTGAATATATCATCAGTTATTTGTATTTAATTAATATTTGAAAGTTTTCTACACTATTTTACAAAAATATTTCAGATAATTATCTCCAATTAAGTGAAAAAGTGTAAAATTCTTCAAAGATGCTCACAATTGCAATAGATTTTTGACTTTGAGATGTTTTATATTAAAGATGTGATGAAAGCTTATCTTACCATCTTATATTGTAGTGGTCCAGTATCCCCTGGTAGACCTGAATCTGGTCCTGCTGCTGGCTGGAGACGAACACCACCTCAAGCCTTACCTGATACCCCAGCTCTTGATATGGTAGATGGTATAGATTTCGTAGCTTTAAAGAAAATAACAAACCAAGTATTTAACTCGGCACTAGAGAAACATAAAAGAACAGTAGGACAAGGGGTTATAGGAAAGTTTTTTCGCCGTAGTTTACGTAGTGATAGAGTCACTAGAGATGTCAAGAAACAAATTGATGATATGGATGATCACAGGTTGGTGAAATAAATCAATTTTATAAAATACTTTGGTATTTTTTAAAGGGATACTGCATCTTAGCATGAACATAACATTTTAGTTCTCAAGAATGATCAATATGAGTATATATTCATCAGTGAACTTACCTGTTGTCATAAAGTAAAAAATCTTGAAAACTCACAAAACTAAGTTTTTTTCCATAGATATAGGTCAGTTATACGTTAAGAATTTTCATTTTCAAATCTCAGTATTAAATTACTGAATAGTTTTAATTTTGTTTTATTATATCCCTGTTTTATTTCAGACCATATTTTACATGGTGGGTCACATTTTGTCAGATAGTGATATTCATTGCATCAGTATCAGTATATGGCATAGCACCAATTGGTATAGGTGTTAAAGATTATTTTGATACTGTAAGTATGATTTCTTTCTATGCTTGATATACTTAATGTTATTCCCTATTCTAGGGTTCATTCTTGCATTCAAATTGACACTTTGTATCTTTTAATACTAGACTATAAAATAGTATTTGAAATTGTAGAAATCTGAGATTTAGGTAGTCCTATAAAGATGTTCTCCTTTTACACTACTTTTACACCGTTCATTAAATAAAACCTGCTTGTTTAGGCTATTTCATTCATATTAGTTTTAGATATTTTCTTTCATTATTGCAGTAACATCATCTTCTTAAATTTCTTTTTTGAAAGTTTTACAACAGACAATTCATTTCAGGTGACCATGTCTAATCTTGCAAACCAAAGAGTAGCTCATAGAGAAAGAGAAAACCTTTGGCTGGGTCCACGACAGGTGAGGGCTATATAATAAAGTAAATTAACAATAGAATAATATTGTTTATATGTTGTATTAAACAGTTTTATAAAAAAATGTCCAACTGGGAAAAAGGAAATCAACAGCCCTGATTAAACCAATAGTTTTCAATAAGAGAATGATACTGTATCCTGTCTAATTGATATATGGACCTAACTTTCGTTCGTATGAAGGTCAAAGGCTGATTGAACAGTCCGTATTGAAGGGCAGTTTTAGACCTAAGTGTAGCCTACTGGTTACATACAAAGCCAATATCTAATAAAAACTTTGGAAACAAAACTAATAAAATAAGAATGAAAGTTAGGTCTATATTTTAATTAGTCTGATACTGTATCATATTCATTATCATATAATGTGTAAGACAATGTATGTTAGATATGACCTAAATTGGCAAAGAGCCTCCCAGATTATAATTTAGTTCAATGTTTTTAGGCTGATCTGATACATCTTGGAGCTAAGTATACACCCTGTATGAGATTTGATAGAAATTTAGATGCAGCACTAGAATTAGATAGAGAACAAGAAAGGAACTCGGGATGTTGTGTTAGAAATGATGGGTCTGGGTGTGCTCAAATGACTAAAAGTCGCTGCTCAGTAAGTTTATTTGATAAATTTTCAAGTTAAACCAAATGAAAAGTGATCATATAAATTTCAGACTGGAACCAAAAGTTTAACTGAAGGTATGAAAACAAAATATGAGAAATTTCAAACTGATCAGTTGTTTGGCATATTTTAACAATTTTTTAAAACGTTCCTGTGTTAAAGGCAGTGAATAAAAAATCTCTTTATCTACAATATGTACAACATTTTCTATGACTACACTACACAAAGCCTTGAGTTACAATTTTTTTGAGCACCTGAAGAATTATTTGCACTCCATATTCCACGAGACTGTGCTGGATATCCAATCCTAATTTTACTTTTGATATCTGTCTTCATACAAAATATGATTTGAGGACACAGGTTGAAATCGATTACAATATCTCTTTGTTTCAGACCATTTTGTCAACATTCGAAAAGTGGACTGAAGACTCTCCAGGACCAGGAGGTCGAGTCTATGGTTCAGTTTGTGGTCTAGATCCTCGATATTGTGAAAAACCTTCATCAGTAGCACCCTTTGAATGGGATCAAGATATTATTAAGTGGCCGGTATGTAAGCTTATATTTTATTTCTATCTGCCTGACTACAACAGATTCATACTGAGATGTAATTTCAGTTGATACATTACAGAAAACATTACGATCAACAAAAACTTTAAAAAAACATAAACAGTTTACTATTTTTGAAAAGATATTAAAACTTGTACATGGATTTATTATGTTCATGATTATCAATTCTACCTAAATATATAGAGGGATTGTTTGTATTTTCAATGGTCAACCATATAAAAAGCCTAGGACACAACTTGACTACCTATACCTGTCCTCTTCAGATAATTTATTTGGTGAATTTTATTATGTTTTGTTTATTAGATATGTGAAACTTCTAATATACCAAACAGATCTTTGGCTAGTCCTGATGATAGACATATGACATGTGAATTAGTGGGTCATCCATGTTGTCATGGTATACAGGGTGAATGTATGATAACAACTAGAGAACATTGTGATTTAATACGAGGGTATTACCATGACGATAAATTCCTCTGTGCACAAGTAGGTCTCCATCATTAAATTTTATATATGTATATAATTGACTGTGGGGGGGGGGGGGGGATATTTGTAAAGTGAATATGTTTGCAGGGTATAGATTCATTTAAATTATTTTTTCAAATTCAGTAAAACAGCATATCTGAAAAATAAGAATATTTATTCATCTGACTACATTTAATACATCTTTAACATAATTTACTGTAATGTTTAACACAGAACATTATTAAATAACAGCCGATGTTTAGTTTATTTATAAATATTTGTTTTATCTGTAGGTTGATTGTATGAGTCAGATATGTGGTATGATAACATTTTATACTGAAGGTTTACCAGATCAATTCTACAGATTGTGGACTTCATTATTTTTACATGGAGGGTAAGGAATATATTCCTAAAATATAGAAGAAGTAGATACAAGTTTAAGATATTAGCAATATTAGCTTTTCATACGCCCACATTGAAATGTGGACGTATATTGCCTTCGCCCCTGTCAGTCCGTCGGTCCGTCCGTCGGTCAGTCCGTCGATCCGTCCACATTTGTTGTATCCACGATAGAGGCCACAGTTTTTATCCGATCTAAATGAAACTTGGTATACATATATATTGATAATATCTCGGTCAAGTTCGAAAATGGAAATTATCGCATGAACAGTTTTTGAGTTATTGCACTTGACTTAGTAAAAAAGGGGTCAAATTTGGTTTGTATCCACAATAGAGGCTACAGTTTTTATCTGATCTTAATGAAACTTGGTATTCATGTATATATTGGTGATATCTCAGTCAAGTTCGAAAATAGAAATAGATGCATGAGCGGTTTTTGAGTTATTGCCCTTGACTTAGTAAAAACGCGTCAAATTTGGGTTGTATCCAAAATAGAGGCTATAGTTTTTATCCGATCTTAATGAAACTTGGTATACATGTATATATTGATGATATCTCGATCAAGATCGAAAATAGAAATAATCGCATGAGCGGTTTTTGAGTTATTGCCTTTGACTTAGTAAAAACGTGTCAAATTTGGGTTGTATCCACAATAGAGGCTACAGTTTTTATCCGATCTTAATGAAACTGGGTATACATGTATATATTGATGATATCTCTGTCAAGTTCGAAAATAGAAATAATCGCATGAGCTTTTTTTGAGTTATTGCCCTTGACTTAGTAAAAACGTGTCAAATTTGGGTTGTATCCACAATAGAGGCTATAGTTTTTATCCGATCTTAATGAAACTTGGTATACATGTATATATTGATGATATCTCTGTCAAGTTCGAAAATGGAAATTATGGCATGAACGGTTTTTGAGTTATTGCCCTTGACTTAGTAAAAACGCGTCAAATTCGGGTTGTATTCACAATAGAAGCTACAGTTTTTATCCGATCTTGATGAAACTTGGTATACATGTATATATTGATGATATCTCGGTCAAGTTCGAAAATGGAAATTATCGCATGAAAGGTTTTTGAGTTATTGCCCTTGACTTAGAAAAATCTTGTCAAAATTTTAGTTTTGATGAAATAAATCCTCCAATTTTCAGAGGATGTTGATGAAACTTGGTGTGAGCATTGGAATTGATTAGGCCTCAGTCAAGTTTGAATTTGACAGTTTTTCAATGAATTGTTTTAAGTTATTGCCCTTGACTTAGTAAAATTGCGTCAAAATTCTATTGTGGTTGTGATTTTCAATGGAACTTGGTGTAAGCATCAGAATTGATAAGACATTAGTCAAGATTGAATTTCTGACTTTTTTTAACAAATGGTTTTTGGGTTATTGCCCTTGACTTAGTAAAATTGCGTCAAAAATATTTGTGCTTGCAAAATAAGCTACAATTTTTTAATAGATTTGATGAAACTTGGTATGAGTATTGAAATAGATAAGATGGTGGTCAAGTTCTAATTTGACAATTTTCCATGAACAGTTTTTTAGTTTTTGCCCTTAACTTCAATATTAATTCAGTGAATGTTTTTGAGTTATTGCTCTATTTATTTTTCAAATTCAATGCTGCCAGTGGGCGTATGTTACCTTGCCTGGCAAGCTATCTTTAATCTTTCAATTAATTTATTTTTTGTTATTTAGCTAGACCTGAATATAAATTTGATTGATATTCAAATGAGTAGGTCTAACATACAAGTAAGACCTTATATGATCAAACTTTTTATGTTTTTCAGGTTGTTCCATCTGGTAATAACAGTGATATTTCAATGGTTTGTTATGAGAGATATGGAGAAGTTATCAGGAGCTATAAGAATGGCTATAATATATTTAGGTAGCGGTATAGGGGGTAATCTAGCTAGTTGTATATTTTTACCCTATCAAGTAGAGGTAAGAATTAGTTTATATTCAAGCAGGGTAGACTGAACATTGTCAATTTTACTGTATGTACAAATTCCTTGAAGGTTAGAAATGTGCACACTGTATTTACAGATATACGGTATATATGTAATTATTTTTATTTCTGTAACTTGATGATTGTCTTTTCTTTTTACTCATTTCCTAAATTTTTGAACCACATCTTAGACTGCAGACTGCAACCAGTCAAGTTAATCAGACCTTCTGTAGTTAGGGAGGTGTTACTGACATATAAATTGGAACTTTTTATAAAGCCTGTAAGTGGCACATTTCAACATGTGTAAAAAAAAAAAGCAGGAATTGGTTATAGAAATAGCATTTTTGGTTCTATTTACTATATGGATATACTATTTCTTGGATTTATTACACTCAACGTTTCACATACACTTACAGGTAGCGTTTTCAAGAGAAATAACTAACAATTAACAAAATTATAACAAACTCAAGTATAAATACTAACTCGCAGTGAAACCATACCTTATATTAAAATGAAAGAAGCCATAAAAGATGAGAGACGTAATTAACGGAAACCACAATAAAGGATTAAAGGATAGATAAGGTTCAAAGATAACGGATTAAGATTCAAAGCTAACGGATTAAGGTTCAAAGATAACGGATAAAGATTCAAAGCTAACGGATTAAGGTTCACAGATGACGGATTAAGGAGGAACAATTACAAAATTTTTTTCCATAACTTTGGTATGAAATAGCCTGAGTCCCTATTTAATTCTGGTTTATTTTTCATAATTTCGATGGCTTCCCTGAGTTTCCTATGTTTCCAATTGTTGTGGTTGGTCGCCAATACTGTAATATTGTCCCATCTAATTCTGTGTCTTTTGTCTTGAAGATAATGCTCCGCTACTGCTGATTCTTCGGATCTGTGTTTATCGCAGGCAGTTCTGTGGCTCTTGTTATATATTTACTGTTATATATACTTTCAGGCTGGTCCTTCAGGATCACAGTTTGGTATTTTAGCCTGTTTATTAGTAGAAGTGTTTCAGAGTTGGCAGATGTATAGACGACCTTTTATAGCAGCTCTAAAACTTGCCATTCCAATCTTTATACTGTTTATACTTGGACTATTACCCTGGTTTGATAACTGGGCACATTTATTTGGATTTATGTTTGGCTTATTAATAGCCTTTGCTTTTATGCCTTATCTCAAATTTGGAAATTTTGATAGAAGACGCAAAATTATTGGTATAATAGTTTCACTATGTTTATCATTAGCTCTCTATATCATATTAATTCTGGTGATGTATGTGATGCCAGTACGTGACTGTGAACTTTGTCAGTATTTTAACTGCATTCCATTTACATCTGATTTTTGTGAAAATATGGGCGTGTCAATCAAGAGAAACTCAACCTACAATTCATTTTAATCAAACCTTGTATATCTTTGTTATTTTTGTTGTTTGTGTGTTTGTTTTAATACTCAATGATTATCATGACCTATTTTATCAATGCTACAATTCAATTTACTCATTACCATGTGTTCACACTCAAGATGTTCAAATGAAATACAGTTAAAGTGCTCAATATTTATTAATGTCTATAGAAATATGTAGCTAATAAGGATCTAGCATTTGAATTCAATCAAAACCTTTCAAAACATTTGTGAAATCAATGTTTATTAGAAGATATTTATATGTTGAAGAAAAACGTACTATTCAGATTGAAAGAAAAACTGCATTTGACAAACCCTTCTAAAGTTTACTTTTATTATAGTCCTGAAAGGTCTTCAGTTTCAGATTGATTGGGCATTGAATTCTTTAAGATTTCGATTTGGTTTCACATATTTCTTTTGAATTGTAGACTTTGATTTAAGATACTTTATTTCGATAAGGGTATTTTAATTTATTTATATAGAGTATTATAATTTATTATACTAATTAGACAGTATTAGTGTAGTATATCTTCGTTTCATATGTATATACACTGATTGTAAAACTGTTGTCAACATTATTGTAATCTGCTTTTGCTATGAAATGATTCTGTGATAATTTTTGTTAATATATATTTTTACAAGGATCTTGACTTAATTTAGGCATCCAGTAGACTAATTTGAGTTTTCAAAATGATTTGCATAAAGGCAGCACTAATTGTTATAAAAGCATAAGGTAGCTGGTCAATTTCGGGGTTAAGGTCCAATTTCTATTTTTATGCATCGTTCCAATAGAGCCAAGTGCCTTTTTATGTTAATTCCTCATAAGAACATAAAGTATCATTCTGATATCCCTTTTATCAGATATATTCTACCAGTAGTAAACTAATTGTGTTGATTATTGTCTGAGCAAAGTAAAAGCTGTTACAAATTTTTTCAATGCCTATTTATGAGAAATAGAATATCAACCACAAAATAGTGCTGTTAGTCTTAAATTTAAACATGACAATTTTTAAGCCAATTCGCCTTTTTTCAGGTTACAAAAAATTTGAATTTCAATACAAAGGCATTGAAAAATTCAAAATTTGTTTTTGCTTGCTCAGACTATGGCATCCATAATATTTTTTGTACCATTTACTTTTTCTGCCCTGTTTATTTAGATGCTATATATTTACCTTGTGATCACTGATTTTTGAGAACTTTGTGTTTTTTTTATAAATTTGTAGATCTATTAAATTTTTAAAGAAAAAAATTTAACGAAATTTCTGCCGTTACCTTTTTTTATAGGCCTATATTATTCAGCGCAGGGAAAATCATGTCCAGATGAACTTTTAACTGTTGAGCACAAAGGCTGGATTTAATTCCGAAGAGACTCACCAAAGACCGATTATGTTAAAACAGACTTTGACAAATTTGCCGGGAGGTGTGCAGCCGGAAATGGTTATTTCAGATATGTGGTAGTTAAAAAAGGAATTGTGCAAGTAGAGCTTCTGTCACTTAGCATTTCAACTTGTTGAACAGATATAGTTTTGAAACATAAAATTCAATCTTGACAAACCCAAATAAGTTACACTGATGAGGTCAAGTGCATCTATCAATTTAAGATGAAACAAGTAGGAAAAATTAACTAAGTACCTTATTGTGTAATAAGACTACCGAAGGTAGTGTCTATATGAATTCATAATATTGAGCGAAATTGTCATAGAACAAAACCCATTTTATTTACAAGAAACTATTTATAGTTATATTAGTCTGTAGGTGAAATATTACTTCCCCTTGCTAAGTTCTTCATTAATTCACATCAAAAGTGTAAAAACGATAAAACTTCCGGTCGATGAAATTTTCACGTGTAAATTCATATAATTTTATTTTATACACCTCTTTTTCTTTAAAAAAAAAAAAAAAAATTATAAAGGATCCTCTATGTCACTTCTTTCTGATAAAGAACATTTGACTTAGAAAGTTCTACTGTCTAACCACTTGATTCAATTTGTGAACCGCATTCTCCAAGCTAGATTTTAGTCATTATCCATAGAACACTGAACTGAACATGACCCTCGTAAGCAGAGAGTCGATTCATTACTAATGAGATCTAGAGAATCCTTGTGTTGTATTTCCATAGACTTGAGAACACTTCCAAAAAAATTTTGATAATTATCTGTAAAATCGCTTCTCTAAATATTTGTTAGATCTAAGTCATGTTTTCATTGGTTGGTATTTCCATCCTCACAATAATGGACAAGGTACCTTTGGCTTTGTCTTATACTTTTACTGCAATAACGACCTGAAAGGCTGGTTTCTTTGACGCATCATTCCCAACTTGATTTGCTGATTTGTATGTAGTATAATTATGCTAGCATACCATACAATTACCGGTAGCTGAATTTACAAACTTCTGTGAAGAAAGTTGGCTATTGCAGTCCAGTCCAGTCCTATCCAATGAATATTCATACTTATTGATTAGTACTGTATATTCATATTTCAGATATGACAGTGTAACAATAAAGTAAGATTAAGGGCTCTATGTTAAAATGGAGGATAATCTGATAACGATGTCAGAGACTAATCACTATGATATTGATAGTTTATGTGATTCTGACAGAGAAGAATTAGAACATGCGCTATATAGTCAAATTCATTATGGTACTGGTGTTGCAGATACTGTAGATTATACTGATACTGTAGATTATACTGATTACATTTATAATCCTAGCTGTATTTCAACTTCAACATCTCAAGTTTCTCAAAAGACAACTGAACATGGATTGTCAGCTAATGATGAAAACTGTAAAGTTGAAATTAAATCAATAGGAGGTCCAAAACATTTGGAGATAGCTCAAGAGTTCATCTTGAATCACACAGCAAAAGATTGTAATAACACTCCAAAATCCTCAATTGGAAAGAGAAACAAATCATCTTACCTTAAATCAAAGACTTTAAATTTAAAACAAAACCTAACTGGATCAACTGTAAGTTCTAACAATAAGAATATTATAAAGAAAGTCAAATCTAGGAAAGATATGATGGATGAAGATGAAAAGAAAGAATCGAAGTATAGATTCAGCCTACAGAATAGAACTAAACCATCACACACTGTCACAACTGTTAATATAGATAGTGATTTAGAAAAAAGTGATAATAGTTCAGTTTTAACTATATCTGATAGTGATATGAGTGATTCTGATAGTTCTAGTATGTGTTGTAAAATATTTACCAAGGATTCTAACCCATCTGATATACAATTGAATATAGGTAATGATAATAGCAATGATGATATTGATGATTTATTACTTGATACAGATCACAGTAGTTCAGATGGTGAGTGTTTTTATTACAAATTGAGAAGAATATTGTCACAATATATTTATTGAGTGGCTAATAATTTGCAGCAGCTCACTGTGCAATGAAATACGTGGAAATTTCATATATAGGCACTAAAATGAAAATTCACAAAATTACTAAAATGTTTGGCTTTTAAATACTTATAAAGACATAGTTCTCATATTTTTTGCCATTTTTTAGCCATTGCTGTTTCATTCCTGAACATCATGGATCTTAACTTCAAATGATTTAAAAGAAATAGTATTTGTTCTGCCATGTATTATTGTCTTAAAATAGGTGAAATAATTAAATGATGTTTTTTCATGATTTTGAAATGCACTTTGCTGAACATCTAAGATTAGAATTTGAGCATATATTACATATTATTTAAGGAAATGATGGTGAAGATGAAAAATGGCATGTTAGTGAACAAGATATTTTAGGATCTCGGCCAGAAATATTTCGATATTATAAATATGATGCTGTGAAAAATGTCAGATGTAAAAATTGTCGAGAAAAGGGTCATTTATCTAGAGATTGTCCTAAACCAAAGGTAATGAGGACTGTGCAGCTTGTACTCTTGAATAAGCATTAGAAATTCCAGCATCAGTTAAGTGACCAGTAAATAGTGTTTCTTGTTTTTCATATTAATGTTTATTGTCTTTGACTGCATGTCATAGAAATATTTTAGGTTATCTTTTAATTTGTGTCTATTTTGTTTGTATACTATTTTTAGAGATTAAGGTGATTGAAAGTAAAAATTTACTATTCAAAAAAAGGCACTGTCATAGTGTGATAACTATTAAATATGATATTAATATTGAGTTAACTAGAAGGTGTTAAGGTTTGTTATTTTGTATTTAAGGTTGTAGTATGTTATTTATGTGGTAACAGAGATCATCTATCTACAGCTTGCCCTGAACCATTATGTTACAACTGTTCTCAACCTGGTCATATATCATCAGAGTGTACACAATCACAATATAAATGGTATATGAAATGTTCTAGATGTGATATGCCTGGACATCAACATGAGGTATATGTTCTTAGTTAATCCGTAAAGATTATATATTCTCAGAAACAAACTGTTGAAAATATGAATTTTTTTAACTGAATGTTTTTGAAATAGAATCAAAAATCCTTGAAATCTTAATGTTAAATCCATTTCTGGTAATCATTTTTGGTACCTTAAATTTTATTTACCAGCCATACACGTCATACATTTTGTACAATCATACCTAAAGCTTACGTTTACAATATGTCAATGAATGAAATACAACTCAATTGCTGAAGTAGGGCAATTTTGAAATACTAATTAATAACTTTCTATTCAACAGTATTGTCCTGATAACTGGAGGAGGTATCATGTTACTGTAAGTAAATTTCTTGTTAAGTCAATTTATTAAGCTTTTTAATCAGTTGCATTTTTATGGATAATTACTAAGTTGTTTTGGATAATTAGATTCTATAAGGAATTTATGTATTTTATGACAGCAGGTATACCTAGTGAGAAATATATGTTCGCCTTGGTTAAGTTTAAACATTTTAAATTTCATTCTTTTGACAGCAACAAGAAATGTTATCCATCACTTGTCTTCCACTCTCATCTAGTATGTTTATCTAGAATATATGAAGATCTTATAGACAGGAAGTCAATGCAATGGAGATGGTTCTTTATGCACTGAAAATAAGTCCTGTTTTTCTCAGGTTTCAAGTAATACTACCAAACTGTAAAATGAATTATTTATTATTTCAGACTGAAGGAGAACCTAAAGACTTTAAAGTTAAAATAAATCCTAGGAAATTTTGCTGTAATTGTGGAAGTTATAAACACTTTGGTTATGTAAGAATTGATTAAAATATGGAAATTTTTTAACATAAGGAATTAAGTAAATGACATTTTAATCGAGTTCTGTTAAAATATATCTGTATATCCAAAAATGGTTTATATTCTTTACCTCTTAAATAGTAAGGTAAAGATATTTGTGGACATCTGGTCATATCACACGACCGGTCCATTTTGTAATGCAGTTCAAGCCATAATCAAAGAAAGTTTCTCTTGTAGTTTCTGTTTTAATATTCTACCCAAAGTGAACTGTTTCATGTTTTGAATCAGATCCTTATGAGCACTAATATATTAGCTTTACTATAACATTCTAAAGCATAATTAATTTTTTTTTTTCTTTAGAAATGTAATAGACCACCAATGTCAAGTCATGCCCAGATAACTTATCCTTTTATAGTGTCTTATAAACCACCTGTCATTAAAAAACACAAGTTATCAACTAAAACATACTTCAATGATGATGAGGTTCTGAAGCCAGTATTTAAAAAGAAGAAAATTCAACTGATTGGATTTGGTTAGTAGAAAGAAGAGAAATATAGTCGGGTTATTAAGGGGAATGAAATACGTGATTTGTCTACTGATTGTAGTACCTAAAAAAGTGATTGTATTTCTATTAAAGTGATTTTGGTGTTAACATAAGTGATTGTGCATGAAGATATGTAAGTTTGATATTTCAACACTTATCTTTCAGATGAAAAGCCTAAGAAAGAAAAAACCACAAGAATAAAACCAATGAAAAACATTGAGATGAAATCACCAGATCCATTAAAAAACTTTAAAGAAATTATGAAAGATTATAAAAATGTGAAAGATAAAAACAATAAAAAGAAACAAAAAAGACATAAATTGAAGAATATTCAAGAAAAATCAGCTTTTGTGAAATCTGCAAAGAAATCTAATCTTGATGATAAACTATTTCTATATACTGATAAACATTTAAATAGAAGAAACAAAATCAGTAGTAAAAAGAAATTTGAAAAACAAGACAAGAAGAAAAAAAGTAGAAAAGGAAAGAAAGTTATTTAATATATCTGTGATGAAACATTCAATTAAATTATTGCTAGAAATATAATGCTATAGATTTTATTCTTTGTTCATGTATGTTGAAAGAAGCATTGTCTGTTATATGTCTCTTGTATCCATCAATTGAACATGCTGTAATGCCTGAATAGTTTTCAACTGTTAATAATTATTAGGTTTAGAATTTAGATACATTAGTATACATCATCTACCAACAAAATGTATTTGCATACAGATTTATTGTGACCCATTGTCAAAATGCAACAATAAGAGAAGGTAAAGAAGGAAAATAATTAGATGTTCTTTGGATAATTTAATACTTTATAAAATTATAAATATGAAAAGACACAAGATATAAACTTAACAATACATTTAAGAACAATATAGAATTTAAGAACATATGAAGAAATAAAGATGATTGCTGGAATAATTAAATTCTATTTTTGGCTATAAGAGCATACATTTATAACGGAATAACTAGAATTTGGCACAGATTTGACATTAACATTTTAATAATCTTGTATATTAAAAACAACACTACTCACAAGGCCGTTAGTAATAGGTATTAAAAAGCACATAATTTACTGAATGAAATATACCACATATATCCACTGCCTTTTAAACATCATAAAGTGCTGGGTATAGCCAGTCAAGTCAGTAAGAAAAATTTTTTTTTTGATTGAATTAAGAGATATTGTCGGTATCATTAACATAACCTTGCGATATGAGACAAGTATCAAGGAAGGTTATAACGAGATACATCGATTCACGATGTATTGTCCGAGAATTACCTTTACTTTATTGAGATATATAAAAAAATAAGCTGAGTTTTATTAAACACATTATAACAAATGCTCTTCTGGAGTGTGACTTACTATAAGTTTAATAATATCACATGACCTACTGACTTTAACCATACCATATAACTGAATTACTATTTAGTTTATCAACAAGTTTTAGCACACCATATTACTCCCTTTTTTATACCATACCATCTAAACATACCATATAACTCAATCAATTTTATCCATATCCAAAACACAAAATAGCAGAAATTACAGTTTTAGATAATAAAGAAGCAATGAAAGTTGAAAACAGACATCGTTTAAATAACTCCACAACTGTGACTTAACTTATTCTGTTTCAATGTACCTTTGAATATAACCTCTAATACTGACATACTGCCAACCATCCTACAATACAGCAATCAATTAAATTAAACTGCTCATATCATATAATAGTACATTTTCAAAATCTTTTTTTTTGTAAAATTTAGTCTTGGATTGGACATTTAATTGTCAGATAATCACAATGATATACAAAGAAACAAGCAATAGTTACCCCAATTACTCTGTCCCAACCAGTACCCATAGGTCTTTCAGTTGATATTCCTAATCTTCTATATACCATACCAGTTCCATGTTTAAACTTACCAAAATTGGATGAACTTACTATCCATACCTGAACATATACAAGACCGTTCACTTAAGTTTCTATTAGACTGGACAATATACAGAATATATATAATATGGTGGTAGTCAAAAATATGTCACCCACACTGATTTACAGCAACAAAATAGCTTCAGTCATAAAAAGCAATATTTGTAACATTCAGTACTCTTAATTCATTTGCAACCAAAAAAAAATACATGAAGCATTATAATTGAACAAAAAATCTTGTATCTTTCTATTGCTTAGTTGTGAAATTAGGAAATTAATGACCAACTTCAAGCTTACCTCATCATTATGTCCAACCGAAACTTGTTTTACTTTATTACAGACGTAACACCATCTAGTGCCTTCAGGATATGTTGGTGTTATTTCTTCTCGGTACCATAAATTACCTACAATAATATAAAACACAATATGATCTATTTGACACTTGGTTGATATATTTTAAATAATACAGATTAATAGCATAAGAGTAGAGTTTAAACAATTTATTTTGATAATCTGAATGTTTATTAAAGTATGAATGATACACAAACATTAATTTTACACAAATAAAAAACAAAAAGTTTTGTACAAACTGTACCTTTAGTATCAACTGCCCAGACTGCTGTTTCACCTACTGATATAAGATGTAATGTAGACCCTTGTGGTGGAGTTGGTATAACTTGTAACCAACATTTACCAATAGGATTAGTACTAGTGACACCTGGTCGGTAATATACTGAACCATCAATAGCTATACCCCAAGCTCTATTATTACCACCTATAGACACTGAGGTAAATGGTAGATCAGTTGGTATATCTACCCAACTATCACCCTGCAAATAAAAATAGTTACAAATGTAGGAAAAGGGAATTCAGATTTCTAAACTTAGTTTAAAACATTTATCTTATACTATTTCTTTCCAAAATTGAACGAAATTAAATATTGATTACCCAATAACATCAACATTATGACCTTCTCTCCCATGTCACTGTCTATCAGCAATTCATTTCATTTAGAAATGTAACTGCAAAAATATCTAAGTTGAAAAGGAGAGTGTTATTACCTGATGATTATGAATAGTAACACCAAATCTACATAAAACATTACCATTACTACCTACAGCCCAGACTATTATAGGTAAATTAGGTGATGATGCAGTATCTAACTGAATAGTTATGTCTCTTATATCAGTGGAACTAAGTTTATTCCATGGTCCTACTGTATTTAATTTACACTTTCTATAATACAAAACATACTCTGTAAGCTTAAACTATGTCACCAGTAAAATATTTGCCTCAATGAAGCAGACACTTATTTGACATTGTAGAAAAGTTATATCCTGGCAAATGTGCAATGGGCTACCATGGAAAACACATGTTGTATGGGACAATAAACTAAAACCCTGTGAATTACAGGGAAAAGTTTATCTACATATCTAAACAAAGTATGTCATGATGGAGTTCTTATATCTGGAATGATACTGTTGTTTTGTTAGTTCTGCTATTGTTATATAGATTGTTTTTATATGAAGTTGTTTTATAATTAGTACAGAAATATCTCTACTTACCTGACCCATTTTCTTCTTCTTACACCATCTCTTAATCCTGGTTGTTGATGAAATGGTCTGAAATATTATCTATAGCTTTAAACTGTATGAAGACTGCATAATATTGAGAATAGGTTTTTTATTTATTTTGACTTGACCTTTTAACCCTAGCTAATTTTGTTTGTAATTTGCTTTACTCCAATTGAACCTGACAAATTGGCCCTTCAATGTATATTGTTTATTGGTAATATTTAAATATAAATGCTCTTAAAATAAATTGAATAAGAGAACAAAAGGTAGTTGAATTGGTAAACTTACTTGTTAAAGTTACCTGAGTATTGCCACCCTTCTTGATCAACTGGACCGCTAAAATCTACACTCCAATCACCAGCCTAGAAAATATAAACAGGTTGTTTTCATGATTGAAAAAAACTCAATTCATTTTGCCTAATTTGGTACTTTAAAACAAAAATTTATTTCAATTACAGAAAATATACTTCTGATCCAGAAATGTAAAAATAAAATAAAGATATTTACCCAGTGCCAGTTACAAGAGGGTAATTTAATATTTTCTTTATTTTTATCTTGTATACCTGTACTATCACTCCATTCAAAACAATCAGTTAAAAACCCTCTACAACAATAACAATACCATAATCGTAATACATTGTTATCAGGTCACCCCAGAAAGGAGCCTAGGCTCAGCTTACAACCCCGAAATTTTTCCAAGAAATGTTATCAGATTTTCTCAAATTTGCTCTATAGCTGTACTGTACAACCTAATGTCATAAGACAGGACATTGATCTCTATTCACAATTTGTAATATATATATATATATATAGATTTAACTCACTTGTTAGTATAACCTATTACAGGATACCATTTCTGATTTTCATAGGTAGAAATAGTTCTAGTATCTGTTTGTTGATAACATTCTTTAGACATGGCTGATGTTGCTGAAATATTAACTTTTACCATTGTATTCATGTAACACTATAGAAGGGAATTGAATGGAGCTTACCCATTTGAAAGCATGCACAAGACAATTTTCATGACGACTAAAATAAGCTCATTAACTCAAAACCGTCCAACAGTCCACAAACAGATTATAATAAGTAAATGACAACAAGTAAAATGACTTGCTACATCCATCTTCATTACTTGTCACACTGGTCCTATGTTTATCAGACAGTGGATTAGAATAATAAACATGTCAGAAAAATTAACCTACTGCCACATTGATATTAGAAGTATTATTCTTTAATAAGACAAGACTGGCATATATACCATCAAATCACACACCTACCTCTAAATAATCCACCACCATAACCCTGATTATAAACCCAAGTTGTATGATCATATCCTACAGCCCATGTTATACCATTACGACAGGTTTCAATTCTCTTAAAATGACCACCTTGTTGACACCATAACCTACACAATATATTTTAATGAATTAGATTGTATTGGTATTATGATACATGTATGTTAACTTATAAAGTTGATTTGGAAGACAAGGCAATATACACTCTCTGTATCACTTTGAAGATCCAAAATCCATTGACATATTACTTATATCTTATATCTGATATCTAACATAAATTTAATACTTGTATCTTACAATATTCATTTCATTTAACATATAATCAATATTCTAACCCATTCAAAATAAAATCTGTACATCTACTTGAAAATTTAATACTTATCTAGAAGGCAAAATTCGCTGTGTAGAATAATGACAGATATCTGGTTTATACAGTATTCTGATAAATATTATTGATAATGACATGATAAAACTTACATTTCATAAGGTTTAGTATATGTTTTATATGGTTGATGTATAAAGATGTCACCACGTAATGTTGTTGACCATATACTACCTTTATCAATGGCTTGTTTTATCTTCCATAGATGACTATTGGCTGTTAGTAGAGTTGAAAGCTACAAGTCAAATAGAAATATGGACAGCATAATTTATCTCAATGTTTGGATCATAACAAGACAACAAAATATTCATAGAAATATTGAGAGATTTGCTTTCAAAAAATAATTTCATGACTTGTAAACAAAAAAGAGTTAAGTATTAAATAAAGTTGAAATCAACATCAAATCTTTTACAATCCACTTTAATATATTATCAGCATTCAGTAAATGTCAAATTTTAATCTTACCCACTCATCAGTATCTGATTCTGAGGAAGTCATTAATAAATAAGGTTGATTTTTACAGGTGGTATCAGCTGTATGTATTTGAAATACAGATTGAGCTGAAGGATCAGCTATCTTCTTTATACAAGTAATATCATTTAAACCTATCTGCATATTCTATAATATATATTATATTACATGTATATAAACTAAAATTGGCCTAGTTCAGAAAACACAAATAGAACAGGAATTTGAGGGGTAAAAAATCTCATTTCAGTATCAATATTGTTTTGTATGATGACTAGTTTGGTTCGTAACTGGTGCAATCTTTATGAATAATGTTGGATGGCTGTGTGAACCATCAATTCCACATTGGTTCACAGTATACAACTCAGGGTACTGAGCTGTTTCATGACTATACACTATGTTTATCATATATTGCAATGAAACAATTTCAGGAGATATATTAAGTTTGCAGTGCAGTAGCAATTACATAATTTCTTATCATTCATAGGCAGCACTAGCAGAATATCTTAATCTTTGTATGCTAACATTTCTGTTAATGAATGACTTTCAAGAAATAGTGCAATTCATTGTAGATGTTGGTAATACATGTATAACAGAAAGAAAATGTAATAACGTACAACTGGTTTTCCTCTAGGAAAATAATGTATGGTTATTATACCACTATCATTATTTTGTAAACTATGTTCTAATTCTACTGTTACATCTTCCCATCTCTGTCTATATCCATATCTATACCATTTCATACTAGATTTCTTTAACCATGATGACTAAAATCATATAAAGCATGAATTACAATTATAGAAAGATGGTACTAAGGTATTCTAGTGTTAAGAACAAGTTTGAAACGAGTTAGCTAAGTTCCTAAAATTGCAGTGTAAAAATTATCAAACAACAGTTTTTAACAGAGGCTGGGATGGGAGTTAGTTCTTCATTCCATTGTTACCAATCACATTATGTTAATAAGTGGACTATTTGTCTCAATTCATGAAAAGTGCATCATATCAGATATTGTGCCCCTGGCAATACCCTCAATGCTTGATGTCTTACTTCTATAGAAAATCTTAATCAGTTAGTTAAGCACCCACCTTATCTACAGCATTTTCTAAATATTGAAACTGTTGTATTTCTGTTCTATTTCTTTGATACAATCTTTCTAGTATGACATTTCTTATATAGGGTGATATTCTTTTCTTTATAGAACCTGTTTCTATACTACTGTCAGAATCTAGTAAAACATAGATTGATATTTTGGTAAAGTGATATCTATATAAACAAATGAAGTTTTGATCACTGATATTGTGAAGTATTAAATGTTAAAAGAATAAACATTTTATTCAGTGACACATTCTGGCTATAACATGCTATTAAGGATTTACCAGTAAACAGTGATCTATAACATATGACACTTTGAAAGTTATAATGTGATGCTAACCTTGTCTTGTTTGTAACCATCTAACATTAGTTGGTTCATCAATACAACATCCCATTGCACTAAACCATACCCAGAAATATCTCGGCATAGCAGGAGTAATTGTACACATTGAAAATACCTCATCTGAAGTTTCTGATATATTACTTGTACTAGGATTCAAGGTAATTGCTGATTTCAATTCTGCACTGCTAATGTTATAAATACCCATACATTTATAATCTTCTTGATTGAAGATTTCCGATTGAGCAGATTGGTTGTCTAATGCTGTACTGTCAGTATTGTCTGTTGGAATGATATGAGTTTCCTGTGAATTGATATTTTGATCTGCTACATCTTCATCAATATCAGTAACAAAATTACATATTTGATCCGTTTCTGAAGTAATACTGTCTTCTCTACTATATAGCACCTTTTCTTCACTAGAAGTACCATCAGGAATGTCTTTATTATCTGTGGAAATCAGTTTATCACAATGAGTATTCATATTATTGTTTTGAACTTTTAATTGCACTTTTTCTATCAAATTATCACTTTTCTTACTAATATCACAATTGTTTTGTTTAGTGTTTGACTTTGTTGACTCACATTGTTTACTGTTTGACTTTGTTGATTCACATTTTTTACCGTTTGACTTTGTTGATTCACTTTGTTTACTGTTTGACTTTATTGATTCACATTCATTCTGGTTTGAAATTTTCATAGCATCCTTGGGTTCAGTTTTCGACTTAGAGAGTGGTTTTGAAAGACTTGTAGTGTTTTGTGGTTTGATGGATTTTGTGGTATTATATTTAGAATCTTTATAATCGCTAGTACTGGAGACACTGATGGGTGTTCCACGTAATGATACACTACTCTGATAATCAGACGATGTATCCTCATCATCTAATGATTGGAAAGAAGATCCAGTATGACTTAGTTTAGACAAATCTTCTCGTAACATAAGTAACTGCCACGTTTTACCACCTAAATCACTAGTATTTATCCCTGATCTAAAATATGGTTTTCTATCATTTAATCCAATACCAAATACCTACAAAAATAGAAAATTATATACATAGCTTATTCAAAAATATATACCCTTTACAATCTTTAAATGACATTTAGAATATACTCTGTTTAATTTTTAGCAATATTTCAATTCACATACAGAATTATCTATCTGTATATTCTTATTACCTGAATTTGAATATCTACATATTTGTTACATATCTCTTGTCTCTTCCAAAGAAAATGTCACATTCTTATTCTATGAAAACAAGCTTTGTCTACACAACACGTCTCCAAACAAGCGGTTGCCTAGCAAGATACGCCCACTTTAAAAAATATTTTCTGTTTTAACACAGGCAGAAACTCTAATATTATTTAGGTGTAATCCAAGTTCTTATCAATATAAATGTTCACACTAAATTTGATTCAAATCAGTTAAAACCTAGTCTCTTTAGCATTTACTAGCTAATTTTCATGTGTTTGGACTAAGTCAAGGGCTATAACTCAAATATAAAATATCGAAAAAAGTAAATATTGAACTTGTTGAAGATCCCACCAATAATGATCACATCAAATTTCATTCAAATCAGGTGAAAACTGTATTGTTAATCGCAATCGCAAGCCAATTTCACAGCGTTTTGACTAAGTCAAGTGCAATAACTCAAAAACAGTTTATCAAAAAATCGTCAATTTCGAACTCGACCAATATCTCATCAACTTCAATGATCACACCAAATTTCATTCCAATCAGATGAAAACTGTTGTTTCTATGGTGTTCACAAGTCTATTTCGACACGTCATGTGCAATTACTAAAAAAACAGTTATCGAAAAATCGCCAATTTAGAACTTGTCCGAGATCTCATCAATATAAATGATCACAGCAAGTTTCATTCAAATCCATTGAAAACTGTAGTCTCTATCGCATTCACAAACCAAGTTTGACGCGTTTTGGCTACGTCAAGTGCAATAACTCAAAAACCGTTTGTCAAAAAATTGCCAATATCGAACTTGTCCAAGATCTAAGGCTAACTGTCATTTAGGCACACATATTTTAAGCACACCTCATTTAGACACAGTATTTTAGGCACACTTTATTTAGGCACACGGTCAGATAAGCACATGTCATTTAGACAGAGTGTTATTTACACAGCATTTTAGTCACACTTTCAATTAGGAACATACTCTTTTAGGCACACCTAAATCCAGCACACAGTCTTTTAGGCACAGTCATTTAGGCACAGTCATTAAGGCACACCTTCAATTAGGCACACCTTCTTTTAGGCACACCTTTAATTAGGCACACATCCTTAAACTATATCAACATTTATTTTTGCACACTTTCAATTATGCACGCATTCACACATGGCTAGATACATCTCCTTTTTGCTACAGTCTAAAATTGTATATTTTGTCATCTGGTTAGCTTACACACTCATATCAAAGAAAGGTAAGTTCACTGATGGATATATTCATATTGACCATTCTTGAGAACTCAAATTTTACTTTCATGCCTAGATGCAGTATCCTTTTAATACCAATTTATGGCAATGTATGTTAAGGTTACAAATATTGTAAATAACAGTGACTGCTTTCTTCCACTATGAAGGTATCTCCTTTTTCCCTTGAGGTTTTGGGGTTCATGCCCCCACCCCCACTCTTTGGAGCCGGGTGTGCCTAAATGATATATTGCCGAATAAATGTGTGCCCAATTTAGTATGTGCCTAATTGAGGGTGTGCCTAAATGACAGTGTGCCGAATTGTAGTGGGCCTAAAACGAGTGTGCCTTATTGAGTATGTGCCTAATTGAAAGTGTGCCTAAGTTGCTGTGTCTAAATATCACTGTGCCTAAATGACAAGTGCTTATCTGACTGTGTGCCTCAATGAAGTGTAGTCTCTATCGCGTTCACAAGCAATTGTGGATGGACGGACGGACAGGGGTGACGACAATAAACGACCACATTATGTGGCTGTATAAAAATATGATTACGCACATCTAAATCCATGTTTTGAAATGTATAGAAGTCATTTAACAACAACTGAGCTACACTAACCTGGTCATTTGGTGTGACAGTTATATGGCATAAAGAACCAACCATTTCTATCCAACAACTTCCGATAGCAAATTGATGATTAAACCAAGCATTATCTCCATTAATACCCTTTCTAAACCACACTTGACCATCACGACTTAATGCCCATACAGTATCAGTACCTACAGCTACTTGCATCATTCTAGTTTCATTAGTAGGATATGGAATCTCACTCCAAGAAGAACCTAGTTGAAGGAACTTAGTAAATACAAATTATGGCTAAATATTTTTTTTAATAAGTAAGTAATAGATTTATTCTTTTGTCAAAACAAATTCCAAAGACTTTCTCTGAGAACTGGGCAATATTCTGGTATCAGGATAAAGTTTATCCAACACTGGCAAAGGAATTTATATTATTAGTAATATCAGCAGATTAAAAAATACTGAAATATCCTAGTAGAAATATGGTAGTTTTCTTGAATATTTTAATATTAACCAATGTTTAAAACATGTTGTTTTTTTTTCATGAAATTCAACATTAGGGTGAGTTTTAGAGATATTTACTTAGTATCTATTTTTTTTCATTTTTTTAAATCTAACATTTTTAGATACAAAAAAGATAGCTTACCAGGCAACTAACATACGCTCATACTTCAGCATTGTTAAATCATTTTTTCCTTTGATTGATAGCATTTATATATACATGTACATGTACAAACAAACCCTTCTTTTAAGTCGTCAAATGTGAAATTGAACGCTGTCTTGTCAATTCCAAAGCTCACAAAAAGTTCATCAAAATCCATTTAAAATTGTAGTTCTATCGCACCCACAATACAATTTTGAAATGATTTTACTAGGTCAAGGGCAAAAACTCATCAACGTCATCAATATTGTCAAGTTTGAACTTGACCGGCATAGTATCAATTCCAATGCTCACACTAAGGTTCATTAAATTCCAATGAAAACTGAAGCTTCTTTTTGACGCGGTTTTACTAAGTCAAGGGCACTAACTCAAAAGATGTTCATCAAAATTGTCCTCAGCCCTTATCAATTCCAATATTCACACCAAGTTTCATCAAAATCCATTGAAAATTGTAGCCTCTATTGCACCCACAATCAAATTTTGATCCTATTTTACTAAAACAAGGGCAATAACTTGCAAACCGCTCATTGAAAAATCGCAAAATTCAAACTTGACCGGCATCTTATTAATTCAAATGCTCACACCAAGTTTCATCAAAATACATTGCAAATTGCAGCTTCTAAAGCACCCACAATAAAATTTGGATGTGATTTAACTACATGTACATGTAAGTCAATGGCAATAACTCGGAAATCGTTCATAAAAAAATTGATCACATTCGAACTTGACAGCTTTCTAATCAGTTCAAATGCTCACACCAAGTTTCAGCGAAATCCATTGAAAATTGTAGCTCCCATTGCACCCACAAAAAATTTTGACACGATTTTACTCAGTCAAGGGCAATAACTTGGAACCTGTTCATTAAAAACTGATCAAATTCAAACTTGACCGCCATCTTATCAATTCAAATGCTCATTCTTCAAAATCCATTGAAAATTGTAGCTTTTATTGCACTCACAATAAAATTTTGACCTGATTTACTACGTCAAAATAATTCAATACTAATAATTCAAGTGTTCGTTGAAAAGTGTAAATTTTGATCTTGACTTGTCTTATTAATTCCAATGCTCACACCAGGTTTCATCTTAATCCATTGAAAATTGTAGCTTTTATTGTGTCTACTACAAATATAAAAGCAGCGGCAATAACTCAAAAACCATTCATTGAAAAAACATCAAAATCAAACATGACTACCGTCTTATCTATTCTTATGCTCATACCAAGTTAATTCAAATCCATTGAAAATTGTAGCTTCTATTGTGTCTACAACAAATGTTGACGGACCGACCATATACCTCCACATAAACATGTGGGCGTATTAAAACCAATATTTTATACCTTTTCATAATAAATCAATGCTTAATATCGTGATACATGTACCCATTTAAACCAATACTGCCCAGTAAATTTCTTTAGAAGTCAATTACAGACATCGTTACAGGTTAAAACACAAGTGAAATGGAAGCAAACAAAGCTGATCGTTATGATATAAAATAAAATATATATACACCGTTGGTGACTCACCATAAACATTATCTCTATTGACACCTAATCTAACTAATACTAGACCATCCCAGGTTACAGCCCAAACTAAACCAGTAGGGCCAACAGATATATTAATAACACTAGTATCATCAATTGGTATTGATCTCCATTTACTACCTTCTGGACATTCTTCACAAACATTCTCTCTGACATACACCTAAATTATACAAATAGTGGTACTATTGAAAACCCACCGTTTCATGCCAAAAATCAAAAAAAGTAAAGTTGCCAATATGACCTTTTAAAAATTCCTGATTTGAGAAAATGGAGGGAATTTTGCACATTACTATTAAAAATACCTTTCCATTAACTGTAACAGCCCAAACACTCAGAAAGCCTGCCGGTTGTCCTGGTAGGTGAAAACCTCCAACACTAACATCTATAAATGTACCACAATCTTCCATTTTATCACTATAACTAATCTACAAATGAGAATTAATTGTGTGTATATATGGCTTTTTTTTTTATATATATACCGTACTGATTTAATGTTATGCCCAGTTGAAAGTAAAGAGCATAAAATCAAATTTGATTTGCATTCTATACAAATTAATTCAAAATAGTTGAGACATTCTTCTGTGATAAATTTCACTTTTGGCTTATCATAGGATTGGATTGCAAATGGAGTTATTTGGACATTCATTAGTTTACCTTGGCCCATTTATCTCTAGCAACAAATCTTCTAAACCTGAGCCATTTTCTTCTCCTAACCATTGAAAATGTTTTTGGTTCCGGAGAATACTGACGAGGAAAATCAGAGGCATACTGCCAACCCTGTAATAAAAATAGTGATGACCATCGTAATACACCCACATTTAAATGATAGTCAAGTTTTGTCAAAACCAATCAAGAAATCAGAGGGACAGACAGGACAATATACACCCACAATAATAACTTTCATAAATATCTTTTTTTTTTGTAAACAATATTATATTCATATAATAATGCAATGGTTTGGGGAACAGACTTTCGCCTATATCACCCCTCTCCCTTATCAATATGTACATAAATACAAAAGATAATGGATTATAAAAATTTGTTTTATTTACAAAGGTATCAACACCTCTGTGCTGGTGATATTGGGTGAATGTCTAAGTTGTACAGAACCTTTTGCTGAGTTGAATGAAATTATGGACTTGCTCAAATATGATTTCAGATGATTCTTGAAATGTGGTTCTGAAAGAAGTAAATGTATTGATAGATGGGTAGGTTTTAAGAGGAAGAGAGTGGTTTTATGTGCATCTGAATGTATCAGACAATGTAGTAAGAAATGCTCAGGATTTTCGAATGTGAACACAAGAAAAGGTAGGATTGACCGAAACATGTTGTAGGAATTTGTGTCCATTAAGGTCTATAGAAGAAAGACACAGACGAGCATGCAGAATTTGATTTTTTCATGATGTGGGTGCTAGGATGTCATTCGATTTGAGAGCTGCTTTAAAGGAATTTAAGGAAGGTAGAATTCTTAAGACATCAGATAAGTTATTCCATTATCTAATGCCAGATGGTATGAAAGATCTATAAAATAGTTCAGTCCTTTAGTAGTATTGTATTAAATTGTTGGTATTTCTCATAGTGTGGTTTATCATACTTGTATCAGGTTAGAAAGGTAATTTGGAGTTAAATTGTGATAAATTTTATACATCATAATTAATTCATGGCGATGTCGTCTTTCTTGTAGCATTACTACACCTGTTTCTTGGTATAAAAGAACTGGTACCCCTAACAGCACCACATATAGTCCTGAGTGCATCTAATTGGACTTTTTCTAACACGTCTTTCCATAAATATAACAAATTTTTGCAAGTATATAACTAAATAATTCAATTTTAACTACAGTGTCAAATATCATCTGATGTTAGATCAAAACTTTAAGATAGCTTGCACCGATTTTAAAAACAAACTTAACAGTACAGTAAAAATTACCAGAATAAAATATTCAATCTACAGCCATGCACTTCTTTCCTGGGGTGATAAATGTATAATATTACTAAGTTTCATTAATTGTACCTTCTAACAAAGCAGTAACTCATTAAATATTTTCAAATATATTTGATTTTCAATAAAGTTTATATTTGGGTGATAAACAATTTTAGCAAGTTTCATCAAAATCTGTAAAGAATTGTGCCTAAGTTTTTACGAGCCAAAAACACAAAGAACAAGGGCAATAATTCACATTAAACATTTTTCAGATATTTTCGATATTCACTAGGGTTCAGCCTTGGGTGTTAATTAACAATTTAAGCACATTTCATCAAAATCAGTACAAAATTGTGCCTTGTTAACGAGCCAAAATTCAAACGTGTTTTAGAGAACAATTTCTTAAAAAACTTTAAAAAGACAAACTGTTTTCTTTGAGAGATATGACCTGATTAAATTTAAAAAAAGTTTAGCAGATCAGCATGCAAGTATCAGTTGATATCAAATCAGTGTTGCACTTGTATGTAAGTACTCTATGTATTTTGCAATTTTGAATTTTTTAAAATATTGCAAAAATGTCCATAGTTTATATGTACTGATCATAATGAGCCCAGACTTTATGAATTAAGCATATTGGTGGTACCAATAAAGAGCCTCTGTATTTTGCAACAATGTTCAGAACTGTGCTAAGAGCTAACGCTCTTAAATTGTGACAGCTTAACAGTTAATGTTTTTGCTGATAATTGAACTGAAACTTGCCTTAATTCAAAATTATCTAACTATATGGGTGTGATTTGGAAATATATTTATACTTTTATGGTTATGATGACAACCGTCTTTATCATGACCATTTGGTATGAAAGGAATGCAAATGTACTCATTATTTCAATAGGATTTCCTACTGAGATTTGAAATTTCTTTATATAGACAGCAGAAATTTCAATAATTGTTGAATGAAAACAACACATTTCATATCTTTTTAATTCTAAAATATACACAATAATAATATATTTAAACTACATGTACTTTTATGTTTGAATGCAGTTCACTATAATTTTCTTCTGGACTCTTATCTACAAATAGAAAAACAAGTGTTAATCATTTACAAAATATACCATCAATACCATACTGCTTGTATTGGAGCTCCACTGTGTTCACAATAAACAATTTGGCATTTTTTTTCGATATTCGATATTTAGATATATACCAAATTTGTAATCAATCAATTGCCTAAAATATGAATTGTTAAGCGTAACAATTTTTCCTAAAATATTTAAATGAAAACAGTTTAAAATCAATCAAATTATATACCAATACAAAACTTGAACATATTTAGGGTATTTTTTGCTAAAAAAAAAGGTTATTTTCTTAAAAATAAGGCTTCAATTCTATAAAAATCAGTTGCCTTAAGGACATGAATATATGTTTATGTAAAAACATGGGTGGTTACAATGATTCATTATTTCATATCAACCTATTAGCAAATTAGCAATTGTCTGAAGGTAGATTCTAATCCAGGTACAAAAAGGAATTAAAAGTTAACAAAATTGCAATTCAAAATTAATTTTGAACAATCTTAATTGGTTATTAATATCATGAATCCCCGAATTTAAAGTTTGATATTTCTATGGTTTATAGAATTTAGGAATCTATGTGTAAGTGTGTTAAGGTTAGGTGAGACTTAAGATTAATGTTAATGTATACAGTGGAATAGAAAAATCATTCCGATATAAATTCCTAAATACTATAAACCACAGAAGTCTAAAATTGAAATATATTCCCATGAAATATTTGAAATATAACCATTCTAGATTGTACCAAAATTCATCAAATACCAATAATGAATTTTCAATTGAAAAAATTTCTTCAAATGATGTAGTCTCCGAAAGGGTTATTCCTTTTACAACAATTTTTCTATTATATCCAGGTACCAATTTTTTTATCAGAAATCATTTTTGTAAAATGGGAAATAAAGCTTAATGTAATCCACCACATTTCTAAACAATAATCTAACATTTGATACCTTGGTATGAAACTGTGTTTCTGACTTAAGTAACAAGAAATGCGTGAAAATGGTTCAATCTGACAGAAGAATCAATAATTGTTATCTATTAAAACCATTAAAGTGAAATTTGGATGTAACCAAGTTATTTTGATCCATTTTCATAATAAATTGTAGTTCTAATAGCGATCATCAAAAGAAATATTCAGAGAATTGAAGTTGATATTCTAACCAAAACAAGATTCGAAAACAATTGAAATCATTAAAATAAAAATTTAAATAGCTTTACCACAGAATCAATATTTCTGGTAAAAAAAACCATGAATTTATGAAATTTGAAAGATATCAAAGTGAATTAAACAGAAAATTTGGTCAAGTCAAAAATCTTCTTTGGATATTTCTATCCATTACAAGTTCATAACTTGTAGAACACAAGCTTCAGTGAAGAAAAACGTAAGACTGAAAACAGAATACAAACAGGGTAAATGTATACATGTATATTAAATAATAGAATTCACATTAAAACTCATCTCATTCTGTTGACAAACTGCTTTTGATATTCAGTAGAACATCTAACTTAAAGTGAGCTCACTGAACAGAATTGGGAAGCAGTAATGGTATTGATGGTATCCGATCAACTAGTTAAATTTATCTGAGAAATACTTATTGAAAAAACACAAAATATATTCCTGTATCCTTTGCATTGTACACGCAAAATATTTTCTATAGCACACTTCAAACAATCCTGGAAAGAGCAATGCTAGTTTGGCCATGGACCAGCTGGTAGAAAGAATCCTTTCCCTCTTTTTAATCAATTTAAATCTTTCAACTATAAACTATGCTTATTCATATCATTATCATAAGTGAGTTCTATTTAATTTACATTATTTTTTTTATCAATTCATAGAATTCTAAATATATTAGATTTATCTATAATTGCTGTCAATCTATGCATTAATGAGATTTTTAAAACTTTCATTCCGATAACTCTATTCCATTTACCCTCTCAACAGTGTCTATACAACACTATATATATCTCTACTTCATGATCAGGGTTTAGTATATCAAACAATAGACACAGAA
Source organism: Nipponacmea schrenckii (assembly GCA_030562195.1). Classification (NCBI taxonomy): domain Eukaryota; kingdom Metazoa; phylum Mollusca; class Gastropoda; family Lottiidae; genus Nipponacmea; species Nipponacmea schrenckii. Next base: position 43,772,462 of record JAUJPP010000003.1, on the reverse strand, counting down.
CAAGCCCAACATACACCTCCTTTATCTATTGAACAATTGAAAACTGAGAATAATTTAGAAAAATATCTGGCTCTAGTCTTAGATTTGATCCTTCTGAAGCAAGGTATAAAATATAGAATGTCATTTGATTTTTTGATGATCTAATTTGCAACCGTAGGACTTCATGACCACACCTACTCAGTACCGCCCTGCAGTAATAGTGGCCCCCACACCTACCACATGCTTGCCTTCAGCTGTCATGCAGGTTGCCGTCCCCTATCCAGTTTAGTAAAAAACAACATCATCAATCTTATAGCCATTCCAACAGAAGGGGGAATTTCTAATATATAAGACTGAAATATGTCCAGTTCATGCCAAAATGTAGCTTTAGACAACTCCCCTTATCCTAAAGAAGTTGTATTCATAAACAAAGCCCCTGTTGAACTTGGAAATACACTCATACTTGAAGTTGATTTCATGTTGAGTGACTAAAATATTGTGCACATAAAATCAACCTTTATAAATCTGACAGCTTGAAACATTCATTCTTTACGTCTTATATGATACACAGCTCATCAGATTATAGCCACAGTTGAGGAAAGACTTGATTGGGAAGAGAAAATTTGGCCAGACTTCCCTTATAACCTAAAGAAGTCATCTTTTCTCTTCAAACCAAATAGGATTTTCAGTTTGAGATTTTTTATAAGTATAAAACACTTTCACACATTTACTGAATAGTTCAACAGGCAGCATAATAAACCCAATAGATTCTCAGATTCAAGTGTTCTGTTCTCTAGGAAGTTTTACAAGAAGCCCTGTTACACAGAAAGATTATGCTTTTTATCTTTTTTTGTGGATAGGATCTCATATCATATCCATGAGAAGATCCCGTTAATAATGGGAAGAAGATTTGTAATTAACAGAATGTAGCAACCAATTTGATTACTCATATATTATAACATTAACATTAGTTCAGTCTTATTCTATTATATATAATAACATTATCATTCCTTTATCTTTATTTCTATCAAATATTATAACATTATCATTCCTTTATCTTTATTCATATGAAATATTATTGCAATATCAGTTTTATTCATATCATATATTATAACATTATCATTGGTTCAGTCTTATTCTATTATATATTATAACATATCATTCCTTTATCTTTATTCCTATCAAATTTTATAACATTATCATTCGTTTATCTTTATTCATATGAAATATTATTGCAATATCAGTTTTATTCATATCATATATTATAACATTATCATTGGTTCAGTCTTATTCTATTATATATTATAACATATCATTCGTTTATCTTTATTCCTATCATATATTATAACATTACCATTCCTTCAGTTTTATTTCTTATATATGTTATACCAATATCATACCTTCATCTTTATTCCTATCATATGTTATAAAATTATCATTCCAAAAAACTCATCCTATTGTATATTACAACATTATTATTCCTTCAGTTTTTTTACTAACCTATAGTATAGCAATCATTCCATCAGTTTAGTCTGATTATATATTACATTATCATTCCTATAATATTTCATTCCTTCAGTTTTATTGCCATATATACATAGTTCCTTACTAGCAACATAGATTGTATATATGTATAGAAATCATATACAACAGTAATTATAAATAAATTATAACAGTAATTTTTTTAAGGAATCAAATTTTGACCTACCTCATAATACAACTGAATTTCTTTTGGTTTTCAGATAAAAACTCCTTTATGATGTATAGCTGTAAGATAAAAGAATGAATAAAAAACAAAACATCATGGACAAAACTGGGATCTTAGCTATATTTGGCATTCTTGTTATTCTTGTTGGTGACTGCATTCACCTAGTTGTCTTTCACATTATTGCCTTTTCTTCTATTTTTATCTAAAAATTCAGATAAACATATACATATGCTATATGCTATCAATATCAAATTACATTTACCTCATCAATAAATGGTGTTTAATTCAGCAACTCGCAGCCTGAATCTTTGATTATAATTACATACTAGGATATCACTCACTGAAAGACATAAAGGCAATTTTATAAGATAGAAACCCATGTCCTGATTTGAATTAGATTTTAACAATTAACACATAACATTACAATTAACAACTCTGAAGGAAAATTTCCCATTCATGAAACATATTACTTAATTCAAAACTAAAAAATAATGAAATAAATGAAGGCTTACCTAAAACAATAGACTTGAAGTTAAAAAATGTTCACGTCTGCATCCAAGAAAATTGTATGTTATGTTGCTGACATGACAACAAGAAGTGAACCCTGGGATGTCTGCAGTCTCAATGAACATACAATACAGGTGTGGAGGTCTGTACTATATACCGATTTAAGCTCACCCCATAAACAATAAAGGTGTTGATAGGTCTCTACTCTATACAGATTTCAACTCACCCTCAATCTATGAATGCACCCTTTTGTTTAAATTTTTAGAAAATCTCTAATCCCTGAACAAAATTCAGCCTTTAACATGTAATAATATTTAAACTTGTGAACGTATTTCATTCTTAAATCAAACATTTTTACTCAACACAATAGCTGAAAATTAATCAACTCTGACATCGGATCAATTTTATACTGTGGGTAAAACAATACAATAACTGAACTGTCTTCACATTTTTAAATTTGATTTGGGGTGATATTACAGGTGAATCTAGTATCACACAAGCGGTTGCCTAGCAAGATACGCCCACTTTAAAATATATTTTCTTTTTTAACACAGGCAGTAACTCCAACATTATTTAGGTCTAATCCAAGTTCTCATTAATATAAATGTTCACACCAAATTTGACTCAAATAAGATGAAACCTAGTCGCTATTGTATTTACTAGCTAATTTTCATGAGTTTGGACTAAGTCAAGGGCAATAACTCAAATATAGTTCATTGAAAATTAGTAAATATTGAACTCATTCAAGATCTCACCAATAAAAATGATTAAATGAAATTTCATGCAAATCAGATTAAAACTGTATAATCCTTATATATTGCAATCACAAGCCAATTTTGCAGTGTTTTGACTAAGTCAAGTGCAATAACTCAAAAACAGTTTATCAAAAAATCGTCAATTTTGTACTTGACCAAGATCTCATCAACTTCAATGATCACACCAAATTTCATTCAAATCAGATGAAAACTGTTGTCTCTGTGGTGTTCACAAGTTGTTGACGCCTTTTGACTAAGTCAAGGGCAATAACTCAAAAACCGTTCATCGAAAAATCGCCAATTTCGAACTTGTCCGAGATCTTTTCAATATAAATAATCACAGAAGTTTCATTCAAATCCATTGAAAACTGTTGTCTCTATCGCGTTCACAAGCCAATTTTGACGCGTTTTGACTAAGTCAAGTGCAATTACTCAAACACCGTTCATCGAAGAATCGCCAATTTCGAACTTGTCCGAGATCTCATCAATATAAATGATCACAGCAAGTTTCATTCAAATCTGATAAAAACTGTAGTCTCTATCGCGTTCACAAGCAATTGTGGACGGACGTACGGACGGACGGACAGGGGTGACGACAATATACGACCACATTATAATGTTTTAATGTATGGGCGTATAAAAATATCATGCAAAATTACTTCTATGGTTTAAAGATAGCTTCACAGGCATGGTAATATATGCCCACTGGCAGTATTGAATTTGAATATAAACTTCACAGTATAGTAAAAATCACTGGAATGAAATATTCAACCTTATGTCATTCACTTCTTTACTTGGGTGATAAATGTACTAAGTTTCATTAAAATCTGTAAAGAATCGTACCTAATAACATGGCAATAACTCATTAAATATTTTTTGGTATCTTTGTGTTTCCATAGGGTTCATTCTTTGATGACAATTCAGCAAGTATCGTCAAAATCTGTAAAGAATAGTGCCTTTTAGAGTGTTTACGAGCTAGAAATCAAAAAAAGTTTTAAAGAACACAGGCAATAATTCATGTTAAATATATTTTTCAACATGTTTGATTATCAATAGGGTTGATCCTTGGTTGATAATAAACATTCAGCAAGTTTTGACAATATCAGTGAAGATTTGTTCCTTGTAGTGTTTACAAGCTAAAAGTCAAATTGTTTTTAATAAAAAGGAAATAATTTATATTAAATATATCGCGATATATATTTGATTTTCAATAGGGTTCATCTGTTGATGAGAATAAACAATTTGAGGAAGTTTCATCAAAATCTATTATTAAGAATTGTGCTTTTAAGAGTGTTTACGAGATAAAATTGAATGCGTTTTCAAGAACAAAAGCAATAACTCATAATCAATATTTTTAGACTTTGCTGATTTACAGAAGGCTTCATCCTCAGGAGATTTTGAACATCATACAAAGTTATGTCAAAATCTGTCTTGTGCCTTCAAGATTGTTTACAAGAATTTATGGACGGAAGGTTGGACATGTATGACGGCAATATACACTCAATATTTCAAGTGGGCATATAAAAATACAAACCCCTCTGTCAGTAATTTCTCCTTTAAAATTCTCATCAATAAACCATTCCCCCTCCCATTCCCAATATTCAGAAGGTAAAGGGAAGTCACTCCTTGTGATCTGTTTATCTCCAGTCTCATTGCTCCAACTCTTTCTATCAGATGGAAGGAGATTTTTATGAGTAAAACCACTCCATGGTGTCCATCTCTGAAAGAAATAAATAGTAACCTTTGGAAATTTTTAAAAATGGGCCTCCAATTATTGTAAAACATTTCACAAGGAATGTTTGCTAGCAATTGTAAGGTCACTTATAATAAATCATGCAGAACTAACATCATTAAGCTTTGCAGTTATAAACTTCAGTTGAATAAAATAAGTTTGTAAAACTTAACACTAAGTCTTGATCTGAATTAAATTGCTTGACATTAAAGATAATACCGGTACCTGGTTTTCAAATGTTGTCTCTGCTACCCTGATGGGAACATCTGATGAATAAATATAAACATAAACATGTTGATCATGTCCAATGCCCCAACAACCAAACTCAACAGATGATACTCTTTTTAGCTTTAAACCTTCAGTTCTTTTACCTAGCTCTCTAAAATATTTCTTCTCTGTGTTCAGGGCAAAAACATCACCACTACTATTCACAAGGAGTAATCTTTGTTTGGTCATATTAGATAAGCTAAAAATAGTCACAAATCATGAAAATATGCAAGAAATTTCATTTAGTAAAATTGATTACAAAAGTCACTTTCTGTTCAACGTCAAACTGCTAGTATAGCAGTTAGTTGCCAAACGTCATCAGTGACTGATGAGGGCAGCAGCTTAACACCATAGTAGTCTTAGTCAATTAAAAATGTGTTCAATTATTCCAAATACTAACTTATGTCTATGCTATATATTTTAACTATTTACTTTTTTTTTTTTAGTTTTTGTATAGCAGGGACCCAATTTATTAATAACAACTAAAATGAACTGACCATATAAATAATATCAAATAGAACCAGCTGACCTATCAGTATCACTATCAACCTTAACTGTGTCATTGTGTCACCATGTCAGTGAGAACTGGATCTGTGGGCAAAGAAAATGGTTTTCTGTATTGAGTTAGAACAGAAAAAGAAACGCTGATTAAATTTGATATGTAGGCTAATTGTAATATGAAATTGTCACATGACTTCACAACTCAACAAAGATAGACAGTGACATTCGTTTCATGTAACCGACATCAATAAGTAGAAGTCGACTGTTTTAATAAGTTTTAATTACTGCCGAAGTGGTTGTGCTCGCAAAATCATACAGAATATATATATAAATTGATAAAAAATCTTAAAATCAAACTTTAAATTAATACACACCATTTCAAGCTATTCTTTCTGATGTAATTGTGACATTCGAGTCTATGATGTAGAAGAGGAATAACTCTGGTTTCTGCTAGTGAGCTCAGTTCAATTTGTCGTAGATGCTTCATAGACTTAATTAGTATATAATATCTTGTAGGTTAGATAAATTTGTGTGTTTTTGGTTAAGGCTATTTGATAATCTGTATTGATATTTTCAATCACTTTTATTTTCTTTTTCCAATTTGTTTTAGTGACTCTAAGTGTTTTATTAAAAGTAACAAAGTAAACTGTATAAAACGAACTGAACAGTTATTTACATTCGAGATGAAACAACTCCTATGTTCAGGCTTGCCATTTAAGAAATTAAGTCATCGGTATTAATTCAACAAAATATTTATAAATTCGTCATAAACTGACATGCCACTTGGAATTGACAGAAGTCATTTCCTTGCAGATAAGACAAGAGACTGTGAAAGACAATTGAGAGTAAGTTAACAATTCTTAATTTATATTGCAATTGCATTGTCATTGGTCTAGGGGCAGTCCTATATACCGAAAATAACGAAAAATACCGAAAAGAACCGAAAAAATCCAAAAAAACTCCGAAAAATACCGAAAAACCTCCGAAAAGTACCGAAAAATACCGAGAATACACCGAAAAAATACCCCAAAAAAACGAAAAAACTTTTCTGGTGCTAATTACCGAAAAAAAACGAAAAAACCTAAATACCGAAAAAGTCCAATATACTGAAAAAATTGACTCTAATTACCGAAAAAATCACAAAATACCGAACAATCTGACCACTTATAAATTAAACAGGAATTTGACTTCTAGAAAAAATATTTCCCTCAACTGTTTGTTGGTAGATATTCATCAGGACACTGAGTTGCCAATCTCCATTTTATTGGTGTGCGGTGGCTCAGTGGACTATTAGCTGCAATGTGATTTGGTGCCTTGCCCCGCTCTGGACAGAAAAAAATTCCGATGCCAAGGCCCGTGTTTTCTCTCGAGTTATTCTCTGTGGTCGTTCCTCCCCCTTTAAAAACTAATAATATTAGGCGCTCAAACGTCGGAAAAATTTTAAAGAGACAGAATGGGCCCCGGGGATAGGTGGGATCACGGGCCCCTAAATGTTTCTGACGATTGGAAGAAGTGGAGATTTGACGCAAATTTGTACACACATTACTTTAATAGGATAAACCAAACCAAAAAAATTAGGTTACTTCAGAAAATAAAATCGTTTAGTTTCGAAAAACTGATATTGTCCAAAGACTTTATTTTCAAGTTTCACTAAAAAATTGAGCCGATGTGATCTTTAAAATCATCACCATATTTTTTTTTTTTTTTATTGTGGTCATTTAAGTGAAATGAAAAGAGTTTGTGTATTTTGAATCTTTATATTGTTTTTTTCGTTTACTTATAATTGAAAACATTAAAATTATTAAAAAATAAAAGGTATATTGAAAGATTAGTACATATTATTACAGTTATCTACAACCCCTCCCTTCCCCGAAATCAAATATAGACCCAACTTTCGTTCGTGTTTTATTAGTTTCGTTTCGAATGTTTTATTAGCTGTCAGCTTTGTAAGTAACCACTAGATAGCTAATAAAACATTCGGTTACGAAACTTATAACACACAAAAGAGAATGTTGGGTCTATATTTTAATTAGACTTCAGCAACGATAGAAATCACTAGTTTATATACATCAGTCGTATTGAAAGTTCAGCAGCTTTACCCTTTGTGCTTCCTTGCTGCGTCTGTGGAACGCTCACCGTTCATTTCTACAGTGTTACAGCCGAGGAATAGATGGGGAGAAGCAGAGTCACCCGAGGTTTGCCGATTGGGGGATTTCAGGGTTTTTTCGGTAATTAGTGTCAGTTTTTTCGGTATATAGGATTTTTTCGGTATTTAGGTTTTTCGGTTTTTTTCGGCAATTAGTATCAGAAAAGTTTTTTCGGTGTTTTTTGGTATTTTTTCGGTGTATTTTTCGGTACTTTTCGGAGTTTTTTCGGTATTTTTCGGAGTTTTTTCGGTTCTTTTCGGTATTTTTCGGTATTTTCCGGTATATAGGACAGCCGTTGGTCTAGCTAGACTCTTGCAGAGTCACCCGAGGTTTGCCGATTGGGGATTACAGGGTTTTTTCGGTAATTAGTGTCAGTTTTTTCGGTATATAGGATTTTTTCGGTATTTAGGTTTTTTCGGTTTTTTTCGGCAATTAGTATCAGAAAAGTTTTTTCGGTGTTTTTTGGTATTTTTTCTGTGTATTTTCGGTATTTTTCGGTACTTTTCGGAGTTTTTTCGGTATTTTTCGGAGTTTTTTCGGTTCTTTTCGGTATTTTCCGGTATATAGGACAGCCGTTGCTCTAGCTAGACTCTAGCTAGAGGACTTGTTGTAGTTGTAATGTTATCAATGACAATTATATTTTTGAGATGCAGTTGATTCCTCCCTTTGCAAGTTCCTCCCAGTGGTTTCCACCTCTTTTTAATCCAAGTGGTCTCGCCCCCCCCCCCCCTTGCTTTACGGTAAGTGTAAATTCCCACCACCCAAAAGCACTCAATAGCGCCCAATAGCAGAGAGATGTCTGGATAATCACCTTCAGTGAAGGTAGGCCTAATGAGGAACACAAAAAAAAAGGATACGTTTTATAGTCTATGATTTACTTTTTTATCGAATGTTCTCTAATTGTGTTATAATAATAAATTATGTATATGTCAATGATTAAGGAAAATTTGTCTTCGCTTGTCAGATCAATTTTAGTCAACAAATTTACCAGTGCTATTACCGCCATCTTGATGTCGCGAAGGCAGAATGAAGGGAAATAACTTAGGCTAAAACATAAAACCATTTGTGTTTCAATTTCAATGAAATTTATTACAGTCAACATAGATCTATGCATAAGAAAAAATAAAGACAAAAGACCCTCAGACATAATTTATTATTATAACACAATTAGAGAACATTCAATAATAAAGCTATCGTTATCTTCACCAAAATTTCAAATTTTTTATCCTACCAGTAGTTTGGATTATCCAGACGTCTTTTTGCTTAGGCACTTTGGGCGTTTGACCTTCTACACTTACCGTTTGCTTTACTAAATCATTTAGTGTTGAGGTTTATTGACCAATTTAGTGCCCAATCCAATGAATAATGGTTGGTTAACATTGTTCATTGCTTCATCTTTGACATGTTTTCACTAGTTTTACCTGGTCTTTTCAGATATTTCAATCATACAATTTTGTATGAAGTGTTACAAGTATAACTGGCCTGGTACACACCTTCCAGGACTTACAGTTCCTGGAATCTTATTTTGGTAAATCTTCATTAATTAGATAAGTCAGTTAAATCCTGACATTATTTATTGATCTTCAATGCTAATTAGGCCTATTTTCACCTTTAAATTTCAGGGCAGAGATGAACAAATAGCCAGCTTGGAGACAGAAAATGGAATGCTATATCTAAAACTAGCCCAGGTTCAGAGGGAACTACAAATAACAAGAGAAGAAAAAACTGTTGTCACTCAAAAGTTTAATGATGAAAAAAAATTCCGAAACCAAGTATCAGCAAAAGCATCTAAATTCAAGGATGAAATTGATGTATGTTTATGGGGGAATATTATTATATATAAAGTTTTTACATATGTATTACACATGTTAATTTGAAGCATGTTCCATAATACATATGTAATTTTATCATTTTGGTTCTCTTTATAGAATTTAAGAAAGGATTTATCTGGTGTACAATTAGTCGCAGCTAACATGCCAGAACAGTTTAAACAGCAATTTAATCATGCTAATTCTATTGTACAACATCATCAATATCTCCACCAATCACAGTCCTCTAGTTTAACAGGTATGTTAATATTGAACTGATTTTCTATTATAAAAATTTCAAATAGATTCAGAACACATTATATAGGACTTCTTAGGGAGGAACAATACAATTTGTTTTTAATACACATATTTAAATGTTTTACTGTTTAATCATCAGTATTTATTTTATCTAAATGTCTCCTCAGTGCTAATTTGTAATCAATGTTATCTAAATGTATCCTCAGTGCTAATTTGTAATCAATGTTATCTAAATGTATCCTCAGTGCTAATTTGTAATCAGTGTTATCTAAATGTCTCCTCAGTGCTAATTTGTAATCAATGTTATCTAAATGTATCCTCAGTGCTAATTTGTAATCAATGTTATCTAAATGTATCCTCAGTGCTAATTTGTAATCAGTGTTATCTAAATGTATCCTCAGTGCTAATTTGTTATCAATGTTATCTAAATGTATCCTCAGTGCTAATTTGTTAACAATGTTATGTAAATGTATCCTCAGTGCTAATTTGTAATCAGTGCTATCTAAATATATCCTCAGTCTTACAAGATCAGATATCTCAGTTACAAACAGCTCTACAAGATATAACTGATAGACATAGTAAAGAGAAGAAGAGAAGACAGGATTTACATAATTTATTAATGGTAAGTTCATAAAATAAGTTTAAGATTTTATTTTAGTATTGTCATAAAACTAAAATGATCTACATAGAAATTACACACATGAACCTAGACAGTTCACAACCTATTTTATTCTCTACCTTGGCTTAAGTCAATTTACTACACACACAAAAAAATATAATATTTCAACTATTGTTGTTTTGTTTGTGACTTGGAATCCTTATTTCATATGCTTGGTTGACTCAATGATAAGAGGTTTAACCATTAAGGAATAGTTTGTAGGCAGAATCCTTGAAAAACACAATTTGTTATCCTTATAAAATATGGATGTTTCTATCTTTTCCCGTTCTGTTTTATAATGTACAAAAGAATTCTATGTATTTTGCAGGAATTAAGAGGCAATATTAGAGTCCACTGTAGATTAAGACCATTAAAAGAATTTGATTGTGGAACAGAAGACCACTCTACATTAGGAAAGTAGGAAGATTTCATTTCAAATGTTATATTTCTATTTATTGAAAGTTGCTAATGATTTGTCCAGATCAGGATTATTGGATATGTGCTTAAGCATTATATGGATTCCTACATATTGTGTGGGTTATAAGCACAAATATGTTTTCCATATAAATTTGAGCTTGTTCTTAAAGCTTCAAAACATATTGTTAGCAATATATTTCTTTGTGACAATTATTATAAATTATTTGTATTGTAGACCTGGTAGTAAATCTGAGATAGTTGCACATTGTTATGATGACGTAAGTTCTTGTCACTTTATTCAGTAATCAGTAGAACTAAAACATGTATGATTTTTACCACATTTTTTTGTTTTCATGATAATCATGTTGCTTCTCTTGACTTACAACTGTGTACTGAAAACAGATTTCAAATTTTATTATGTAATAAGTCTCGTTTTAATTGTGAGACTTGGCTTTCAGCAAAGTCCCAGTTTGTTTTCGGTTTGTCGCTATTTTTGAGCGATTTTCTTCGGGTTTCCATTTTTGTAGTCTGCAAGTAACTTCTGATCAGATAGCAGTTCAAAAATTTCAATTTTCAAAAATTTGTAGCGAACATTTTTTTGCCGTATTTTGCAATTTTTTGCAACTTTGTTGTTTTTAGTGTGATTCATCTAAAAAAAATTGAGCATAAAAAGCCCATGGAATGATTTTCAAAAAGTAGGTCAAAATTTTTGCGTCACTTCTGGTTTTTGCAACTGAAAGAACATAAAAATTGCAACTAAACGTTGGAAATTGATTTTTGAATTTCGCTTTTGCATTTTTGCAACATCTGATTGTATTTTTTCGAAGTTTGAAGGCTTATTTCTCATGACCTTGACCTTTGGTGACAGTGACCTTAAGTAGGTCAAAGGTCATTGACCTTGGCTATTAGTTGATACTTTGACCTTTGACCTCCGTTGTCTACTTCCGGTTTTATAGCTGCCCGAAAACAGCAAAATTTGCAACTTTGGACTGCTCTAGAGCGTGACCTAATTAATTTAGAGTGTTAATTTTTTCAGATTCTAAAATTGCTTTTTGTCCTCTTTCTAACGATGTACAACAGAAGTTTTCAAAGTGAAAATTGAATTTTTTGATTTTTGAAAATAAAAGTACATATTGCCGTATTTACGTTTTTTTGAAATGTATGTGTGTATATCTCTTGATCTATTAGATGTATAAGCTTCAAATTTTCACCGTGAATAGACATTTTGAATCTAATTAGATCCACGCATAAAAAAATGAGATGGGCGTGGCAAATGCGGGTAAACTTCCAATTTACCTTTTATATCGGTCAGCTAATTACAGCTGTAGGAAATAACGTTTTTCATAAAAAGTACCTTGCACACATAGACCTAATTGCTTTGGTCAGTTTATCCCAAAAAATCAGACGCTTCTGCCTGTTTGTTGCAATTTGCGTAATTAACAAAAAGTATCAGTTTTTTTCAAGTTTGGTGGCTTATTTCTCGTGACCTTGACCTTTGGTGACCTTGACCTTTACAAGGTCATAGGTCACTGACTTTGGCTATCAGTTGAGAATTTGACATTTGACCTCCAACGTCTACTTCCGGTTTTATAGCTGCCCGAAAACGGCAAAATTCACAACTTTGGACTACTCTAGAGCGTGACCTAATTAATTTAGAGGCTTATTTTTTCAGATTCTTATAACAAAAGTTTTTAAAATGAAAATTTAATGTACATTTTGCTTTTTTGAAACGTATTTGTGTATATCTCGTGATCTATTAGATGTACAAGCTTCAAATTTGTACCGTAAATATATATTTTGAATGTGATTAGATTCACGCAAAAAAAATGAGATGGGCGTGGCATATACGAGTAAACTTTCAATTTACCAGTTATATTGGTCAGCGCTTTACATCTGTAGGAAATAACGTTTTTCATAAAAGTACTTTGCACATAGATACCTCGTTGCTTTGGCCAGTTTATCCTAGAAAATCAGATGTTTCGGCTTGTTTGTTGCAATTTTGCAACATTAGCAAAGTCCCACTCTGTGCCACGTGTGGCTCTAGTTTTATTTTCTGTTTTGTTTTATAGGAGAATATTTGTGTCAAGACTAGTAAACATAATAAAGTATTTGAATATGAGAGGTACTACATTTTGTTTTTTTTTAAATTTAAAAATATATTTTTACTGATGCTCTTTTGTGTGCTTTTCACTGACAAATTTTCTCATTGTGCCAAAATCTTTGTCTGTAGCACACAAAAAAACATCTGCGGATAGGTTTACTCATTGTCATAGAATAATGTGATTCATTTATCCTTAAAGATATTAGCTTTTATTGAGTGACTGTTATAAAATTTCTGTTATAGAGTATATAATCCATCAGAAAAACAAGATATAGTTTTCGATGAAGTACAACCAATGTTAACTTCATTATTAGATGGGTTAGTATACTATATCATTGAACATTGTTTCTAGACAATCTTGATTTGTTTTATTTCTTAACTGATCAAATGACAATTACCAAAATCTTGATTTCGCATCTTGAAAAATGATCGCTCAAGTTACTACATGTTGCTCTTTTTCTCAGTATAATTTTAGACCTCTTTTTCTTCTTTTGTTTCTGTTTTAGATATAATGTTTGTATAATGGCATATGGTCAAACAGGAAGTGGTAAAACACATACAATGCTAGGTAGTCATAGTAACGATGATTATAATCCAAGTGAAACGTTACATCCTGATGAGGGTGTTATACCGCGAGCTACTAGAGAACTATTCAGGTAATTCTATTTAGAGATTTTTTTGACTAAAAGTCTAGTAAAAGCATACTTCTAAATTAAGCAATTTTGTGTTCTGTAGTTTGTTTTCGAGTTGCTGCTGCATATTCACCATATATAATGTATGTTTATAGAAAACACAACAAGTACATGTCAACATTTTGACAATTCAGTATTTTGTAATGAGGCAATATAACTAGCTACAAGTATATAAATAAAATGTTTGTGGTAGTTTTGAAAATCTGTTGACTATTGTACAGTTGAAAGATTGACATTTACAAGCAGAGAGCACAAATATAACAGAAAACAAGAGAATCATGGTCCTTAATAACAATTTTCACATATTGTTATCATAATTATATCATAATTTATTCTCTTATGTTCCTTTTTGATAGAATTTTGGTATTGGCTATCTTAATAGAAATAATCTGTTTTTTACATTAGATTAATAGAAGAGAAACCACCAGGATGTCATACTATAGAGGTATCAGTAGTAGAAATATATAACAATGATATCAGAGATTTATTATCACGTGGTTCTAATATTAAACATGAATTAATAACTGGTTCTGATGGTTTATTAAACTTACCTACAATCACATCAAAGTAAGTTTAAATACACATCATTATTATTGGATAAATAGAAAGCTAGAAATGACGTGAATAGAAAAACAAGTAAAAAGTGTTTTCACTCATCCCAGTACTGTTTCCCACAGTTTCCACGCTATTTAGAGGTATTCTTACTCTATTATGAAGTAATGTAGACAATATAAACCAGTCCTTAAATGTCGATTGAGCAGACCTCACTGTTGTTGTTCAGACGTATTAATGCACTGATTCTCTGCATTTCTGCTTTTTAATGAAATTCATCTGGATCACTCAATGGTCAAAAAATAAAAATCAACCACTCAAACTTTTTCCAGAATCCTTTTCCAAGGGCCATCCTCATGTCAGAGATCTGTCCTCACTTTATTCATACAATCTTGCAATTGGGTCAGATATTAGTAAAAGTGAATACATGTATCTGTTGATGTATTTCAGACAAGTATCAACAGTATATGATGTGATGTGTTTGGTTCAGCGAGGATTAAGAACCAGAAGTGAATCAGCAACAATGGTTCATGAACATTCCAGTCGTTCACATTTAATTGTAACATTAACTGTGACTTCTATAGCTCCATCCTTTTTTTCTGCTAATAAAACTATGTCAGATGCTGAAGGTGAGCATCAATGGAATCAACTAACTTACAACTACCATTAACTGTTGAGACAAGAATTTAAAAATATTTGTATGTCCAAAAGAGACTTGATGTATACTTTCCTCTTGTAGGTTTTCAACCTGGAAAGAAAACACCACGACCTCAATCTCAACCTAGTTTATCTGTTGATTATCCAGGACAGATAACTCAACAAGCAGTCATTAAAACTAAGTTACAGTTGGTAGATCTAGCTGGTAGTGAATGTGTTGGTAAGAATGGTTTTAAACATCTTAAGACTTATCTTTTTCTTAGCTTTGAACAGATCTAGAATTAACAAAATTCGCCCTTTTGTATTAGAAAGTTTGAGTGTTCATATGATACAAATTAAAAATATACTTTGATAATCCACAACTGAATATTTTTTTAAAAACATATCATGATGTAAGGTGGAACAATTTACAGTTAGTGATTATAACTAACCTTTCAATATGTAACAAGGACTATAATCATTGTGCACATTGATTTCAAAACTGTATGTTAAAAATTACAATTTCTATATCATTCTATAGATGTACCATACAGACCAATATTTTAACATCAGAAAATATATAATTAAATTTTTGTGTACTATAGGTATGTCTGGAGTTAAAGGAGCTTAAATTTTTGTGTACTATAGGTATGTCTGGAGTTAAAGGAGCTGCTTTAAGAGAAGCTTCACATATCAATAAAAGTTTATCAGCTTTGGCAGACGTACTAGGTGCCCTAGCTGAACATAGAACTCATATACCATATAGAAATAGTAGACTGACACATTTCTTACAAGATTCTATAGGTAAGATAAAATATATAATCTTAAAAGGAAGTGACAAAAAACTCTTAATATTGTAATAATTCTCAAACATGATAAAAAAGAATGATAATAGTGAAGACAAATCTCAGGTAAAGGCCAATAACAATGGCAATAGGGACACTCTTCATTGACCACAATAATGGCAGTGCATGAAATATCCATCAATATTTGCAATTCATGACTATTTTTAATTAGTCAACTTTGAAAGTTGTCACCTGATAGCCTTTGTTTGCCATTTAGTCATTTGTACTTAATTTCTACTTAATATTTTACAGGTGGTGATGCCAAATTATTAGTTTTATTATGTGTTTCACCAGCGGCCAGATATATCTCAGAATCTCTACAATGTTTAGGATTTGGTCAGAGAGCTAGGCAAGTGCAGAGAGGTCCAGCAAAGCGTAGATTACCAACATCAGCTGAAAAAAGTAATGATTTTCCACGTCCAAAATCTACATCTAGTTTATATAAATCATAATCCACATTAATATATAAAAGCAATTAAATAATTCCAGAGCCCAGTATTGAATATATATGTGAATAACTCTAGAATTGTTATTATGGTTCTTTATATTAATTGATAATGAAATGTTTTATGGTTTGATGTAGACAATAACAATGACTGTGATAAATATTTAATATTTTGAATAAACTATACTTCATAAACAATAACAACAATTTTTTGGAATGGTTAACAATAAAGCTTAGTATTTAACATAAGGCACTTGTAAAATTTAGATATGCATAGAATTTCATTTAAGGTCTCAATCTATTTCAAATTAATTCCGCGATAATTTATAACAAAATAAAAAAATTGGCAAGAGGCACAGATGTGTTTAAAAAAGTTCTAACAAATTCAATTGAGGTTCTGTATTTGCCAACACAAAATTAAGGTAAATTATATAGCAAAAGTACATTTTTATGTCATTGCATAGTTTTTGACTTGTGTAATACTATTGACAAGGTATTGAGGTAGATTCACATAAACCTGTAAATTAAAACACAATAGCTATTTCTAAAATCATAAAATTATATTAAACTTAACCAGGTGACAGTAATACCACATAGAAACTACTTGGACTAAATTGGCCCTTATTACTTTTTAAAATGAAAATTAACTAAAAAACAAGGTAGATCAACAGATGTAAAGAAAATGAGATAACTTTAAATAATCTTAAAAAAATCTTTAATACTTCTTAACAATCAATTAAAAAACTATAAAATATGTACAATTAATACACTGTAATTAAAAATAAATGATTATGTACTGTCTGACCGCAGTGTTTGCATTTTATTATTTATTTTGATGTGAATTCAATTATCTATCCAAACACTACTTTGATTGTGACAATCTTAGATTATGATTCTTGAATATAATTTTAAACTATTTTTCAAACAAAATGAAGAGGGAGAGTGAATTCACCAAACCTTGTATTTCAATAAACCCAAAGACATTCTCAGACAAATAGCAAGCAACTGATATTATATTTTAAATAATTGTGAAATGAGAAAAAAAAACAAAAAACTCCATATGGTCGGAAAATAGGTAAAAGTTAATATTTAATTGGTGGTTAAAAATTAAAATTTGATATAAAAGCAATCGTGACACACTCTTTCATTCTTGTATAAAAATATAAAAAAACTATAGAAACTTCAAACCACTCTAACTTCTTTCTCTTCAATAATATCAGTAATAATTTGATATACTTTGGAAGCTGCATTCTCTCCCCATATAAAATCTAGATGATCATAACTTACAATTTCATGTTTAGACTGTAAGGTTTTTAATTTTGGAAGAAGAGCATTAACATCCTGGAATAAGAAATAAAAATATGAGTTAATTTTGTCCACAACCAAAATATATATAATTTGTTAATGCCAAATGGTAAAAGTTCAAGCCAATGAACATTGATTCAATTATTTGTCCTTAGTATGCTAATTATCTCCCCTATCAGAGCAAAATCTCTGCAGAAAGCTGAAAATATCTTACACATCACCATAGTTTGGAGAATAGATAGATAATATCATACCTGTAGATCAGCTAGCCAATCTTCATCACCATAAAATACTACTATAGGCGTTTCTTTAATATTACTCACATCATAAATAGGGGGATCTGACTGCAATTAAGAGAGAACAATTATATTAGTATAATGTGTCTCTAAGAAAGTACATAATAATAGTATAATCAACAATCAGCTATCTGCCCACTTCAGGTTGTAAGTGACACTAGAAACTTTACATGACAAAATGATATAAACCCAAATATAAATAATTCACGATCTTGGCATGTAGCCTTCAATATTGGACATCACATGACTTATTTTAGACTGTATTCTTACCTGATTATAATGCTTTAAATTCTCATCAACTGAGCCATAATTATACATTTGAAATAACCCTGTTCTATAACCCTGAAATATAATTGAAAATATCATTAAATGAGATAAATGGATGGAAGAAGCTACTCTTCTACGAACTGACTGTGACAAGACGGTTTTTGCATTGTCCCCCTCTCTGATCTGCATCACTGAGAGATTCTGCACCTTTGCCTGGACCTTCAAGTTAGTGAGCAATTATCTAATTCACTACAACTGCTAAATACATGTTTCTCTACATTGCCAAAATATTTCTGTACGAGTATATTTGCATAATACCAATAGTTTTTATACGCCCTCACATGAAATGTAGGGCATATATTGTGATCAACTTTCTGTCTGTCTGTCTGTCTGTCTGTCTGTCGTCTGGCGTCTGTCGTCTGTTCACATTTGCTTGTGCTCACTCTACAGACTACAGATTGGATTTTAATAATTTTTGGTATGTGAGTTCATGGCATCACAAAGAAGAACTGTATTGATTTTGGTGATGATCAGATAATTTTTAGCGGAGATACAGTGTCCGACTTAGCGCGATTTCGGAAAAATGCGAGCAACTTTGCCTGTGCTCACTCTACAGACTACAGTTTTGATTGGATTTTAATCATTTTTGGTATGTGAGTTTATGGCATCACAAAGAGGAACTGTATTGATTTTGGTGATGATCGGATAATTTTTAGCAAAGATACAGTGTTCGACTTAGTGCGATTTCGGAAAAATGCCAGTAACTTTGCTTGTGCTCACTCTGCAGACTACAGTTTTGATTGGATTTTAATAATTTTTGGTATTTGAGTTCATGGCATCACAAAGAGGAACTGTATTGATTTTGGTGATGATCAGATAATTTTTAGCAGAGATACAGTGTCCGACTTAGCGGAATTTCGCAAAAATGAGAATAGCTGTCTTGTGCTCCTCTACAAACTACAGTTTTGATTACATTTTAATAAGTACTCTACTAAAGTGACAATTTTGATTCATATTAAGTCTGCTTTCATGGTACACCTATGAATTTTTGCCCATTATCTGATAAAACGGAACATGAATTTTTGCCCATTATCTGATAAGCCTGAGGAGGGCGTATCTGCACGCTTTGCGTGCATATGATTTTTAGTGGTAGAATATCTACTGAGAATAGTAAGCTATTTACCTGTAAGAAATGTACAATATCTTGAGTTGCTGATCCAGCAGGTGTATGGTTTAAATATACTGGTAATCTTGTCTATAAATGAGACAATGAACAGTCAGATATGGTGTTTGTATGAATCACTGGGATTTGGTGTTCTAATAATAGCTTTATCTGATGTCAATAACATTTTCAAAAAGTTTTAGCAAAGCCAAAAAGCATATGGTACTAAGTATACATTTCAAATCTGTTGAAAAGCATTACTTACTTTGTTTAAATTTTTGGTATCATAGCCTGCTATAAGAAACAATAAGTCAGAGCATAAAAATCTCAATGATTTATCAACACACACTGTATCAGCTAAAACCTTGATAAGTTCAAAATTAGGTAAAAAGTCTTTCCGTCCAATAACAAAATACAGAGCCTGAAAAACAATGGTGATTCAATGAAATATATTTTTATCTTTTTTATCTTAAGATTAATGGCTCAATGCAGCTTATTTGAATTTTTTGTTGATTTCTAGGAACAAATGTTTACTTATCAAATTGATATATTCATATGGTGAAAGTTAAAGGGGCCCAGGCCGAATTTTTAGGGGTCGTTTTGGACCTTTGTTACATTTAAACAGTCCTCAGAAATATTCAAGCTCTGAGAAAATCGCAAAATACCTTGAAATATGCCTCAAACAAAAAATTTCACTTTTCATTTTTTTTCCGTGCTGTACGCGGCTGGTCTCCAGTCAGTCTGAAAATTGTGTGTCCTGTTGACAAAGTCTACAATTGAAAAATGCGTTGTAGTCTGTTTATATAGATGATCACTATTGCACGACGGGAAGGATAACTCTTTGATTATCAAGACGAACTGTTTTCCAATATGGCAGGACGTTCGTAATTTCTGAAGTCATTATGATTTTTCAAACACGGATAATTGTGGATACACATGGATTTGAAGGCTCAAATTTCAAAGGTAAGCTCTGTAGACTATTTCTGATTAGCTAACCAAAAGATTTCATGTGTTTGAGGCTGTCGGATGATTGTCCGAAACAAATAAAGCCTGGGCCCCTTTAAGTCTCTACTTGAGACCCTGGTCAGTGTGTCTGTTGGAGAGTATCTTTTCTTATGTTTACAAACTTGAGACATATTTTTTGAAATAATGCAAACATAATTGGAGAATCTCTTTTCACATGTAGTAAACAAACAATTTATCTGAGCTATCTATTGAAGAGTTTCTGTACCAGACGATGATAAGAAATGAAAGAAAACTGTAAAATTTTATAATGATAAACACTTTACCTCATCAGATAAATCAGACAGGAATCTTAATGGACTTTTCATATGGCCTACTGTTGCAACTGGAGCCAGAGCAAAAAATATTTTAATCTGAAAAATTCAGAAAAGTTTATTTAACCACAAATTTTGCTTTTGCATTTTTCTTTTAATTTACCTTTATCTGTTTAGACTTGAATAGGTCATTTTGAAGGCAAGTATATTATCATTTATGAGATTTTTATATGTCTGAACATGTATCAATGGCTTTTAATTTATCTTACAGTACCAATCTAAATTTGATTTTATCTTAAGTCTCCTCATTAATCTTACAAGTTTTTTTTAACATAGTCCTGTTTCTAATGATGTCCATTTTAACCAATCAGAGCATGTTGTGTAGAACCAGTTTCTTGATAACATTGTTGAATGGGGGGATAGCAAAACCCAAAGTAGAAAATATAAAAACCTCTTTGGGTTTCTTTATCACATGATTTGCTATTGTTTTCAGTGGGGTCGTTCAAGATTCAAGAATTGGTAATAAAAAAACAATCAAGAACGGAAGTCAGAAATTTGATAGAAAAACTTGTTAAGATTACAAAAGATAGGCAAGATATCAGAAAACGAATAAAAAATCAAATTATATTTAGATTAGCTGTTATTGCAATATTTTCACCCACTATTATACAACAGATGTTTTTTTTTTACCTTTTTCTCAAAGTCTGGATTTTGTGAAAGATGAGCAAAAGCTTGTGTTGTCCCCTGAGAATGTCCAACATAATATAAACTTGATTTATTAGAAATCTTCAAAGCATAATCAATCATAGCAGGAAAATCATATCTTCCCATTTCATCCCAGCTGAAATCATAAAAAATCAATGATAATTTGGAAATCATACAATCCCAATTCATCTCAAATAAATCATCAATGAAATCATATATTCTCATTTCATCCCAAATAAAAATATAATAATCAAGCCTAGCAGGAACTCATACATTCCAATTTCTCCCAAACTAAAATCATCTATAATCAAAAACATAGCAGGGCAATAACAGCATAAACAATTGATAATAGAAAGGATATTATATAATTTAATGTATTTCATCTTAAATGAAATCATATATAAACCATTATGACAGGAAAATCATACATTGCCATTTTATTCTAACCAAGAGGCTTTAAAAGACTCCTTGATTCCAACTAAATCATGAATAATGAATCTACCTCCAAGCCCAGAATTCATCTTGGTTTGGGTTTAATGTTATATGTCTTCTGGAGTATGTATTACCACGTGAATTACCTAACCATACTTCATATCCGGCATCAGCCAAAATAAATGCTGTAATAGAATATTTTAAATGAGTACTATTTATCTTCACAGAAATCTTATGTAGGCTATGAATCTATTCATGACCAGTTTTTATCATAACATTTGAATCTTAGATTTGTGATCGTTTGGCCCTGGTTTAAAAAGATATAAAGGTGTATAATATCTATCTTAAGTTTTATCACATTAAGGTGATAACAAAAAAATATTGCAATATCAACTAAGGCCGTACAAAGTAAATTGTCTGTTTTACAGGCCCCGCGCGCTCCAGTAAAATACCCCGCGCTCCGAAACTATTTATTGGCATTTTGAAATAATTAATAAATAATGCGCGCGCGTCTCCAAAATTGTGTGTAAAACAGAGTTATCTCCCCGTTCCCGTAAATATTTTTTACCATAATTATCTCCCTTGACGTTTAACGAAAAACCGGAAGTGGCTTAGAATGCGTTTTTCATCACCAATAAAAAGATTTTCTTATACAACTTAAAACTAAAATTGATTCTGACACAATTTAACGTTAGAAAATAAAATTATTTGCTGAAGGAAGCACAATTATGACAATTATTCACACTTTCGTGAGGATTCCAAACATTGGATTAATCTTAATAATTTCGTTTCTGGATAATAATGGTGGAACAAATCGAGACCCGTTACATTTACAAGTACAAGAATGCACCAGGTTTTTTTCTGCTATTGATTTGAAAAAGTTAATATTTATGGCAAAAATGTGAACTAATACAAGAAAATACGAATTTTATACGATCGATTTTCTCAATATAGGTATCATTCAACACATTCCGCTTTTCTCAAGATAAAAAACCGGAAGTTCTCCGTAAGCGGCTGTCCTATATACCGGAAAATACCGAAAAATACCGAAAAGAACCGAAAAGAACCGAAAAAACTCCGAAAAATACCGAAAAAACTCCGAAAAGTACCGAAAAATACCGAAAATACACCGAAAAAATACAAAAAAAAAACGAAAAAACTTTTCTGATACTAATTGCCGAAAAAAACCGAAAAACCTAAATACCGAAAAAATCCTATATACCGAAAAAACTGACACTAATTACCGAAAAAACCCTGAAATCCCCCAATCGGCAAACCTCGGGTGACTCTGCTTCTCTCCATCTATTCCTCGGCTGTAACACTGTAGAAATGAACGGTGAGCGTCTAGAAGTCAAATTCCTGTTTCATTTATAAGTGGTCAGATTGTTCGGTATTTAGCGATTTTTTCGGTAATTAGTGTCAGTTTTTTCGGTATATAGGATTTTTTCGGTATTTAGTTTTTTTCGGTTTTTTTCGGTAATTAGCACCAGAAAAGTTTTTTCTTTTTTTTTGGTATTTTTTCGGTGTATTTTCGGTATTTTTCGGTACTTTTCGGAGTTTTTTCGGTATTTTTCGGAGTTTTTTCGGATTTTTTCGGTTCTTTTCGGTTCTTTTCGGTATTTTTCGGTATATAGGACTGCCCCTCCGTAAGTACGAGTTATTGAAAAATCGGCATTTGTAACATGGTAAAAATTATTAAAATAGAAGTTCGATCTTTTCAGATTGTTTTGTTCTTGTCTTGTTCTTGTCATGTGATGTGATGATGGATGACAATTTGTTCCAAAATTTCCAATAATAATAATTACTAGAACTGTGAACAGCTCCGAGCGTGGCAACTATGCGTTATCCCATGGATTTCGAACATTTTGAAACTTCTAACCTGCTAGCTTTCAATTCCGGTACTTTTCAGCCTCCAATTGTGGAACAAGCGTAACAATATTGTTAGATCTATAGACAGCTGATGTCAAGGCCATTCTATATGGAAAATTTCAAGGTCATTGAAGGTGAAGGTCACAAGATTTAGAATTTCAAATTTTTAAAAAATTCAAACGGGCATAAATAATAAATGACGGACTAATTAAATTTTAAAGAAAATTTGCCATTCTCGGAAAAATGGCGCATGCGCAACTAGCAATTGGAATTTTTTTCTTCTCGGGGGATACAAATTATTTTGTATAGCTAATATATACTGTTTTTGCTTACATTCTTGAATTACACGGGATGTAGGGTCGCCTGAAATGAGATAAAAAACCGGAAGTCCCCACGCCCAAACCGGAAGTGATCAAAAAATTTTGATGATATATTTTTAATTGTGTTGCGTATTTATCTATATCCTGTAAATTTCAGATCGATCCGAACATTAGAGCCCGAAAGTGTATTATAACCGTCCAAAATTGCAAAATAGTCAGATTTCGGTGGGCTATAAAACCGGAAGTTAATATTTGTCATGCAATATCAGCACATCTATAGACAGCTGAGGTCAAGGACATTCTACATCTCAACTGTCAAGGTCATTGAAGGTCAAGGTCACGAGATATAGAATTTTAAATTTTTGAAAAATTCGAACGGGCATAAAAAAAAATTCAAATTCGAAAATCAAAATTCTGTTCCCAACATTTTTTAGATAAAGTATCAAGGTTTTGATAGACACCAAAATCATAAAAATCGGTCAATAATTGGCGGACTTTTAAATTTTTAAGAAAATTTGCCATTTTTGAAAACTGCGCATGCGCAACATTCAATTTAATTTTTCTTCATCTCAGGGGATTAAAATCATTTAGTATAGCTTAGATATACTGTTTTTGTTTAGATTCTTGAATTACATGGGAAGCAGGGTCGCCCGACATGAGACGAAAAAACCGGAAGTCCCCACGCCCAAACCGGAAGTGATCAAAAAATTTCGATGATGTAGTTTTAATTGCGCTGCCTATCTATCTATATCCTGTAAATTTCAGACCGATCCGACTATTAGGGCCCGAGCTAGCTTGAAATCTTATTTGCATATTATGCAATTAGCCACTTTCGGGTTAGCGAAAATATTATGTTAGATATTCATTTTTGATTCCAGCCCATATAAAAACCATTGGTGAAAACAAAAATAGTCTATCTTTTTCCGTTTGGGCTAGCGAGCTTCCCAAAAATAAAAAAAAAAAAAAAAAAAATAAAAAAAAAAAAAAAACTAGAATTGCTTACAATTATGAACGTATTTCGAGAGCCTTAAAATATTATGTAGGCTAAATTTGCAATTACCTACATCTAGACAATATATTGAATATCATTTGACCTAGTTTTCAAAGTCATAAAATAATTAGGTCACACCTTCCGTAACGGTTAATGATGGCGAAAATATGAAAATTATCAATTTTTGCTGTATTTAAGTACACTTATCTCTATGAATTTTTTAAGTAAGCCAAATTAAAAAAATATCTACTCGTAGACAATATATTGAATATTATTTGACCTAATTTTCAAGGTCATAGATTAAGTGGGTCACACCTTCCGTACCCGTTAAAGTGACCTAATTTTGAAAAAATCGAAATTTAAATAATTCGAAAGAAAATACGAAATTTGAAAATCGGTCTCCAAGAAAAGGTAGATAATGATCCATTGTATCTATGTGCTAAATTTCATCAAAATCGGTCTATCAGTAGTGTCTGAATTTCGGATTTAAGAATTGTAACGAAAATTCAAAATGGCGGCCGATATGGCAGCTTGACCTAATTATTTAGGTCAAATCAATTACTATTGACAAGTTATTTATAAAACAGCTTTCACTTTTCACCTAGCAGTTATAGACCGGAAGTTACGTAATTACGTCATTTGAGGCTAAACCGGAAGTGGAATTTTTTTTTCACATTTTTTCAAAAATTATAAACATATCGCCTATCAACTGGTAAAGTTTCAAAATTTTACCATTTATATTAAAGGAGAAATCACGGTCTGAAATTTTTGCCGATGACCCTTGAATATTGAATTGCAAATCGTGGGTAAAATTTTTAACCTAATTGCATAAAACCTATAATTGTTAGTTGACAAATACATTGAAGTTTTCAAATCTGAAAATCCGGTCAAAATCGAACTGAAAATAAACTTGCTAAAGCAAAAAAACCTGAACTTCCGGTTCTCACTTCCTGTCAGAGATAGAACTTCCGGTTTTGTTTTATTTGATAATAGAAATCATTCTAAGATCAACTGTAGATTTAGAATTTCTGCACCTTTTACCAGTTTGTCTGCAAACTCATCCAAGAATTACAAAAAAAAAAAAAAAAAAATAAAATAATCCGAACGATTACAATACGTTTTCGACAAAGTCGAAATACGTAATAATAATCCGAACGAAAACAAAGCGTGACAAATTTTATTTGCCACGCAATTACCGTACCATACAATGGCATTTAAAAATACAGTTTATAGATGGATAGAAATGGATTAGTACTGTACTGTAGTAGAAGAACATAATCAGGACATAATATTATCGGCCCTGATGCACCCTAAGTGCATCATTGTCAGAGGTAGTAGATATCTTGGAATGATTTTATGTGTTTATGTGATGTTGAAAAGTAAAAAAGTTCTGTTATTTCTATCAACTATTTTCAATCGACCCCCAAAAACATCTGATAGTTGCATCTGAATGGTGATTTAAATCTATTTTTTAAATTTGTGGAAATAAATAATAAATACCTTCGCTCGCTCCAATTTTTTCTGGTGCCAAATTTAAAAAAGCGCTTATAAATAATAAATAATAAATTCGCCCTCTTGCCCCATTTTAAAAAAAAAAAGGCCTGTAAAACAGACAATTTACTTTGCATGGCCTAACACCTATACATGTGGCTATGAATATAATCTATTTCGCATAGCAGAATCTAGTCATATTAGTGAAGCTTGTAAACTTAAGAACCATGAATCAAAAAACTCTTTGACCTTAAGTTATCTCTGACCAATTAGTCTTATTGTAGTAGATTATAAAATTTCTGTTCACATACCTAAACTTTCATTGACTAAATTAGTGACCCAATTTGTAGCTGAGCACAGTAAACCATGTTGTAAAAACACCACAGGTCTATCAGAACCAAGATGTTGATTATTGCGTCCATGAGGTACTCTCTGAATACCTAATAAATAACCATCAGCAGTTTCTACTGTGTACTCTTCACATGGGTAACCCTTACTTGTTAATAATTCAGTCTGAAATAACAATTCAATTTAAAGTTTGCCGATTAGGGTGCTGCAATTTACATATTTAATAATGGAATCATAAATTTATAATAATTAATATGAATAACTATAAAGAAATTAATTAACAAGCTGTCACTTGCTAACCTAATTATAGCCTAGATAATTTAATGGCAATATTGTTTATGAAACTTCTATGACAAGTTTTTAATCCAAAAATTGAAGTTAAAATTGTGAAATACAAATTGGAATACCATGTTTTGTTTAATTGAACAAAAACTGAGACAAAAAAATGAGAAGCCAATTTTTACCATAATTTTGTGCAATGTCATGGGCAACAACTAATAAAATTCAATGGAATCCAAAACAATAAAACTTTTTCTAAGATTTCTCCGATAAAAATGCATAATATTAGGTTTAATCAAATTCCATCAAAACTGGTAACTGCATGAAATCGAAAAATTTTCTCTTTTTATACGTTATAGGTTTAATGACTTTAAACAATACTTTTTTATACCTTTTCCATTTCTACTATATGTGTTATGTTTATACGGAGGAGTCAATTTGCCATCAATTATAGAGATGTGAACCTTGGGAATTGTCAGATTTCCATTGAAGCAAGTTGTAAGTGATACAGAGGAAAATCAAACAAATTCACCAAAGTTCTGTATAATAACAAACTGACTACTACTGAAGAATTTAGTTGCTGTAAAGACCAGGAGCTCGTGGAGGTCCTCCAACCTCCAACAGCATAAACAATCCAATTGACAATTAAATGATGGATATTGTGCTCAACTGCTCAAGCCATTGCCAATGCATTTAACTGGAGCATAAAAGCCATTGAGAGACTTGGTTGATTTGAGAATTTGTTAACACATAAAGTACAGCACTGATGACCATCCATGATCCACATATTCGTTCCCGAGTCACAACACCAAGATCACTTTGTCCTATGGCAACATGACAGTTTCACAACAACTGCACAGACAGCTCTTCAGGCGATATTGCCATCATCAGTAACCATCAATGCTGATACCATTCAAAATCAGCTATTACAGAACCAGTTTTGTCCTTTTGTTCATTAAGGGTCTGGTGCTCACTTCAAACTCAAGTCAGTCATGTTTTCCGAACAACAGCAACAGCAGTAGATGATCCACATGTTTTCAGTTGAGTTAGTAATGGAAGGGAGACCAAGCATTTTCTGTGCTTTGCAACATTTCTTTATCCCATTTCTTTATCTGTTCAGCATATTAATATATCTTACAATTTGATGGTAGGGCTACCTTTAAAGTTACAAATTTAAACTTACCACATTCATGCAAACTTCAGGATCTAAACCAAAACAATCTGCCTTAAGCCGATGAGTATTTTGAACCATTTGAAAAATTCCATTTTTATTTTCTTTCAAAGAATCAAGTAAATATGATTTTAAGAAGTTCTTCCTTAGGCCTACACTGGTTCTGAAGATTGTTTCCAAATTGCAATAGATTTGACAAAAATGTCCAACACATATAACTGCTAGAATTCTAATCAACTTGTTAAGCATTTTTTGTTGTTGTTTATTTACTCATCTGTCGACCGTATTGTTTCATGCATTAATGAAAAATCATACTGAACTTCTAATCCGAATAGTTCAGAAGAGATTAGTTAGTTAGCATGTGACTGTGTTTACATTTCGTCCTTTGAACCGGATCCTCTACTTTCAGTTTCATGTTTCGACGTGTCGTCATCATAATATAGATAATCTAATTATAGGATATCGGAAGTCGTCATCATTTCGATCTTAGTCACTTCGACCCACAATGTACGACATCGACAATGCGTTCGTCATTTCGGTCACAGAAGTCGTATTTACGAATATGGTAGTGACCAATGCGTTTCTAACCGCTATCTCAAACCTACAAGAAAAGTCGTCACCTGTTGACAGGATAAAATATCCAAAAAAAAAAAAAAAAATTTTTGGTCTCGATTTGAAAAAGATAATTTATGATGATCGAAAGCCTGTTCCCAATCCCTTTCATGTTATGTGAATAGAACCAGCAAAATGATATCGGATAAATTTATAGTCAAAGAAACCAAGTTCAAATATTGTTATGCATAAAGATCTGCGAAAAACCCCTTCTCTGGGGTTGAGGTTGAGGGCATACGTTTTGGCGGTAGATAAGAATTAGTCACATAGGCTCACGCTTAGACCTGTAAGCCGTCAATCGAAGCCACCGCCGCAAGCGACATTTGGATTTTCAAGCAACCGCCGAATTTATGTCAAGCCGCCGTTAAAATTTTTCAACCTAATTTTTGTAAATATAAATCCTTAAGGTGGCAGTGTATACAGAAGATTGCTACTAGTTTGAAAAGTATACTGTTTCACAAAAACTATCCGTCTATACAGTCTATTGACCTCCTCTGTGAATCGTCATGACGTCATCGTCTGCCTTATAATTTTTTATTTCCCATGTTTATTGCTGATATTACACAGGGTATATATTATGCGAAATCAACACTGTATGAAAATTCATTTAATTGGGATTTTCATATAATTTGGAGGAAAAAATTGCCTTTTTGAATGATCAAGCTGCAATTTCAAGTCACTTGAGCGAAATTTTGCTTTGATGGAAGTGAAGCGAAGAAACCGTCGCTCAATAGGCTTAGCCGCGAAATTTTAACCAAGCAAGTGACATTTCACTACTTCACTTCGCTTATGGGTCTACTCACGCTAAGACCATTTTGATTTTTGACATCATTTTGTCAAGGGGACACTTCTCAATTTAATTCGGGAAGGGATAATAGGCGTTAGAACGAACATAAAATTTTAAGTTCACTCAAATTTGGACAATAACAGTATATATCCATCAGTGGACTTACCTATACATCAAAATCCCTCTAAAATCCGATAAATCCCCAAAATAAAGTAGTTAATCATAAAACGCTTGAGCCATCCATCAAGCGATTTTCAAATCGTGTAAATATAAAGGGAAGTAACTCTTACATGTGGGTTTTCACGCGTCCTTGACCCCTACTGTTGAATTCCACAATGATGTTTTAGCGTTGATTTACCAGACGCTTTTATTCTCAAACTGAATGGAATCATCGCTGGCTCACTTTTTTTTAAAATTCCGAATATATTTTTATTGTGGCTTTTTAAAATTTGGTAAAGTGTGGGATGCATACTTATTTAACTAATAGTCAATATGAAGCACAAATATAAGCCGTAGGACGAGTGTATTCTAACGCCTATTATCAATTTAATTCGGGAAGGAATGGTCGACTTTCAAACTGTAGGCCTATTGTGTGCCTAATATGAGCCATAAGCCTCCATCATTCCGTCAAGACGACAGAAACTCTAAGATCCCACTTTTTGACTGTAAGGTTAACATATCTTGGCCCGCATTTATGATTCCACCGATGTGTTGGAGAAATCTTGGTCAAATAATATTGGGGACAAGTTGAAGCATATGTAGTAAACTAAAGGCGGGGTAATGATCATTCATGTCACGTGATTTTTAAAACCGGGTATGTTTTGGACATGAATTCGCTAACCTTATAGCCGCGGTGGCTTAGTAAGTTAAATACTTGCTCGCTATTCTCGTGTCAGTGATACAGGTCGAAGAGGCTGATATGCAGAAATCATCTTGTCGTTTAGATGGAACAAAAAAGCCAGGCCCTCGAAGGTGGAAATATAAAAAAGTGTAGGTGTGCCCCTGTAATGGTAAAATATCCCTAATTTCTCAATTGCACACCGTTTTTATTAGCCCATTATGAGTGCAAAACAGCAAGATATAAAACTCCCTACATTTTATATAGCCCGAAATATTGGAATGGTGAATAACGGAAAAAGTAGGTTGATGTCGTTCAGCAGTAGATCTAAAAGGCCCAGCTTGCCAACACAAGGTATTCACTGAAATCAATGTACGAACACAATGAAAGAGTTGTATTGCAATAAAGTGCACCCAACTTCACGGTTGAGTAACAGGGATACGTATTTAGTAGAGGTATAGTCATATATACTGTCGGACCGAAATATATATCACTATTCAAATGAAATTTGCATTTTAATGAATATATATAGGGATCAGTAGATGCTTGGAGACTAAAAGTTGATTAATTATTTATGATTACCATGTATATTATTCATTTTGAAAAATTAGTTGTTTATGGATCTGGAAATAATGTTAACTATGCAATATTTTTGTTTGTATAATTTGTGTATTTTTCATGTTTACACATGAACTTGCGACACTTTTCTTTGCTGCATTGGTTTTAAAATATCTACCTTTTTCCAGACAAGGTTTTTCATTTCTATTTATTTGATTATATACTAACTGAATTAAATTTAACAGCACTTTGAAATATTTATTTCTAGCTCAGTGACCAAGACCCATCCTATTTTTTGGAATGCTATTCTCATGTCACCTTAACAGAAGGGTTTTTTCTGTCCATATTCCAGCCGACAACACTGTCCAAATAGCTTCTCGAGGCTGGAAAAAGAGGCAGACGATTCGGACTCTGAAAATATTCTGAACGCCCGCAAAGACAATTCTAAGACTCGCGGTATCATCTTTTCAATTCATTTATAAATGACCAAATGGGATTCTTAAACACCACTGGTCTATAAGTATTTCCAATGAGTAATTTCAGGAAATTCAATAATTGCACCCAGCAATGTACATTCGAATAATTTGATTCCAACCAAAATTCCCTCAGTTTAAAACAATAAAAATACTAAAACATTG
This sequence comes from Nipponacmea schrenckii, assembly GCA_030562195.1. Lineage (NCBI taxonomy): Eukaryota > Metazoa > Mollusca > Gastropoda > Lottiidae > Nipponacmea > Nipponacmea schrenckii. Next base: position 43,741,108 of record JAUJPP010000003.1, on the reverse strand, counting down.
CTTTATATAAATATATATAATATACTTCCCAATAAGCAATGTGCCAATGGAAAGCATTTTTTACATTAGAATATAATACTATATAACAGACCCACGAGCATGGACTTGAAATTCATTATATCCCTTATGTAAACATTCGTTGTGGTTTTTCTACTATACTGAAGTCCCATAGTTATTGCCTACTATAGGGTATGCGCGACTATATTTGAAATACACAACTTGTGACATTGACGGGATATAAATAAGTCAAACATGTCCAACATAAACGTTTGAATGATATAAAAAAAGTTTGGAATGTGAGAATCCGACACATTTTGATATGAACGAAAGAAGGCACCTGAAGTTTAGCGTGTAAATGTCGTTTGTTGTAGCCAGTGTGTAGAAAGTTCTGGCGAGTTTCATAACAATTATAGAATAACATAAATAAAGATGTTCAAACATGAAACAATGTAAAAGAATGTCTTTATGATAAATTCAGATCCTAATCACATTTCACTCATTTACTGGTCATCATTTTGACAAATTCTTCATAATTCACCTGTCCATCACCATCCAGGTCAGCCTCTCGGATCATCTCATCTACTTCTTCGTCTGTTAATTTTTCACCTAAATTTGTCATAACATGTCGTAATTCAGCAGCACTGATAAATCCATTTCCATCTTTATCAAAAACACGGAATGCTTCACGAATTTCCTCTTCGCTATCGGTATCCTTCATTTTCCTTGCCATCATGGTTAGAAATTCAGGAAAATCTATGGTTCCATTACCGTCAGCATCGACTTCGTTTATCATATCTTGTAATTCAGCTTCAGTTGGATTTTGACCAAGTGATCTCATGACTGTACCCAATTCTTTAGTAGTAATTGTACCATCACCATCCTTGTCGAATAAACTGAAAGCTTCTTTAAATTCAGCAATTTGTTCTTCGGTTAGTTGATCAGCCATTTTTAATGTGTATAATCGGATTTGTTAAAAAGTTATACTACTGAAAACTTTGATTGCAAATGGCGGCTATCGCTATGTACAACAAGTTGACGCACCTTCACCAAAATTTTGTTTTCACAACGTGGTTAAAAGCGCTACCTATACTGACATGCGCCCACCTGAGTATGAGAATAGTTAAGGGTTTGTCACCTAGCGACACAGGTAAATCTATTTATAAACACGCATTAACTGACTTGTTTGGTGGGTTGTTAAGAAGTTTTACCCACCAATTGTAATCTTTAGTGTTTGTCCTTTTTCTTGAAACCCTCGTCTTATCTATATGAAATATAATCCAATAGGTATAGATTAAGGTAATATCATATTGCCTCCTACCTGTATATACTAATAGAAACAATATATTAGCGTTATAACTTACTATTTTCTGAAAAATAAAGGCGTTAATTTAGGAATATATTTTAATCAATAATGTCTATATGACTATTAACAATTCCAATTACAAGTAATATATCTGTAATTGATAATGAACATAGCTAATATTATATACTGTGCAATAAATAGGCCTATACATAATAATAGAGCGACACAATTCTACATCTAAGGCCCAGTGGATCTAGGAAACATTTAAGCGAGGGGCTAAGCAGGGACCGACCCCTGTTCTTGGAAAAAGGGAGGTGGATTTTGACTCGTTTATTTTAATTCAAGGGCAATAACTTAGTAGAAATCGTTTATAGGAAAAAATACAAATCAGTCCAAGCCACATACAATTATTCAATTCTTAGAAAAACCTCCACTCGGCTATTATGACATGAGCAATAACTAAGAGTTTATCAACCAAAAGTCATTCCACAAGCTCACCACCAAGGAACTTACGTGTATTCTCCAAGTCAGGTTAAAATACCTTCTATCATGCTAACAGGAATGTTAAAGTGAGTGGACATATGCCCTATAAGAGCTTTCTTTTCTTTCTTTACTAAGAGCTTTATTAAAGAGATACTGCGTTTTAGCATGAACATAAGATTTTAGTTCTCAAGAATGGTCAATATGAGTATATATTCATCAGTGAACTTACATGGTACCTGAACTAATCTGGAATACTTACAAAACTAAGTCATTTTTGAAAAATAATTTATTAAGCGTTTTTCAATAATCAAATAGCCTACATCTTTATAGATAATTACTTAGTTTTTTGTAGTTTTTTTTATGTCATTTATGGAAGCAGGTATAATTACTAATGAATCGAGCTCTTATTGGTCAAGTTTAAAATTTTCAAATTTTATGTTCATTGTATATGAGCTATTTAATCATCCCTTTAATGACCTTATGTAAGAAAATGAAGCCCACGAGCTATTGCCGCCTATAAATAGGCCTACATGAAAATTACTTAGACCTTTACTGTATTTTTGGAAGCATTTGAGGTCTTTCGTCTTCCGACAAATGCACTGGCATGCAGTTACAGAGAGCACGATGATAGTAAGGCTTACGTCTTTAACTTCAATGCGGGACCGACGTCACTGTGATCCACGGCGTAACAATATAAATGACGTTGTGTCCTTTGAGGATATCACAGCAACACGCAGAATTTTTGATGGGGTAGTCGATATGAATATTGGTTTTATTTTTAGAATTTGTGTTTTTAAGCTTATACTAATTGTTGGCTCGTATGCTGAACTAACCATAAGGTATGTAAATGACTTAAATTATCACTGAAGACCATAATATATTATAGCTTTTAAGACCTTTTTTAGAAAACCTTTTATACAACAGAAATTCGGAGACGTCAACTCTAGTCTAGCCTCTTCTATGACTTTGATTAGTCCATAGGCGGACTAAGTCTAATTTTCTCTTGAAAGACATGTACCTGTACATTAAAAAACGATTGTGTTTTTTATTTGATCGTATAAAAGACTTGAACGATATTAAGAAGTAACGGTACAAATCAAAAAATAACAAGATATTATGGAACCTTAGTTTATAATAGGCTACAAAATAGTGTTGCATATTTCAAATATTGTCTTGTGTTTGTAATAATAATATCTGGAAAATTACAAAGGCCAATGAATCATCATGTTTTTCGATAAATAAAAACTTATTTTTTAGATTTCAAGATTTCTGGAAGAGCAATTGTAGGCCTATAAAAGAGGAGACTATTAATTGTTTCTTAGATGACGTATCCTGGTTTGAAACACTACTTTCCTGTTATTCATACTCTGAAGCAAACACCTGTGCTGAATATATTGCCACTAACGCTGAAGTTTTTGGTACTGGGTACGATATTGAGTTGTCCGTAGAACCGATATCACCAACATTTCAGGAAACGGTTGCTCTACAATCAGAGGGTAGGTTTTTCGTGTCAGACATTAGGCTACGTGCATAATTCAGTGATGAAAATATTCGATAGGTAATTGACCGTGAATGTAACAGGTTTCACTCAATATATACTTTGTATTGTGTAATTTCTAAAAATTTTCTCGACGACCTTGAAAGTTTGAAACTACTGATATAGATATAAGGTATAATATTAACAAGCAGTCGCAAGGCTGTGATCGTAGCATTTAGAAGAAGCTATTCGGTCGTTGCTAATGCAACATACATACCTCATAATAATTATGTAAACCATCCAAGCGTGATACTACATTAACAGCGAATTGTTAAAGATATTCGACAAACATTTCTTAGGCTTATAAATAAATAAGATTTGATCGACATATTTTAGAAGAGGTGAGCACATATATATTGAAGAGGGAAGATAATATTGTAGGTTATTATTTTTAAAAAAACCACAAGGTTATGGAAAAGATCCATAATTTGACGTTTCCACGCAACAATTAACACGTGTCGTCATCAGATGAAATGAGCAAGAGGAGGTAAAAACATAAGAATACCCCTTCTATCCTAAGTTTATGAATAGGAAGGAAACCACTAAGATGGAATTATAGGGTGGAGATCACTAGGATGGAAATTGTAATGAGACTATTAGGATGGGAATTTTAAAGGGAGGAAACCACTATATGGAAGTAAATTGAGAGGGGGGGGGGACTAGTGAAGGGATCCGCGTTTTAGCTTCTTGTACTTTCTACTTTATGACAATTCCGGACGTCTATTCTGACCTTAAGATAGCATTTAATTAATATAATATTGATTCTAATTTCCAGAAATTTGGAAAACATCTGGATTGTTGGATTCCATACCATTAGAAATTAGTGCGGTTAACAAGACAACATGGTGTTTATTTTTCACAAACTTTATTTTAGCACTGATTCTGTGTTTAAATACATTAATGTATAACGATGAAGGTGAGTTTTATAACTGTTAAACGTCTCAATTTGACTCCATACACTAAGTGAGATTTTGGACCTCAGTATCGGTGGGTTCGTTTTGCCGCATTGCCCAACTCGCCACATCGTGCCCAACTGCTTATAAATGACCTGTAAAACGAAACTACAGGTTTCTGATAAAATCTTTAATGGCGTCATTTGTTACACATGAAGCGAAATATTTTTTAATCTGTTGTCCCGCTGCAAGTGTTTCATTTATAATTTGGACCTGTTACGAAAATCTGTAATATATCTGCAATGGAAAATAAAAATACAAAGAACAAATGATGATACAAATATATGAATCTTTAAAACAACACATGTTCAAAAAATAAAATTGCTTATCCATGTGCTTATCAAAGCATACTTCTCGCTGTTATGGTGGCAATATTGAGTTTTCAAAATGTAACCCTCTCATCGCCCTAGGTTTTAGCTTATGTAGAACAGATTTTCCTGTGAATCCATCCAATTTCACTGTCATTTATTCTAAATAACCGTAGGTTTGTAGACTTATGCCTCCAACTGCCGACGGTAGTGTGGAGCCAATCAACTTCAGCCTCTGTCTTATCCACCAGGATATTCTTGGACTTATCTGGAACCAGTGGAGGTTAATCCACTGCCGAATTATATGACACATCTAATATGAGAATTTTGAATATTTTCTCACTTGATAATTACTGTTTAAAAGACTTAAAGATGGGTTGCCTTATTTTCATATAAATACATATATATATATATACCATAATTGGACTGGTAATACTAATATCAATAGAAAGTAAAGGTGTTCTAGTGACTGGGAAAAATACCAGATGGTCCCACATGTCATTAATTAACTCATAATTAGGCTAATTATGACCGGAATTCCCACGGTAGGGTACTGACATAGGTATGTACGTCAAGTCTCAAATGTCGCTCAAATTTCGTTGATCTTTTCTTCTGTCAATTCGGTACATAAATCATGACGTAACCGGACGCTGTTGTTATTGCCCATATTCCTTTATATTTTACACAACAACAATGGCATTTTGGTATTCCATTTATTATCTCTAGAAAAAGGCAATAAAACGTTTGAATTAATTTAAATAAGTTTTAACGCACTAATAATAATAAAATACAAAAATCAATTTTTATACGCCTTCATTCATATGACGTCATTTGGTCATGTGAACAAACATGGAGTCTCAATTTAGCGTTTCAAAGCATTTCTACGTCCACAAAGGTCTTTTGAACTTTAGAATACATGGATTATTCTTTAGAAACCCCAATTAATCAATTAGTAAGCTTACTTTTTATATTTGTATCATCATTTGTGCTGTTTTTTTTTTTTTTTCATTCTTGATGTATTACAGTTACGATTTTCCTAACAGGTCCAAATTATAAATAAAACACTTGCAGCGGGACAACAGAATAAAAAATATTTCGTTTCATGTGTAAAAAATGACGCCATTAAAGATTTTATCAGAAACCTGTAGTTTGGTTTACAGGTCATTTATAAGCAGTTGGGCACAGATGCGGCGAGTTGGGCAATGCGGCAAAACGAACCCACCGGTATGTATATGGGTGAAAGCTATGTTTGATACCTATTTTATTAAATTCAATTCACTTGGTATGAATATATTTCATAATATAAATGAAATCACACCATAGACTTTACCCGAACAATTTTTATTTCATTTGGCCAGTTTAGTGCGATATTAGATAAATCCCTAATTGTATCTTCCTTGAACTTAAAACGAAAGTATTGAAAATTTATCGCTAAAACGTACCAAACTTTGATATATTTATGTTGTTTTTTAGAACTTCCAGTCTATATCACCAGTCATTGTATTAAGGCAAGAAGTGGCACTTTATACAAAAAAATCAAGAACCCTATTTTTAATAAAAGAAGCCAACCCACTAGTCACAGAACATTAAAAAAATTGAAGAAAAGGAAAGCCATTCCTTCTTATATGATAAAAAGGCAAATCAAAGCATATTTAACCGATCGAGAGAAACATCGACAACACAATATTATGAAACTGAAGAGACTGTCTCCAAGACGTTTTGTCAAGAAACAATCTAGGTCAGATTTAGAAATCGGAAAACGATCTAAGGTGAAAACTCCTCAATCTTTAGAAGGGAAGATTTATACATGTAATCTAAATTCACCAGAATAATAGAGCAACAAAATTCTACATAGGCCTAGTGGATCTAGGAATACATTTAAGCGAGGGGCTAAGCAGGGACCGACCCTGTTCTTGGAAAAAGGGAGTGGGGTTTTGACTCGTTTATTTTAATTCAAGGGCAATAACTTAGTAGAGATCGTTTTTAGGAAAAAATACAAATCAGTCTAAGCCAAATACATTTATTCAAATCTGAAAAAAACATCCACTCGGCTGTCATGACATGGGCAATAACTAAGAGTTTACCAACCTAAATCAATCCACAAGCTCACCACCAAGGAACTTACGTGTATTCTCCAAGTCAGGTTAAAATACCTTCTATCATGCTAACAGGAATGTTAAAGTGAGTGGACATAATGCCCTATACTAAGAGCTTTATTAAAGAGATACTGCGTCTTAGCATGAACATAAGATTTTAGTTCTCAAGAATGCTCAATATGAGTATATATTCATCAATGAACTTACTAGGTACCTGAACTAATCTGGAAAACTTACAAAACCAATTCATTTTTGAAAAGCGCTTAATCAATTTATAAAGCGTTTTTCAATAATCAAATAGCCTACATCTTTATGGATAATTACTTAATTTTTTGTAGATTTTTTTTATGTCATTTATGGAAGCAGGTATAATTAGAAGATAAACACTTTCTGTTTTAGATGTAGATGGGGTTTATTCGATATTTAACCATGCTTGAATCATTGCGGTCGAGGGTGTCTAATGGTATATTCAAGCATGGTTAAATATCGAAATAAACCCCCTCTAAATCTAAAACAGAAAGTCGTTTATCGGAATTGTACCACAAATTGTGATTATTTTGTTCCCGGACTCTTTTTTATGGATTATTTAGAACATGGGTTATTCGGTTTTATGACGTTGTGTGCAGTATGACGCAAATAACAACAAACTGCACGTGCGCTATCGAATGAAAAAGAAGACATCCTTTTTATACTTAACATTAACAAGATTTGTAACTAGTTCGCTGAAATTAATACGCCAAATTGCAAAGACATGACGTCAAATTGCTATTAAACCCCATGTATTTGGACCAATCAGAACTCAGAATTTTTGTTATTTGTGGTACAATGACTAATGAATCCAGATCTTATTGGTCAAGCTATTTAATAATCCTTTTAATGACCTTATGTAAGAAAATGAGGCCCACGAGCTATTGCCGCCTATTTTACTGTATATTTGGAAGCATTTGAGTCTACGTCCTCCGACAAATGCATTGACATGCAGTTACAAACAGGTGTCAGAAGAAAGAGCACGATAGTAAGGCTTACGTCTTTAACTTCAATGCAGGACCGACGTCACTGTGATCCATGGCGTAACGATATGAATGACGTGTCCTTTGAGGATATCACAGCAACACGCAGGATTTTTGATGGGGTAGTCGATATGAATATTGGTTTTATTTTTAGAATTTGTGTTTTTAAGCTTATACTAATTGTTGGCTCGTATGCTGAACTAACCATAAGGTATGTAAATGACTTAAATTATCACTGAAGACCATATAGCTTTTAAGACCTTTTTTTAGAAAACCTATCATACAACAGAAATTCGGAGACGTCAACTCTAGTCTAGCCTCTTCTATGACTTTGATTAGTCCATAGGCGGACTAAGTCTAATTTTCTCTTTAAAGACATGTACCTGTACATTAAAAAACGATTGTGTTTTTTATTTGATCGTATAAAAGACTTGAACGATATTAAGAAGTAACGGTACAAATCAAAACATAACAAGATATTATGGAACCTTAGTTTATAATAGGCTACAAAATAGTGTTGCATATTTCAAATATTGTCTTGTGTTTGTGATAATAATATCTAGAAAATTTCAAAGGCCAATGAATCCACACGAGATCTAGACCTAGATCATGTTTTTCGATAACTTAAAACTTATTTTTTAGATTTCAAGATTTCTGGAAGAGCAATTGTAGGCCTATAATAGCTGAGACTATTAATTGTATCTTAGATGACTTATCCTGGTTTCAAACACTACTCTCCTTTAATTCAAAATACTCTGAAGCAAACACCTGTGCTGAATATATTGCCACTAACGCTGAGGTTTTTGGTACCTGGTACGATATTGAGTTGCCCGAAGAACTGATATCACCAACATTTCAGGAAACGGTTGCTCTACAATTAGAGGGTAGGTTATTCGTGTCAGACATCGGGTTACATGCATAAAAAATCAAGTTCAATAATCATAAATTTATGGTTTTTACTTGAGACTAGTTCTGATATAGATTCATGCTTATTTTAGATTCAATGGTTAGCTGTTTGTTCAGGAGTGGATAGTTATCTCAATGTTCAATATATTTAAACGTGTATCGTGATCACGGATGGAAATTAGAGGAATTCGCTTCATTGTATCCTAATGCATAAAAGAAAGGGCACGGCTTCATATAAGCATAGATTTATAAATAACTATTTATAGTTCTATGATGTAAGCTAGGGCTTGGCTTCACTAAATGGGCGTAAAATGTATTGGAGAATGATGAATTATGACTGTTTACAATATTGACTTTTGAACAAAGTAAACATAGATAATGATAAAGTTAACAAGAATATAAAACAATATTTAATAGCCCATAATTATAATTTAACCAAAGTTGTTTCAGTGATAAAAATATTCGATAGGTAATTGACCGTGAATGTAACAGGTTTCACTCAATATAATAATATACTTTGTATTGTGTAATTTCTAAAAATTTTCTCGACGCTCTTGAAAGTTTGAAACTACTGATATAGATGTATAATATAATGTATAATATTACAAGCAGTCGCAAGGCTGTGATCGTAGCATTTAGAAGAAGCTATTCGGTCGCATGTAACCGCATGGTAAACCATCCAAGCGTGATACTACATTTTTAATGAATTGTTAGGGATATTTGACAAACATTTCTTAGGCTTATAAATAAATAAGATTTGATCGACATATTTTAGAAGAGGTGAGCACATATATATTGAAGAGGGAAGATAATATTGTAGGTTATTATTTTTAAAAAAACCACAAGGTTATGGAAAAGATCCATAATTTGACGTTTCCACGCAACAATTAACACGTGTCGTCATCAGATGAAATGAGGAAGAGGAGGTAAAAACATAAGAATACCCCTTCTATCCTAAGTTTATGAATAGGAAGGAAACCACTTAGATGGAATTATAGGGTGGAGATCACTAGGATGGAAATTGTAATGAGACTATTAGGATGGGAATTTTAAAGGGAAGAAACCACTATATAGAAGTAAATTGAGAGGGGCGGGGGACTAGTGAAGGGATCCGGGTTTTAGCTTCTTCTACTTTCTACTTTATGACAATTCCGGACGTCTATTCTGACCTTAAGATAGCATTTAATTAATATAATATTGATTCTAATTTGCAGAAATTTGGAAAACATTTGGATTGTTGGATTCCATACCATTAGAAATTAGTGCGGTTAGCAAGACAACATGGTGTTTATTTTTCTCAAACTTTATTTTAGCACTGATTCTGTGTTTAAATACAATAATGTATAACGATGAAGGTAAGTTTTAGAACTGTTAAACGTCTCAATTTGACTCCATACACTATTTGAGATTTTGGACCTCAGTATGTATATGGGTGAAAGCTATGTTTGATACCTATTTTATTAAATTCAATTCACTTTGTATGAATATATTTCATAATATAAATGATATCATACCATAGACTTTACCCGAACAATTTTTATTTCATTTGGCCAGTTTAGTGCGATATTAGATAAATCCCTAATTGTATCTTCCTTGAACTTAAAACGAAAGTATTGAAAATTTATCGCTAAAACGTACCAATCTTTGATATATTTATGTTGTTTTTTAGAACTTCCAGTCTATATCACCAGTCATTGTGTTAAGGCAAGAAGTGGCACTTTATACAAAAAAATCAAGAACCCTATTTTTAATAAAAGACACCAACCCACTAGTCACAGAACATTACAAAAATTGAAGAAAAGGAAAACCATTCCTTCTTATTTGATAAAAAGGCAAATCAAAGCATATTTAACCGATCGAGAGAAACATCGACAACAGAATATTATGAAACTGAAGAGACTGTCTCCAAGACGTTTTGTCAAGAAACAATCTAGGTCAGATTTAGAAATCGGAAAACGATCTAAGGTGAAAACTCCCCAATCTTTAGAGGGGAAGATTTATAATTTAAATTCACCAGAAGATATTCCCTGGGAAATTTTAGACATTTTATTGTGCATTAAAAGTCCTTGTTTTGATCATGATCATGATCATGTTTGCGTTGTCGGAAATCATGTCTATACAATTCCGAAGTGGTCCATACCAAAAACGACACGAGTATCCGAGAAATCAAGTCCTGATCAGTCAATAAATGTAAAAAACTCTAATTCAGAAGACAGTGATGACGAGATAATCATGAACACAGTGTCCGTTAAACACACCAACACATTCCAACCTATTAAACCTGCTGAGATTATTGATATTACTGATACAGTTGAAAGACCACAAGCTATGCATTTACATGACACAAAATCACAAAAAAATCAGGAAACCTCGCCCGGAAAGCGTGAAAAGAAAATAATCTCATTAGAATTCATTACACCTAAACCGCTGATAGATCCAATAGGGTCGGAATCAACAGATTTAGAGGACGAATACTACGAAGATAATCCAACTACATATACAGACAAGGCTCAACATGCCCAGAAAGATGTTAATGATGTATGCAACGATCCGACAGACATTGTCAGTAGTTCACAAAAAACAAATCACAATACGTCTTCATATATACAACCATTTATCTCCATCAGAACAACTCCTGTCGCTGAAACCAATTTTATACTCAATGAAGATGAAATCGGATTACCATGTGCAAACTCAAGCTTCAAAACAGAATTCCAAGAGTTCAACAATGGACTTTCCAAAGTATATATAGAGGACACCGAGAACAGCTGGATTGAGGATGACAGTTTCTTTTCTTCTAGGGATCATTTCATTCCTAACGAAACAAAAAGTTTTCATCAAGATTTGAGCTTGTCGTCATATCTTCACAACGTTTCGTCTCGTTTATTGAAAAATTCGCAAGATATACATCATATGAGTAGAACCCTTAGTTTGTATGGTCATGTTGTAAGTATTACCTTAAGTACTTGAGCCCGACCAGATACATGCTTAGTTGTACCACAAACACCAACTAATAAATTATCCAAAACCAGTTCACATATCTGTCTATCTAAAGAACTACCAATCAGTGCAGATCTGAAATGTTGATTAAAGATTAGTCATTTTGATCTCTGCCGAAAACATTTGATTACAACTGAGTATTGATGGAGGTTAAGTCGATACTTTTTATACGGCCACACATTAAGTAGGAGTATATTGTCGTCACCCCTGTCTGTCCGTCCGTTCTGTCGTGAACTGGCTTGTGAACGCAATGGAGACTAGGCTACAGTTTTGATTTGAATAAAATTTTGTGATCATTGAAATCTTGGATAAGTTCGACAATTTTCGATTAACGGTTCTTGAATTATTGACCTTGAATTACTCAAAACGTGTCGAAATTGGATTGTGAACGCGATTTGAATGAAATTTGGTGTGATCATGTATACATAATTATATTAATAAGATCTTGGATTAGACCCAAATAATGTTAGAGTTTCAACTTGTGTTAAAATAGAAATATACTTTAAAGTGGGCGTATCCTGCTAGCCAACCCCTCGGAATAGTTTATAAGAGATAACATTGTTTTGGTACATAGGACTAATTGGATAATATATAACCCTTAAAAGACAAACTAGGTGGCATTACGGAACTAAAAGATATTGAGAAATTTTATTTTTATTCAAATTATATGCAATAGCCTATATGGCAAAATATAGTCCTTTTTTCATTTCTAACAGTGAGAATATTTGGACGATTAATTATTTCTACTATCTAAATTATAGTACAATTAGTGAACCTTTTTTTTAAATTTTCAGTCGGCCTTAGAATTGGCTTCCTCCTGGTTAGTCGGAGGACTACTAAGTCAAGTGATAGACGATCTAAATATATCTTCTCTTGCAGAATCATTAGTTTCAAATATATCAGCTCGGGCTAATTCTGTCATCAATATAACAGGATAATAAATCATACATACTTCTCTCCCTTGTTTTTATTTCCTGCAAATGAGGACAGATCCTCAACACAATTTCATTTAGTTTTGGGATATAGATTTTGGTCACCTATATAGCCTATAGACGTCACCAATGACACATATTTATTGAGACGTCCCTGTCCGGTTTAATGGTATACAGAGCTAATATTATATATTGAGATGTCCCTGTCTTGTTTAATGGTATACAGATCTGATATATTCAGAGGTACCTGCCTTGTCTAATGGTATATAGAGTCTATATTATAGAGTTGATATAATATACTAAAAAGTCCATATAAAGTTGATATAATAAATTGAGACGTCCCTGTCTTGATTATTGATAAACAGAGCTGATATTATATATTGAGGCGCCTCTGTCTTCTTTAATAGAATATAGAGTTGAAATAAGATAATAGTATTGCGACGTCTCTATCATATTAAATAGTATAACTTAGTGCAAATTTACTAAAACGTCCATATAGAGCTGATATAATATCTTGGGACGCTCCTATAAAGTAAATATAACGCCTTGTTTAATGGTACATATAGTTGATATGAATACTGAGACGTTTCTTCATATTTAATGGTGTGATATTCTCTTTGTATAAAATATTAAGACGTCGGCATTATTTTTTGGTGTTAAAAGTCTCAGTTGGTAATTTTGAAGGATTTCAAAAGATTTAGTTCGAAACTGATTATGAAGGAGTACAATTATGATAATTTTCCTTTTATATGTAACAAGATAGTTCATCGATAAACTGGAATAGAGATGTAGGTAATACAGTTGACAACAATATCAGTCCTCTGTATCATACCGTTGCCATGTGTGGTACATCTTGTTAAAGTAGGTAGGGACACAGTTCTGTACAAAATCGATACCTTTTTTGCATTCGACAAAGGTCATGCTCGATCTATTGAACTGAAATGAACATTTCAATAAATATTTAAGTGCCTTGTTCAAGCAATGAAGGCAAGGGGAGCCTTAATAGGGGACATTTTTAGGTCACGATACAAGTCATGTATGATAAAAGCCATTTATTTATCAAAAAACTGGCTACATTTTTTTGTCGTGAGTATTGACGTCATAAGATTCTAAAACTAGACAAATTTACAATATATTTAAATAATTAACATGAAATGTATCACACAAAAAATACCGTTTCTTTAAACAACCACTTATAACATTGTATGATTGAAATTCAGTTGAGGAATGTTCAATTCAATATGCATATCATGTCTAATTATCATATTACGGAAATATGATATCGATAACAAGATATGGTACTCAGTGTGACCAAATATAGTCTACAGTATTATTAATCAATACATGTACATTGTTGTTAAGAGTAACCAATATCTAGACGTGTGTGTGATATCTATATTTTAACGAGAGCGGTGAGAACTGGTATTCAATCAAACCATTGAATATAACAATAGTCTTGTTGCTATATACCTTCAATATTTATAGCATAACAAACCCTATATTATCGCTTAGCCCAATTAAACTACCCATATACATTATTCATAATAATACATATTTCTTTTCAGGTTTTATACTAATTGCAAAACATGTGAGTCTTATACGGTGATTAAAGAGGAACAATCTAAGCAATAAATAAATAAATAAAATTGAAATACTATTATATTCACATTATATCTAAGATAGAAAATGATTCCATATTATTGAGCACGCATACCATAATGTACTTCTTTGTTATCTAGCTTGAGCGTCCAGTTGCCATAGTTACCGAGTCAAAGATCAATACTAGAGTTCGATTCTAGTAAATAAGCCAAATTAATGAATACACAGCTTTCTCATCGTTGTTGAACTCCTTGAATATTGTGCGCACAAAAACCGAGCACATGGACGGCATTTATGTCGATAACAAAGAAATAAAACCGTTCTATCCTTTTCCAAAATGAAACAAAACACCCTTGACACGAAAATTTTGAATGAAATCCAGTTAAAGTCTGTTAATTTATCTGAATACATCACTTTGATGTCATCATTGTAACGAATTCTTCATAATTTACCTGTCCGTCTCCATCTATATCAGCCTCTCGGATCATCTCATCTACTTCTTCGTCAGTTAATTTTTCACCTAAATTTGTCATAACATGTCGTAATTCAGCAGCACTGATAAATCCATTTCCATCTTTATCAAAAACACGGAATGCTTCACGAATTTCCTCTTCGCTGTCGGTATCCTTCATTTTCCTTGCCATCATGGTTAGAAATTCGGGAAAATCTATGGTTCCATTACCGTCAGCATCGACTTCGTTTATCATATCTTGTAATTCAGCTTCCGTTGGATTTTGACCGAGAGATCTCATGACTGTACCCAATTCTTTAGTAGTAATTGTACCATCACCATCTTTGTCGAATAAACTAAAAGCTTCTTTAAATTCAGCAATTTGTTCTTCAGTAAGTTGATCAGCCATTTTTAGAAAACTGCGACCGGAAACCTAGAAATCGATGAAAGCAGAAGACGAACACGAGCTGTTGTCTATCAAATTAATGATTTGACGTTGTTGCTTCCTAATTTTGTATTTATAACCAAGTGTAAACGACTCGACCGGAACACGTTACCTTGGAAATCAGTGGCAATGTTCTGGTTCTATCGAATGCTGTCCCCGCCAGTGAAGCCTGGCTCTTAATACAAACTGTAATAAAATTGCAAGAAAGAAACTGCTCGTGGCAGCTCTATAGATCAATTATATCTTCTGTCTTCATTCACATATAATTAGCTAAAGGGTTCTAAATATTGGAAACATGTCAATATTATGTAATATTATGTTCTTTTGTAAAATAGTATTAATATATTCTTAATGAAGGTGTAAAAGGACAGCACAATTATCAGTATGAACGAAATCAATAAAAGAGTAGCGCAGCTGCTACCGATTTTATTTCAATTAAGTATATGTTATATTTTTTACAACTATTTTAAGAATAATATTATTTATTATACAATAGCCTATTTGTTTTGATATCAATATTTATACCAAAGTTATTCAGGACAAGAAATTACTGCGACGACTCTTTTTTCTCTCGTATAAATTATCGTATTTGAAAAACCTTCGATGAGCTAATGAAATACAATCTGTCTATTAACAATGTAGACTACATGAAAGTACTGCATATATATATATATATATGCATGTATTATAAGGCTTAAATAATATGCATATTTGTATGGATATATATGCATGTATTATAAGGCTTAAATAATATGCATATTTGTATGGTAGCTACTTTGAATATTCAGTCAATGATGTCTAAAACCGTACAATGAAAATCACAAGAACCAAATTGCCGAGGTACCATCAATTTCTACTACAGTTTTAAGATTTCAGGTTTTAGTCACCCTCAGTATAACATGATTAATAATAAACTACTATTACCTACATGTTTACGGACCTTAGATATATTGGGGACAAGCATTCACAGTATTAACAAGAACACTGCACTTTATATTCAGTTTTTAGCTGAAATATACACTGCATTGATTCATGCACTCCTTCATTTAATCAACAATTATTCTACACATTAATTGAGAGGATAATCCACGGGTGTTTTGCATTTATCTTTAGATTTATCTTTGCTCCAAAAAGCTAGATGTGTGTGTAGCTGAAAATGATAAGGTACTGGCGACAACTACAATATAGGTCTACAGTATTTCTATACATGCAATTGGACTCAGACCACAAAAATGTCCGAGCTATTTTTAGAAACCCTCTTACTCCCTTTCTTTTGGGGTTTTGCATACCCATTTTCGACTAATTTATGGTCTAGATTTGGAATCTGATGTCTTAAAATGACTGTTCATTCAGAATTTCTGAGATAATGAAAAATTTGATTGGCGGAAGATAATTACTAAAAATAGGGGTTTTGTGTGCAGTGACAGTCAAGTGGGTGTTGATAAAATGTAGTGGTTTACTTTCATTTTGAATAGTTCAAAATTTTCATGGTCATGCTACATTGAATTTTTTGTAGTGAAAGCATTAGCTAGGCTTTCATGTGAAATATTGAAAAGTTTTCAACAAGTTTTCTGGAAAAAGGTTGAATTACGTGATTTAACATTGAAACAGATGGCAACTGAATTGGTGGACTGAATCCTTATATGAATTACATGGACTTAGTCCAGTAAAACTTTTTATGTTAATGATTTTTATAAACGAATTTAGTCCGTTCTAATTTTAGAAATCCCTTTTTCTCCCTTCCTTTGAGTGTTTTTGCATCTCCTTTTTTGATAAATTTTTGGTCTAGATTTGGAGTTTGATTTCTGAAATTGCATTTTCTTTCAGAATTTCTGAGATTATAAGAAATTTAAATATTTAATAGTGATAAAATGTAGCCTTGTGCTTTAATATCATTGACTAGTTCAAAATTTTCATGGTCATGCTATATTGAATTTTCTGTACAGAAACCAAGTATTTGCCAGACTTTCATGATTGTGACACATTGGAAAGTTTTCACCCTGATTTCTGGAAAAAGTTATAGAAGGTTGAATTTCGTGATTTAACATGGAAATAGATGGCAAAAGAATTGGTACACCGAGTCCACATTGGTCGGTCATGTCATTTAATGCTAGTTATCCCCCATTCCATATTCCATAGCTTGCATAGTTTTATGCTTTTGGTCACAAACAAAATCCAATACTTGGCGACAGCTTGTTGATTTTCAGGCATGCGATATAGTGCCAAGGTAGGCAGGTATGATATTAGAGCTAGAATGAAAAATTCTACTACAATCTTCACATATCAAATTCACATATTTATATTATCTATCATTTAAGACAGAAAGACTTTCACCAATGAGTTATGTCCCATGAAAACTTTAAAAATAATTTTATATATGGAAGGTAAGTCTAATTATTATAATAGAGGTTGGGTGAAAGCCGACTCTTTACTCTCGGAAGCACTGGCAGGGAGTATTCGAACCCATGTCCCCTAATCGCTTACAGATGACAATCCAACTCGCTACCGATTGAGAACTTCCAATTGCCACAAAATTTCTTGGATTTTTTGGGGAATATTCGGGTCATTTTGATGCACCGTTCAGTTTCACAACAATCTCTCAAAACAAGTATGGTGTGAAACTGGTGATGATATGGTCTTCTAACTGAGGTTATTAGTCACTAATTACGAGGACAATGGTCAGTGGAAACAACGGTAATATGTGCTAAACAGCGTACACCCCTAATGTAAAGAGGTCGGCTTCGTTTAATTTTTCAATTAAGATATATTATGTTTGACTCATTAGAATTTTCATTTTCATTTTTCTCTGATATAAAGTCTGAAATATACTATATGTAATGTAATAACTTTAACAGGGACAATCAATACAGAATTCATGAAAACGCAGTAGAATTAATCATTAAACATACAGCAAACAATTGAGTTTGATCTGACGGCTGTTCAGTTTACGACTTAGTCGTCATCATTTTGACAAATTCTTCATAATTCACCTGTCCATCACCATCCAGGTCAGCCTCTCGGATCATCTCATCTACTTCTTCGTCTGTTAATTTTTCACCTAAATTTGTCATAACATGTCGTAATTCAGCAGCACTGATAAATCCATTTCCATCTTTATCAAAAACACGGAATGCTTCACGAATTTCCTCCTCGCTATCACCGTCGTTCATTTTAGTAGCCATCATTGTTAGAAATTCAGGAAAATCTATGGTTCCATTACCGTCAGCATCGACTTCGTTTATCATATCTTGTAATTCAGCTTCAGTTGGATTTTGACCAAGTGATCTCATGACTGTACCCAATTCTTTTGTAGTAACTGTACCATCACCATCCTTGTCGAATAAACTGAATGCCTCTTTAAATTCAGCTATTTGTTCTTCGGTAAGTTGGTCAGCCATTGTGATGTTCTTCAAATGTCCACCTATAAAAGCACTAGTATGTAGTTTGATCTTTATATTATAGGTAATGGTCTAAAACTACCTTGACAACACTGTATGTCATGGTGCGACATAGAAACAAAATGTGAATAAGATTATCTTTTAATCTGTATATTATATCATTAAACTGAGTAGATTAAATGCATTATACAATTATCTGCAAGTATTGTTACATCATTCGTTAAACATAGCTGAAGATGTATATACTTTTCCTGTATAGGTTTACAAATAACGGTGAAACAACAGTAGTGGGAGAGAGCAGCTACGACAAGTTGACTAGATACATGTTAAACATTTTAAGGGCTCGAATAGTAACCTGAATCAGATTATGAATATAGATGGCAGAAATCTGCTTCTCCATGGGCTCCTAAAATGATTGTTCCATAATTTGGTTGATTCAATTTTATATACGTCTTGACACGTATGGACATATAATATTGAAAAAGACATTGGATTGGTCAAATATTACAGAGCATATGTCAGGTCAAATAGAAACAAAGAACAAAAACAAAGACAGCAAAATACTTCATGTGGGTCTATACGAAAAACTTTTAAATTCAGTATTCACTCCTCTGAAAACCAGTCCTTTCCGTCCAACTTAAAGGCCTCAAAGGTCAAACAATATCGCAGATAACCATGAACAAAAATTACCATGAAACCATCTGACTGAATTATTATCCTACTGTGATCTACATTGTTGATGGAAATTGCTATGATGACACAATATTATAACAAAATATGACTCCCTAAAGTCCAATGTATAGTTTTTTTCAGTAGTAGTTGTGCGTGTGTTTCTATGGGGCTATGACATTGTTCAAAAAGGAAACGGAATGTGGTGAGACATTCGGGTTAACCTACTTCTGGTGACTAAATTCCGCATGACTTTCGATAACCAAGTTACAACAACCCTGAAAGTTATCAATAGGCGCTTTTGATTATTCGATTCCGGACCGAGCGCGGTTTCTAATTCCAATTTAGATTATTCCTATCCACTGACCCTCAGACTGTTCACTGGCGCCCGGACTGTCTATGCACGCTAAGACTATTCCTGTCTGTTGACTCTCAGACTAATCCTGTCCACTGACGCTAAGACTATTCCTGTCTATTGACGCTCAGACTAACCATGTCTACTGACGCCAAGAATATTCCTGTCTACTGACACCCAGACTAAGTTGTCTGGGACTTATCAATGAAAAAAAAAATTTTTTTTTTGGCGCTTTTAAATTCCATCAAGGGAGATAACAACATTTAAGCATGTTCGATCTTCAAGTCTATATTGTCTTCCAATTGTTATGTCAGTTTTTATCTGATACTTATCCACGGATGATTTTGGCATATTTATCAGATTTTCAAGTAAAAACATTATTGTTTTTTATTTTTATTATTTGTTGTCACAAAGACAATATGCAATGGAATAAAGAAAGATACGTTGTGTTTACAATAGCTTGCGCCGTCGTCTTTTAAGCAAACATAAACTTTCATATCTGTTTTTCAAGAATCATTTGCATATATCAATTACAAAATACAACAATGGGCGTTTTGTTTTATTTTTTTTTTAGAGTAAGGAAAATAGATTGCAATTCTTACGCTTCTTGCCATTTAATTCAATTTAGTTTTTAGATGCGATTGTCTTCCCGTAAGGGCGAATCATTTGCATATATCAATGACAAAATACAACATTGGGCGTTTTGGTTTTTTTTTTTTTTGGTTAGATACAATTTAAAAAAACTGTACACATAAGTTTAGGCCTTGTATACACTAGGAAATAATGTTGGATACAAATTAAAATACTTGTGGCTAGATGTGTCCAGAAAATGAGCGGGAAAGCAGGCCGTGTTTAAAGAACAGCATATAGCGCTTATCAATTGTCTTCTGAAGGATCCCAGGATGGGAGACAAACCTCCTACAAAAATTTGCTTAGGACAGGGACAACATTCCCAAACCTTGATCTTCTATAACACTCAATCCATGGTAGATAGACAGATAGTTCTGATAACTTGAAGCTAATTGGCTTCATTTTGAAACATGTATCCAAATAATTGCATTTCAATTTATTTGCAACAAGCTGACACAAATTGTGTAGCCTTTTTATGAGAAATATTTTAGCCTGTATACACTATCAATATTCTTGGAAACATCGTTTATCCCACTTATTTTGTGTCCTATTGTTTCCCGAAATACTGCCAGCGTACACAGAGCTTAAATGATGACTCAGCAATCTAATCAAGTTTAAAACAATGCATTGTAAACAGGACAGTGTAAGCGCCGCTCATGGTAGTTGTGGTCAATATACAGTATGTTAAAAAAACGACTGGTACTCACAATTTCATGACAATATTTATTTACAAATGTACATGTATTATTATATGTTAACCAATGCAGACTGTCATTGCAAATATAGAAGTTCACCTTAATGATAGAAAATCAATTTATCCGAATATTTGTATCACAGAATATTACAATGGCACTGTTTGTGTCCTGTTACCCTGAATTTATTGTTTACTGGTCATCATTTTGACAAATTCATCATAATTCACCTGTCCATCACCATCCAGGTCAGCCTCTCGGATCATCTCATCTACTTCTTCGTCTGTTAATTTTTCACCTAAATTTGTCATAACATGTCGTAATTCAGCAGCACTGATAAATCCATTTCCATCCTTATCAAAAACACGGAATGCTTCACGAATTTCCTCCTCGCTATCAACGTCATTCATTTTCCTTGCCATCATGGTTAGAAATTCGGGAAAATCTATGGTTCCATTACCGTCAGCATCGACTTCGTTTATCATATCTTGTAATTCAGCTTCAGTTGGATTTTGACCAAGTGATCTCATGACTGTACCCAATTCTTTCGTAGTAACTGTACCATCACCATCCTTGTCGAATAAACTGAAAGCTTCCTTAAATTCAGAAATTTGTTCTTCAGTTAGCTGTTCAGCCATGTTAGTCGTTTATAAAGGATATATAACGTTTGTGATAGAAATTCGAAAGTTACCTTGTGGCCGTATTGAACACCGAAGTTAAATGTCAAATATCAGTGATTTAGGTGTTATATATGTAGTCAAGTAGTCATTAACAACAGAAATCTACAGGTTAATCTTTTCGTTGGAAAATAATATTAGATAATCTATTTAGCTAATAAGCCTATAATTACTTTTTTCTTTTAAGGTAGTATATCTCTTTACAAATTGGCGACAATGGTTTTAATTGGGATAACACGCTGTATCTACGACTCTGTCAAATTTGGATATACAAGAATTTATTCTAAGACAAGTATTCTTTTGAAATGCTTCCTTATTCGTATACAGCAATAATGTATTTGTGTTTACGATAGCCATTGCCATTAAGTATAGAATAAAACGTATTGCATTGAGCCTGAAATGCAATAACATGGTGAAGGGATTATCAGGAGAATAAACGTCTATATGCTGCCCACAAAGGGTGTATATGCAATAAATAGTATAGATGGGATCTCTATTCAATTATAGATTACAAGCGGAAATAATACGATCAATAGGAAATGAATACCTATGCGATCATAATACTGTGTATATGTCAGTTTTCCCAAAACTTTCTTGGATCATATAAATATGTTCACTCAACTTTTTTGTATCAATAATCTATAAAAACAGACTGAAATTAAAGAAAAAAAATATGCGTCATATTTTGGCTGTCTGTTGTTTTGCGGTGAATTAACAGTCGCAACAATTTCTCTTACCCAATACCCTGTGGCCGCATTATCCGCCCATTTTATACGCCCACATTACAACGTTGTCGTATTTAATTGCCGTCAGCCCTGTCCGTCCGACCGCCCACAATTAGCTTGCGAACGCGATAAAAAACACAGTTTTCATCGGATTTAAATGGAAATTAGTTTGATGATTTATATTCATTTGATCTTGGACAAGTTTGAAATTGACAATTTTTCGACGAACCATTTTTGACTTATTTCCTTGACTGAGTCAAAACGCGTAGAAATTGTCGTCAGCCCTCTCCGCCCGACCATCTACAATTGGTATTGTGAAACTACAGTTTACAATGGATTTGAATGAAATTTACTGTGATCATTTATATTCCATTGATCTTGGGCAAGTTTGATATTAACGATTATTAAATTAAAAGTTTTGTGTTATTGCCCTTGACTAAGTCAAAACGCGTCGAAATTGTCCCGTGAACTCCATAGAGACAACAGCTTTCATCTGATTTGAATGAAACTTGGTGTCAACATTTATATTAATTAAATCTTTGACAAGTTTGAAATGCTACACAGGTGTGACGTGAGATGAAGAAAATCCTGAAAACGTTCGATAGTGAGGATTTTTTAATAAACTGTTTATAGCTCTTGACTTAGACAAACTAGCCTATGAATGTGATAGAGACTATAGTTTTCGTGTGATTTTAATGCAATTGGGTGCGACCATGTATATTAATGAGATCTTGGATTTGGCTCAAATAATGTTGAAGTTTAAACCTTTTTTTAAACTCAGATAGTTTCGACTGATTACAGGGTCATCAGAGGCGCAGTAAATTGGTCACATGCAAAGATTAACATCTTGTAGCCAAGCTAAAACATACCAACCTACAAAAATACTTTAAATTTCAGATCAACTGAGTATATTCCAGAACGATTCATCATTTTTCAACAAATTGGAATGGGGATCCAAATCCAATATTGAAACATGTTCCATCATTCATAGCCCAATAAAAAGTACATTTAGCACATGAAATCAATTTCTTTTATAGTCGGTGATATTGGTGAAAAACATGTTCATGGAGGCTATTTTGGAAAATCATTGCCATGTTTGTGTTTTTGCCAGACTGAGCATACCAAACTGTGGTTCGTTTGATTCATTGTTCCTGAAAATCTACTTTATTCGGAAAGTGGCTGATTGAATTCTTGACCCTTTTAATATATGTTTAGAACTTCAAATTGAGGCCTTCTGATGTTTAAAAATTATCAGATTTATGGAGGAACACGGGAATAAATAGCTCAAACCTTTATCTCGACCGTCAATAATATGTTTGAATAACCAGACACAATATTTCAAAACTATTGCCAATAGCTAACATTATTTTATGATAATTTGCTTCTCAAAACTCAAGGATGCGTTCAAGTCAAAGTAGTTTTTATAACAAACTTTAATATTTTGCTAGGAAACCGTCTTTTCTACATGTACTATATTGGGGAAAACGAGCAGAATGCTCATAATGTAGAATACAGATTCGCCTTGTCGCAAGACGCTTATAAAACACCTGAGACAGTTCTCCCAAGGAAATTTCCAAAATTGTTTTGAAACATTCTGACATATATATCGATACCAAGTCATAACGAATAGTCTATTTCTATTTATTTACAAATATGGATAATAATATGCAATGAACCAACTCGAATTTCCAGTTATATACAATAATTACAAAAATATACAATAATTTAAATGGGATTGCAATTAATAAAATGATATAGAGTAAAATTATCTAAATTCTAGAATACTAGTATCACAGAATATCACTATGGCTCCATTAAATTGTCTCTTTTAAAACAGAAATAAGTCCTATGATTTATTGGTCATCATTTTGACAAATTCTTCATAATTCACCTGTCCATCACCATCCAGGTCAGCCTCTCGGATCATCTCATCTACTTCTTCGTCTGTTAATTTTTCACCTAAATTTGTCATAACATGTCGTAATTCAGCAGCACTGATAAATCCATTTCCATCTTTATCAAAAACACGGAATGCTTCACGAATTTCCTCCTCGCTATCACCGTCATTCATTTTCCTTGCCATCATGGTTAGAAATTCAGGAAAATCTATGGTTCCATTACCGTCAGCATCGACTTCGTTTATCATATCTTGTAATTCAGCTTCAGTTGGATTTTGACCAAGTGATCTCATGACTGTACCCAATTCTTTTGTAGTAACTGTACCATCACCATCTTTGTCGAATAAACTGAAAGCTTCCTTAAATTCAGCTATTTGTTCTTCATTAAGCTGATCAGCCATGTTCTTTGCGATTTAACTTGGTGTCTAAAATTGTGACAATTTTTGCAGAACTGTATATTAGTTGTCTAACGTTGCTAACCGAGGTTTTAATGTAAAAGTATACTGAATTGTCAAATATGAGTGTTTGTGTGTTATATATAGTCAAGTAGTCATTGACAACAGTAATCTACGGGTAAATCCACAACAATTGGTTACTAACAATGTTAGATAATCCCTTAAATTAATTAATTCATAATCACCTTATCAGTCTTAGAAAGTATTATTATTATTATTATTATTACAATATTTACAGTGCAACCTTCCACTTATAGGTGTTCAAGTGCACTGTACAGATAAAAAAATAAGTGTACTTATATAAAATTACGTGGACATTAAATAGGGAGACATCAATATAAATTAACTTATATAACTTATATTAAAATATAAAAAAAGGAACATAAAATTACCGGAATATTAAGATATTGGACAAGGATATAAATAGTTTGATAATTCAAAATTACACAAATGATTACTTAATTATCAACCTAAAATTTATTAATAAAAAGCAGTTTTAAAAAGATGTGTTTTAAGATCTTTTTTAAAAGTGTTGAGAGATGTAAGTGAACGAATATTAAGACTTTAGGGAGTATCACAGCTTGGGTGCTTGATAATAAAAACTACGTTCACCATAACCAACCAAATTAACTTTACGTTCGACTAATTTAAATTTGTCTGCAGAAAATCTTAATGAGCGTCCTGGCATATACAGTTCAATAAAGGAAGATAAATAAGGTGGAGCAATATTGTTGATACGTTTAAAAGTAAGAAATAGTATTTTATATTTAATTCTGTAACCAATTTTTTACAAACAAAAAAGAATTTTCATACAAGTTAAAATAAGTTGTGTAAACAATCGCCATTCTAGTAAGAATTATGAGAGACTAAATGTACATAAGATATCACATTAAAAGCACTGTAAAAACAAATAAATACCTGTTAAAATAATAAACCTGTTAATCTTTGATCAGCTACTGTGATGGCTTCAAATGAACAAGGGTGTGTCTTTAACTGGTTGCAGTGTTTATGGAGAAAAGTTCAAGCTGCTGGCCTACAGGGAAGATATAATAATCGCAAAGGAGTATACGAATTTATTAGAAATTTAATGGCACTACCATTGTTGGATCTAAAAGGAACAAGTTAATTCTATACAGTAAAATAAATATCCTTATTGAAAGTAGGAAGGACATTTAATGGGTTGGTATGGTATGATGGGAGACATGGTTAGTGGAATTGGTAGATTGTATGCTAGGCCTGTTGTAATAGGTGGGTATGGTATGATAGGAGGTTCGCTAGTTGGAATGGGTGGGTATGGTATGATGGGAGGTATGCTTAGTGGAATTGGTAGATTGTATGATAGGCCAGTTGGAATGGGTGGGTATGGTATGATGGGAGGTATGCAAGTGTAACTGGTAGATTGTATGATAGGCAAGTTGTAATGGGTGGGTATGGTGTGATGGGAGGTATGCCAGTTGTAATGGGTAAATATGGTATGTTGTAATGGGTAGGTATGGTATGATGGGAGGTATGTTAGTTGGAATGGGTGGGTATAGTATGATACTAACTTGAAAATTCAAGTTACTAACTTGAAAATTCAAGATACTAACTTGAAAATTCAAGATACTAACTTAAAATATCAAGATATTAACTTGAAAATTCAGGTTATTAACTTGAAAATTCAGGTTATTAACTTGAAAATTCAGGTTACTAACTTGAAAATTCAAGATACTAACTTGAAAATTCAAGATACTAACTTGAAAATTCAAATTATTAACTTGAAAATTCAAGTTACTAAGTTGAAAATTCAAGATACTAACTTGAAAATTCAAGTTACTAAGTTGAAATTTCAAGATACTAACTTGAAAATTCAAGTTACTAACTTGAAAATTTAAAAAAAAAAAAAAAAATTGAATGGCCCTAATACGCTTCCGTAAAAAAAGCATAACAATTGGTTAAACTAAAAGTATTTTTTTTTTCATAGGCTGAACATTTTTTTTTTTGCTGCAAAATAATGAAAACTATAAACCAAAATCTAGAAAAAACATATCCCTAGACTTACTTGATATTCTAACTGAAAATATCCTGCAATTTAATTTAGCGCGAGAACTAATTTATAAGCTTATATAATATACAAAATCCTTGTGGATTTAAGACAAATTGTATGTAGAGAAATACGTCTACAACGTATTCTTATACGTCTACAACGTATTCTTAAACTGCTTAATAAAAAACAAGTATGATCTGTTTTTTTATTAACACAAATCAGATATATGGATGTAAAAATATTATTTTAGTACGATTTTTAGATATTATTTAAGACATTTTTGACCAAGTGATCTCATGACTGTACCCAATTCTTTTCGAGTAACTGTACAATCACCGAATAAACCTAAAGCTTCTTTAAATTGAGCTATTTTGTTTTTCGGTAAGCCGGTCATGTTCTTTGGTATCCCATGCAGCTCCGGACAATGGAAATGGTATTGTGAGTCAATTCTACTCTATGGATCAAAATTGTGGATGCCAATAAAGTAGATATGCATGGTATGGTGAACTGATGTGGTGAAGATCATGAGTAAATGCATGGTTGATGGGAGCTGAAGAGAAGCCTGTGGAAAATATGGAGAAACAAATATCGTTTTCTCCATTATCTATAACAGGAACACGGTGAGAGTAGAGAAATAAAGTCCCAAGACAAGAAAGCACCCGTTTTTCTATCATAGTCTTAGCTCCATTTTTTCGATTTATTTTGTCGTCTCTGCTCATCCAACAAGATAATACGTTTTCGAATTGACCATATAATGTACTTGTACGTATTTATGTAATAACCGTGAAAAATAAATAATGTTTAAATCAACCTCAACAATTTTGGAACTATTCTAAGGAAGTGCTGAGTGTAAACCTGCATCTCAAGCTGGGCTTATTTAAATCCGCCTTGACCGGTATCTAGAAGCATAATGAGTTGAAAAGATAAGTGAAGGATAGAATATAATAATTAATAGTGAAAGTATAAATTATTGCCGAAAGTTGTCCGCTGGTTGATATTTAGGAGATATCGAATAAGGTAATTGAGCGAATCGTTTGGATGAAGAGATGAAGTTTTGAACAACGGAAAAGATGTTTGAATTACTTTCAAGCTGTAGATTTGTATTTCCAAATAAAAGTATAGTAGGAGATCTTTGTTCAGGAGGAAAAAAGGTTGATGGTTTGGTTGCGAATGTGGGTAAAGTTTTTACAGTAGAGAAGGTAATGTACAGAGTCTTCATATATGTGGCCACAAGAACAGGAGGGATTGTCAGATATGAGCATAAGGAGTTTGTGTGCATTTAATTATGGCGTAATCTTGTATGGAGAATTTGAGGAGATCGGTTGCCATGGCAATAGTATTGTGGAACAGAGGGTAAAGATAGATATTTATTGAGACGTGATTTGAAAAAAGAAAGAGATTCACAGTTGCTAATGTGATATGGTAAGTTGTTCCAAAGTCGTATGGTTGATGGAAGGAAAGAATTGTTGTATGATACGGTTTTCCAAGATAATGTTCTGAGTTAATGAGAGGTGGGAGAGGGCAGGGATTGACCGTAGAATTGAAAGGTGGCAGCAGAATACTCAGGTACCGAGGTGTTGTCTTGTGGATCATTTTGAAAAGGAGTATTGATCTATGTGAAGTACGGCGGTCAGATAGAGGAGTGAATCCGGATACCTTATAGAGGATGGCATGGGAAGTTCCACGTACAAGGCCTGTTATCGACCGTATGGCATCAAGATGTAAATTGTTGAGGTTGTGCATGGTTGCTATGATATGGGCGTTCTTATGCAGGCTGTTTCTGATTCTGGTAAATCGGGGTAGAACGTGGCTCTGATTCATTGCCGGTTGCAGTTACAACAATAATTCAAAACGTTCAAATCTACTCGGCTTCACTCGTACTTTGTCATGTGCGATGGAAATTCATTATCGACTCCCATCTGAGCAGACATACGTCCTCCACTATTTTGTCTAAGGTTATACGAGGATTGATTTGTTTGGATATAATTTCAATTTCAATAAAATCAATTTATACATCATAAGGACTTTATATACTGTTAATTGATATGGGCGTATATATTCCCGTCTGTCTGCCCGTCCGTCTGTCCACAATTATTGTTGTGGACACGATTGAGGGCTTGTTTCTCTATGAATTTTGATGAAACTTCATGTGAGTGTTCCTAATCATACAGGGATTAACCCTTTTGAAAATCAGACCAATGAGTCATTGCCCTTGTTCTTGAATTTTTTGTGAACACGATAGAGAGGTTTATTGGTGTTGTGATTGTGTGATTTAAAGAATGATGATGTTTATATGATAATGTCAAAAAGTAATGGAAGTTATTGCCCCCGTTTCTGAAAACGCGTTCAATTTATTATGACAGGATAGAGAGCAGACTTTTGTTTTAACGATTTTAACAAAACTTAGTTTGAGTCTTCGTAATCACCAATGCAAAGATTTACATCTTGTAGCCAAGCTAAAACAAACCTTAAAAATACTTTTAATTTCAAATCAACTGAGTATATTCCAGAATGATAAATCATTTTTCAACAAATTGGAATGGGGATCCAAATCCAATATTGAAACATGTTTCATCATTCATAGCCCAATAAAAAGTACATGTAACACATGAAATCAATTTCTTTTATAGTAGGTGATATTGGTGAAAAACATGTTCATGGAGGCTATTTTGGAAAATGGCTGCTGTTTTGACTGTTTGTGATTTAGCGACATAGAAATAGGGAAAATATAAGTATTATTGTGGCTATTTTGAAAAATCGTTGCCATGTTTGTATTTTGGCCAGGCTGAGCATACCAAATTGTGGTTCATTTGATTCATTGTTCCTGAAAATCTACTTTATTCGGAAAGTGGCCGATTGATTTCTTGGCCCTTTTAATGTATGTTTAGAACTTCAAATTGAGGCCTTCTGATGTTTAAAAATTATCAGATTTATGGCGAGCATTTTGAAAAATGGACTTTCGGTTGCAATTTGCTCAAGGTCATTAGAACTATGGACTACCAGCAATTCCATAACAGATTCAGAGTAAGGAAAATAGATTGCAAATATCTGAATAGCTCAAACCTTTATCTCGACCGTCAATATGTTTGAATAACCAGACACAATATTTCAAAACTATTGCCAATAGCTAACATTATTTTATGATAATTTGCGTCTCTACATGTACTTTATTGTGGATTGTAGATTCGCCTTGTCGCAAGACGCTTAAAAAGCACCTGAGACAGTTCTCCCAAGGAAATTTTCCAAAATTGTCTGGAAACATTCTGACATATATATCGATACCAAGTCATAACGAATAGTCTAATTCTATTTATTTACAAATATGAATAATAATACATGTATGTTATGAACCAACTCGAAATTCCAGTTATATACAATAATTACAAAAATATACAATAATTTAAATGGGATTGCAATGAATAAAATGATATAGAGTAAAATTATATTAATTCTAGTACATCACAGAATATCACAATGGCACCGTTTAATTGTCTCTTTTAAAACAGAAATTAATCCTATGATTTATTGGTCATCATTTTGACAAATTCTTCATAATTCACCTGTCCATCACCATCCAGGTCAGCCTCTCGGATCATCTCATCTACTTCTTCGTCTGTTAATTTTTCACCTAAATTTGTCATAACATGTCGTAATTCAGCAGCACTGATAAATCCATTTCCATCCTTATCAAAAACACGGAATGCTTCACGAATTTCCTCCTCGCTATCACCGTCATTCATTTTCCTTGCCATCATGGTTAGAAATTCAGGAAAATCTATCGTTCCATTACCGTCAGCATCGACTTCGTTTATCATATCTTGTAATTCAGCTTCAGTTGGATTTTGACCAAGTGATCTCATGACTGTACCTAATTCTTTTGTAGTAACTGTACCATCACCATCCTTGTCGAATAAACTAAAGGCTTCTTTAAATTCAGCTATTTGTTCTTCATTAAGCTGATCAGCCATGTTCTTTGCGATTTAACTTGATGTCTAAAATTGTGTGTAATATATTAGTTGTCAAACGTTACTAACCGAGGTTTTAATGTGAACTGAACTGTCAAATATGAGTGTCTTGTGTGTTATATATAGTCAAGTAGTCATTGACAACAGTAATCTACGGGTAAATCCACAACAATTGGTTACTAACAATGTTAGATAACACCTTAAATTAATTAACTCATAATCACTTTATCAGTCTTAGAAAGTATAACCATTGGTTAAATAAAATGGTTTTTTTTTCATAGGCTGAACATTTTTTTTTGCTGCAAAATTATGAAAACTATATACCAAAACCTAGAAAAAACATATCCCTAGACTTACTTGATATTCTAACTGAAAATATCCTGCAATTTCATTTAGCGTAAGAACTAATTTATAAGCTTATATAATATACAAAATCCTTGTGGATTTAAGACAAATTGTACATAGAGAAATACGTCTCCAACGTATTCTTAACCCCCTTAATAAAAAACAAGTATGATCTGTTTTTTATTAACACAAATCAGATATATGGATGTAAAAATATTATTTTAGTACGATTTTTAGATATAATTTAAGACATTTTTGACCAAGTGATCTCATGACTGTACCCAATTCTTTTCGAGTAACTGTACAATCACCGAATAAACCTAAAGCTTCTTTCAATTGAGCTATTTTGTTTTTCAGTAAGCCGGTCATGTTCTTTGGTATCCCATGCAGCTCCGGGTAATGGAAATGGTATTGTGAGTCAATTCTACTTTATGGATCAAAATTGCGGATGACAATAAAGTAGATATGCATGGTATGGTGAACTGATGTGGTGAAGATCATGACTAAATGCATGGTTGATGGGAGCTGAAGAGAAGCCTGTGGAAAATATGGAGAAACAAATATCGTTTAATCTATAATATATAACAGGAACACGGTGAGAGTAGAGAAATAAAGTCCCAAGACAAGAAAGCATCCGTTTTTCTATCATAGTCTTAGCTTCATTTTTTTCGATTTATTCTGTCGTCTCTGCTCATCCAACAAGATAATACGAGATGCAGCTATATACTCAGCACTTCCTTAGAATAGTTCCAAAATTGTTGAAGTTGTGCATGGTGGCTATGATATGGGCGTTCTTATGCAGACTGTTTCTGATTCTGGTAAATCGGGGTAGAACGTGGCTCTGATTCATTGCAGGTTGCAGTTACAACAATAATTCAGCGTTCTATGAAACGTTCAAATCTTCTTGGCTTCACTCGTACTTTGTCATGTGCGATGGAAATTCAGTACCGACTCCCATCTGAGCAGACATACGTCCTCCACTATTTTGTCTAAGGTTATACGAGGATTGTTTTATTTGGATATAATTTCAATTTCAATAAAATCAATTTATACATCATAAGGACTTAATATACTGTTAATTGATATGGGCGTATATATTCCCGTCTGTCTGTCCGTCTGTCTGTCCACAATTATTGTTGTGCATACGATTGAGGGCTTGTTTCTTCATGAATTTTGATGAAACTTCATGTTAGTGTTCCTAATCATCCAGGAACCCTTTTGAAAATCAGACCAATGAGTCATTGCCCTTGTTCTTGAATTTTTTTGTGGACACGATAGAGAGGTTTCTTGGTGTTGTGATTGTGTGATTTAAAGAATGATGATGTTTATATGATAATGTCAAAAAGTAATAGAAGTTATTGCCCCCGTTTCTGAAAACGCGTTCAATTTATTATGGCAGGATTAAGAGCAGGCTTTTGTTTTAACAATTTTAACGAAACTTAGTTTGAGTCTTCGTAATCACCCATGCAAAGATTTACATCTTGTAGCCAAGCTAAAACAAACCTTAAAAATACTTTAAATTTCAGATTAACTGGGTATATTTCACAACGATTCATCATTTTTCAACAAATTGGAATGGGGATCCAAATCCAATATTGAAACATGTTTCATCATTCATAGCCCAATAAAAAGTACATGTAGCACATGAAATCAATTTCTTTTATAGTAGGTGATATTGGTGAAAAACATGTTCATGGAGGCTATTTTGGAAAATGGCTGCTGTTTTGACTGTTTGTGATTTAGCGACATAGAAATAGGGAAAATATAAGTATTATTGTGGCTATTTTGAAAAATCGTTGCCATGTTTGTATTTTGGCCAGGCTGAGCATACCAAATTGTGGTTCATTTGATTCATTGTTCCTGAAAATCTACTTTATTCGGAAAGTGGCTGATTGACTTCTTGGCCCTTTTAATGTATGTTTAGAACTTCAAATTGAGGCCTTCTGATGTTTAAAAATTATCAGATTTATGGCGAGCATTTTGAAAAATGGACTTATAAACTTTCGGTTGCAATTCGCTCAAGGTCATTAGAACTATGGACTACCAGCAATTCCATAACATATTTAGAGTAAGGAAAATAGATTGCAAATATCTGAATCATTCGGAACTGTTGCACGTTCTCCAAAAAAAAAACCCTTAAAACTAAGCAAACTCTTACGCTTCTTGCCATTTAAATCAATTTAGTTTTTTGGATGTGATTGTCTTCCCTTAAAGGCGAAATGGGAGGAGACTTTCCTCTTTGGCTTTGACTTTACATGTATTTGCATGGAAGAAATAATTAACTCTCGAGGCATTTCTATTATAATTATACAGGGGTATTGGATGAGCCAATAAGTGCGTCAATTATTATCTTATCATTTTGTTTGTTTGGCAATTTTATTCATTATTTACATTCTGAATATCTAGCCCAAAGTATTCTGGGGTATTTCATTTTATGTATGTTTCGCTTATAGATCGTTACAGGCCTAATGTTATTAATGTTATTTTATTTTTTCTAAAATCAGATTCTTCCAAGCTTTTCATGAACTTGGACAGTTAACATTCATTCTCTAACATTAATATTAACTTACTTTCGAGCTCAGTCACTCACGACGGCTCTACTAACTTTATTCTCTTTGAGAATTTTCAATGTCAGCTCTTCGAGCATTCATCCAAGCAACTGCCAGTTGTGTGCAAGTCTGGTCTCTCTGTACCGATTTAGCCAAGTCAACACCAGTTTCCTCATTTTCTGTTCATACCTTTATTATGTATTTGTATGTGTAGTCCCCGATCGCCAAATATATATGTTGAATTTATTTGTCTTGTTGTAAACGGGGGTATTGGATTAGAAAATAGCTGCGTCAATACGCGCCAAATTCTTTCCGTTTGCGGGGGGCTTAACACGGGAATACAAAGCTCAAACCTTTATCTCGACCGAATATATGTTTGACCAGACACAATATTTCAAAACTATTGCCAATAGCTAACATTATTTTATGATAATTTGCGTCTCTACATGTACTATATTGGGGAATGCAGATTCGCCTTGTCGCAAGACGCTTAAAAAGCACCTGAGACAGTTCTCCCAAGGAAATTTTCCAAAATTGTCTGGAAACATTCTGACATATATATCGATACCAAGTCATAACGAATAGTCTAATTCTATTTATTTACAAATATGAATAATAATACATGTATGTTATGAACCAACTCGAAATTCCAGTTATATACAATAATTACAAAAATATACAATAATTTAAATGGGATTGCAATGAATAAAATGATATAGAGTAAAATTATATTAATTCTAATACATCACAGAATATCACAATTGCACCGTTTAATTGTCTCTTTTAAAACAGAAATTAATCCTATGATTTATTGGTCATCATTTTGACAAATTCTTCATAATTCACCTGTCCATCACCATCCAGGTCAGCCTCTCGGATCATCTCATCTACTTCTTCGTCTGTTAATTTTTCACCTAAATTTGTCATAACATGTCGTAATTCAGCAGCACTGATAAATCCATTTCCATCCTTATCAAAAACACGGAATGCTTCACGAATTTCCTCCTCGCTATCACCGTCATTCATTTTCCTTGCCATCATGGTTAGAAATTCAGGAAAATCTATCGTTCCATTACCGTCAGCATCGACTTCGTTTATCATATCTTGTAATTCAGCTTCAGTTGGATTTTGACCAAGTGATCTCATGACTGTACCTAATTCTTTTGTAGTAACTGTACCATCACCATCCTTGTCGAATAAACTAAAGGCTTCTTTAAATTCAGCTATTTGTTCTTCATTAAGCTGATCAGCCATGTTCTTTGCGATTTAACTTGATGTCTAAAATTGTGTGTAATATATTAGTTGTCAAACGTTACTAACCGAGGTTTTAATGTGAACTGAACTGTCAAATATGAGTGTCTTGTGTGTTATATATAGTCAAGTAGTCATTGACAACATTAATCTACGGGTAAATCCACAACAATTGGTTACTAACAATGTTAGATAACACCTTAAATTAATTAACTCATAATCACTTTATCAGTCTTAGAAAGTATAACCATTGGTTAAATAAAAAGGATTTTTTTTTCGTAGGCTGAACATTTTTTTTTGCTGCAAAATTATGAAAACTATACACCAAAATCTAGAAAAAAACATATCCCTAGACTTATTTGAAATTCTAACTGAAAATATCCTGCAGTTGAATTTAATTTAGCGCAAGAACTAATTTATAAGCTTATATAGTATACAAAATCCCTGTGGATTTAAGACAAATTGTATGTAGAGAAATACGTCTACAACGTATTCTTAAACTGCTTAATAAAAAACAAGTATGATCTGTTTTTGATTAACACAAATCAGATATATGGCTATTTTGTTTTTCAGTAAGCTGGTCAGACATGTTCTTTGATATCTCATACAGCTCCGGGCAATGAAAATGGTATCGTGAGTCAATTCTACTCTATGGATCAAGGTACGCCCACTGGCAGCATTGAATTTGAATAAAAAAATTTCAGTAAGGTAACAATTGGTGGAATGAAATATTCAACCTTCGCCATATACTTTTTTTTCTAGGGTCTCTAGTTTCATTAAAAAATGTCAGGAATAGTTCCTAATAACAACTCATTCAATATTTTTCGGTATTTTTATGATTTGCAATAGGGTTCACCCTTAATAATATTTTGATATTTTTAATAGGGATCTTCCTTGGGTGATATCAAACATGTCAGCGAAAAAATGAACGTGTGTTCACAAGCCAGAAGTGTTTTCATAAACAAGGGCAATAACTGACACTAAATATTTTTCGGTTTATCTGATTTTCAATAGGGTTCATCCTTGGGAGAAAACAAATACTTTCATTCAGAATTGTTTTTTCTAGAGTGTTTACAAGCTAAAATTGAACGCGTTTTCAAGAACAAGGGCAATAACTCATACTAAATATTTTTTAATTTTGCTGATTTTCAATAGGATTCATCCTTGAGTTAAAACACACCAAGTTTTATCAAAATCAGTCAAGAATTATGCCATGTAGAGTGTTTACGAGACAAAAATCAAACGCGTTTAAAAGAACAAGGGCAAAAATTCATATTAGATATATTTTGATATTTTTAATTTTCAATAGGGCTCATCCCTGGGTGATATCAAACAATTTCAGTGAGTTTTTTCAACATTGGTCATGAATTGTGCCTTCTAGAGTGTTTATAAGCCAAATAGTTAAACGGTTTTCAAACACAAGGGCAATAACTAAATTGGTCAAGAATTGTGCCATGTAGAGTGTTTACGAGACAAAAATCAAACACGTTTAAAAGAACAAGGGCAAAAATTCATATTAGATATATTTTGATATTTTTAATTTTCAATAGGGCTCATCCCTGGGTGATATCAAACAATTTCAGTGAGTTTTTTCAACATTGGTCATGAATTGTGCCTTCTAGAGTGTTTTTAAGCCAAATAGTTAAACGGTTTTCAAACACAAGGGTAATAACTGACACTAAATATATTTCGATTTATTTGATTTTCAAAAGGGTTTATCCTCGGGTAAAAACAAATACTCAAGCCAAGTTTTATCAAAATCCATTAAGAATTGTTCTTTCTAGAGTGCTAACAAGCTAAAATTGAATGCGTTTTCAAACACAAGGTTAATAACTAATACTAAATATTTTTCGATTGAACTGAATTTCAATAGGGTTTATCCTCAAATGATTAGAAATACTCACGCCAAGTTACGTCAAAATCGCTCAAGAATTGTGACTTGTGAAGTGTTTACAAGGCAAAAATCCAACACATTTTATAGAACAAGGGCTATAATTCGTATTAAATATATTTCGATATGTGCTATTTTCAAAAGGGTTCATTCTTGGATGATATTCAACAATTTCAGCAAGTTACGTCAAAATCGGTCAATAACTGTGCTTTGTAGAGTGTTTACAAGCTAAAAATTGAACGCGTTTTCAAAAACAAGGGCAATAACTGATATCAAATTTTTTTTCGATTCAACTGGTTTTTAATAGGCTTCATCCTTGGGTGATAACAAACACTCAGGCCAAGTTTCATTAAAATCCATTAAAAATTGTTCTCTCGAGAGGGTTTACAAGCTAAAATTGAACGCGTTTTCAAGAACAAGGGCAATAACTCATACTAAATGTTTTTGGATTTCGTTGATTTTCAATAGGCTTTATCCTTGAGTTATAACATTATTATTAGAGTATATATAATTTCAATTTCAATAAAATCAATTTATATATCATAATGACTTTATATACTGTTAATTGATATGGGCGTATATATTCCCGTCTGTCTGCCCGTCCGACTGTCCACAATTATTGTTGTGGACCCGATTGAGGGCTTGTTTCTTTTATGAATTTTGATGAAACTTCATGTGAGTGTTCCTAATCATCCAGGGATGAACCCTCTCAAAAATTAAACAAATGAGTCATTACCCTTGTTCTTGAATTTTTTGTGAACACGATAGAGAGGTTTCTTGGTGTTGTGATTGTGTGATTTAAAGAATGATGATGTTTATATGATAATGTCAAAAAGTAATAGAAGTTATTGCCCCCGTTTCTGAAAACGCGTTCAATTTATTATGACAGGGTAGAGCAGGCTTTTGTTTAAACAATTTTAACGAAACTTAGTTTGAGTCTTCGTAATCACCCATGCAAAGATTTACATCTTGTAGCCAAGCTAAAACAAACCTTAAAATACTTTTAATTTCAAATCAACTGGGTATATTCCAGAATGATAAATCATTTTTCAACAAATTGGAATGGGGATCCAAATCCAAATATTGAAACATGTTTCATCATTCATAGCCCATAAAAAGTACATGTAGCACATGAAATCAATTCCTTTTATTATAGTCGGTGTTATTGGTGAAAAATATGTTCATTCGTCTATTTTGTGGAAAATGGCTGCTGTTTTGACTGTATGTGATTTAGCGACATAGAAATAGGGAAAATATAAGTATTATGGCAGCTATTTTGAAAAGTCGTTGCCATGTTTGTATTTTGGCCAGGCTGAGCATACCAAACTGTGGTTCATTTGATTCATTGTTCCTGAAAATCTACTTTATTCGGAAAGTTGCTGATTGATTTCTTGGCCCATTTAATGTATGTTTAGAACTTCAAATTGAAGCTTTCTGATGTTTAAAAAATGGACTTTTAAACTTTAGGTTGCAATTTGCTCAATGTCATTGGAACTATGGACTACCAGCAATTCCATAACATATTTAGAGTAAGGAAAATGGATTGCAAATATCTGAATCATTCGGAACTGTTGCACGTTCTGAAAAAAAAAAACCCTAAGCGGATTTTTACGCTTCTTGCCATTTAAATCAATTTAGTTTTTAGATGCGATTGTCTTCCCGTAAAGGCGAATTGGGAGGTGAATTTCTTCTTTGGCTCTGTCTTTATTTTATGTATTGAAGAAAAATAATTAATTCTCGAGGCATTTCTATTATAATTATACGGGGGTATTGGATGAGCAAATAGCCGCGTTAATACGCGCCAAATTCTCTCCGTTTGGGGGGCCTTTGAGGAACACGGGAATGCATAGCTCAAACCTTTATCTCGACCGTCAATATGTTTGAATATCCAGACACAATATTTCAAAACTATTGCCAATAGCTAACATTATTTCATGATAATTTGCGTCTCAAAACTCAAGGATGCCCTAAAGACAAAATAGTTTTTATAACAAGAATTAGGCTGTATTTCTTACAGCTGGGTAACGTGGACAATACTAAATCCGAAGTTGTCAATAATATTCGTATAGAACTTAAAATATTTTGCTAGGAAGTCGTCTTTTCTACATGTACTATATTGGGGAACTCGAGCAGAATGCTCAGAATGTGGAATACAGATTCGCCTTGTCGCAAGACGCTTATAAAGACCCTGAGACAGTTTTCCCGAGGAAATTTTCAAAATTGTTTTGAAACATTCTGACATATATATCGATATCAAGTCATAACGAATAGTCTAATTCTATTTATTTACAAATATGGATAATAATATTTAATGAACCAACTCGAATTTCCAGTTATATACAATAATTACAAAAATATACAATAATTTAAATGGGATTGCAATTAATAAGGATTGCAGGCAAGGTAATATACGCCCACTGGCAGCATTTATTTCAAATAAAAACTTTTCAGTAAGGTTACAATAAGTGGAATGAAATATTCAACCTTCCACCATATATTTTTTTCTAGGGTCTCTAGTTTCATTAAAAACTGTCAAGAATTGTACCTAATAACAACTCATTAAATGATTTGCAATAGGGTTCACCCTTAATAATATTTTGATATTTTTTATTCTTAATAAGGCTCATTCTTGGTTGATATTAAACAATTTCAGCGAGTTTTGTCAAAAATGAATGTTTAGAGTGTTCACAAGCCAAAAGTTGAAAGCGTTTTTGAAAACAGGCGCAATAACTGACACTAAATATTTTTCGATTTATCTGATTTTCAATAGGATTCATCCTTGGGTGAAAAAAAAAATACTCAAACTGAGCTTCATCAAAATCCATTCAAAATTGTTCTTTCTAGAGTGTTTACGAGCTAAATTGAAGGCCTTTTCAAAAACAAGGGCAATAACTTGTACTAAATATTTTTCGATTTTCAATAGGGTTCGTCCTTGGGAGACAACAAATACTCAAGCCAAGTTTCATCAAAACCCATTAAAAATTGTTCTTTCTGGAGTGTTTACAGGCTAAAATTGAACGCGTTTTCAAGAACAAGGGCTATAACTGACTATAAATATATTTCGATTTATTTGATTTATAATAGGGTTCATCCTTGGGTAAAAACA
This sequence comes from Nipponacmea schrenckii, assembly GCA_030562195.1. Taxonomy (NCBI): domain Eukaryota; kingdom Metazoa; phylum Mollusca; class Gastropoda; family Lottiidae; genus Nipponacmea; species Nipponacmea schrenckii. The sequence continues at coordinate 43,701,453 of JAUJPP010000003.1, read as the reverse complement.
AATACTCAAGCCAGAGTTTAATCAAAATCCATTAAGAATTGTTCTTTCTAGAGTGTTTACAGGCTAAAATTGAACGCGTTTTCAAACACAAGGGCAATAACTGACACTAAATATATTTCGATTTAACTGAATTTCAATAGGGTTCATCCTTAGGTGATTACAAATACTCATGCCAAGTTACGTCAAAATTGATCAAGAATTGTGACTTGTAGAGTGTTTACAAGGCAAAAGTCCAACACATTTTATAGAACAAGGGCAATAATTCGTATCAAATATATTTCGATATTTTCTATTTTCAAAAGGGTTCATCCTTGGGTGATATTAAACAATTTCAACAATTTTTGTCAAAATCGGTCAATAACTGTGCTTTGTAGAGTGTTTTAAAGCCAAAAATTGAACGCGTTTTCAAAAACAAGGGCAATAACTGATATTAATTTTTTTTCGATTTTACTGGTTTTCAATAGGCTTCATCCTTGGGTGATAACAAATACTCAAGCCAAGTTTCATCAAAATCCATTAAGAATTGTTCTCTCAAGAGTGTTTACAAGCTAAAATTGAACGCGTTTTCAAGAACAAGGGCAATAACTCATACTAAATGTTTTTCGATATCGCTGATTTTCAATAGGGTTTATTCTTGAGTTATAACATACTCTCATACCAAGTTTCATCAAAATCAGGCAAGAATTGCACATTGCAGAGTGTTTACGAGCCATTCAAGAACAAGGGCAAAAACTCATACTAAATTTTTTCCGATTTCGCTGATTTTAAATAGGGTTCATCCTTGAGTGATCATAAACACTCATATAAAGTTTCAATTAAATCCGTCAAGAATTGCACCTACGAGCAATTGTGGACGGACGGACGGACGGACGGACGGACCGACCGACGGACGGACGTGGGTGACGACAATATACGCCCCCCATTTCATGTGGGCGTATAAAAATGATATAGAGTAAAAATTATCTAGATTCTAGCATATCACAGAATATCACAATGGCACCGTTTAATTGTCTCTTTTAAAACAGAAATTTATCCTATGATTTACTGGTCATCATTTTGACAAATTCTTCATAATTCACCTGTCCATCACCATCCAGGTCAGCCTCTCGGATCATCTCATCTACTTCTTCGTCTGGTAATTTTTCACCTAAATTTGTCATAACATGTCGTAATTCATCAGCACTGATAAATCCATTTCCATCATCATCAAAAACACGGAATGCTTCTCGAATTTCGTCTTCGCCATCACCGTCGTTCATTTTCCTTGCCATCATGGTTAGAAATTCATGAAAATCTATGGTTCCATTACCGTCAGCATCGACATCCTTTATCATATCTTGTAATTCAGATTCATTTGGATTTTGACCAAGTGATCTCATGACTGTACCTAATTCTTTTGTAGTAACTGTACCATCACCATCTTTGTCGAATAAACCAAAAGCTTCTTCAAATTCAGCAATTTGTTCTTCAGTGAGCTGGTCAGCCATGTCAGTTGCGTAGTATCTAACGTCGATACTTTAATGTCAGAGGGTTAGATCTAGTATTTTGAACACAGAATTGAACTGTCAAATATTATTTGTCTGTTTTTTTTTATATGTAGATCTATTCAAGTAGGCTAGTCATTAACACCAGTAATCTACAGATTAATCCACAACAATATTGGTTACTAACAAATAAACATAATGTCTTTACCATTACTATCACTTAAAGAGTGGTGTGGAAAATTTTCATTATCAAAAACGTAAATTATACCGGTAATCTGACATTGTTTTGCCGCTCCAGCGTATGTCGGATTACACAAAGTGCATTTCCAGTTTAGGGAGCAGCTGTCACTACATGTATCATTTTGGTGTTGGTCAAATCCAAATTAAAACTGTCATATAAAAAAATAATTTTTCTAACTTTTCACTCTAATACAACTTCCTCAGGGAGAGAAAAAGACAGTTAGTACAAAAATTATGACGTCATCATGCTAATGACCTCACCAATCCTACACAACATTGATAACAAAATTTCATCAATGGAAAAGTACAAATTTTTTAAAGAGAGTGTTGATCTCAATTATAGGAACGCCTATAGTTATTTGGAAAAGTTTTTCAGGCTGTCAGGATTATGTTCATTTAAGCCCTTAGGCCACACAGTATTCAGTCCATGCATCCAGAATGAATCTGCCAAATCTCGAAGTCGGAATGACGTTATTGTCACGTGACTTTGTTGATCAACAGTGCCGCCATTTTGTTTTTGGGGAAAGTAGGTCAGAACTGTCAAAGTACCGGGATGTCCGACTTTATGAAGGATAGGCTCCAAGAGAAGGAATGACCAAAATGTGGAGCCACTCTAGGTGCTTTACCATCTTTCTTTAATTTAATGTTTGAACGATGCTTATTAATATCACTAGTAAGAGATGGACACTACCAATGACGTCTATTATAGACGTCATTGGACTTCTTAGCACGACAAGAGTTATGTCCCTTGCTAACGCTTAATCAAATTATTTTCATTAGGCAAAATTATTTCATTGTAAGGTATTTCTCTCTTGTACTTTTCAATTTAAACCATGTTAATTAACTTTAATCATTTTTTTATTGTGACATTTTATGTCTTAAGATTTTGCTCTGAGGCTATGTTGTGCCAGGTCATCCGCCATCTGGCACTGTTTTACTTACGCACCCCCCAACTTCCCGTAAAGCTATCGATTTGAAACTTGGCAGAGGGATACTTATATGTGTCCTGAATGTTCACAGCAAATTTCAGACGATTCCGACCATTCCTTCTATTTTTAATTATTTTTCAAAGTGTTGAAATGACTGAAATTTCTTCCGATAAATTGGATAATGGCGAAATAGCAGGGGGACTTAACTCTTTTGTTTAGTCGTACTTGCTTTGAAATATCATTCAATTTCGGGTCATTTCGACCAAAAATTGTCAATTTTTCACTGCGATGTAACGAGTATTAACGAGTATAGCTGCAATCATTTTCGTTCGAGTTTACAAAATTGCCATGACTTTTTGCCGTTTGATGCGTACACATTGATCTGAAAATTTACAATGCGATGACAGCAATGTATTATTTACTCACAACAATTTTCAGACCGATCCAATTTTAAAACAATCGCGTAATTCATGCCGCTTTGCCCCTTTTGCTGCATCGCGAAGTTGGGGGTTGCGTAAGTAAAACAGTGCCCGCCATCTTGGGTCGTCTGTCAGACCAAAGCCTTAATACTTTTTCCTGTAAGTATTCTCAAGTATATTTCAAACCATAAAAGTGTGCAAATATTCTCATTTGCAATCAGGGAACTTATTTAAGCAAGTAAAAAGCTATAGTTAATAGTTTAAAAGCCAAAAATTCATTATAAAGATTAGAACACAGGAATGCCTGTTCAACAAGGTCAATTTGGCAGCAGACGTTTTGCACTATTTTCCCTAAACAATTTTTAGGATTATTGATCAATACTGTATTCTGTAGTGTTTTAGCATATTTGCATTGTTTCTAACATTATTATATGCATCTCCAAGTGTTATTTAATTATGGAGCATTCCATGTAAGAGTAGTTTCCTTTCACACAAGAGTCATTATTCCCAGAGTCATGCAAGAGTTGTCTCCAATGAATTCCTACACTGTGTACGATTATTTTGGTTTTATACCTTTAAATGTAGCCTAATTGTGTTTGTATTAACACATTTTGTAATATTAATTATTGTTCTGCAGGTTAAGATATGTATTGGTTAACCAGCCTGCTAGTTATATTAAAATAGTGAACTGTTATAAAGTCCACGGTGTAGTTGAGGGGGTAGGTTTCACTGCAATTACATATTATATTTCAAACTGTATTATTGATCCTTAAATATATTTTCAAGTTATTACAAAAAAGTCTTAAATAGTTCCTTGATAATTATAACATCTGATATTCACTAATTGTAATGTCTTAATCAGAACATTGTTCTTTTGAGTTAAAGATAAATTCTTTTCAATGTAACAACCTTATGATCATTATTATTTATAATCAGGTATAATTAGTGATGGTGTATTGATAGAATACTTTTCTTATACAATTATTCTGATGTAAATATTTTATTGATTATTTCAATATTGATTTTACAAATTGTGCTATCTTTGTACATTGCAGGTTTTTTTTTTTACTATATTCTTGGTTATGTTACCAAAATCAGCACTGTCGGCCATATTCGAATAAAAATATCAAGGAACCACTCCTGTGTCGTCTCTGTTGATTACACACTAAATGAAGTAACAGTTTGCCCTACATATTGAATTCCACATTCCGAGCATGTTAAACAATAAATCACAAAATTGGATGTGCAATTAACGGCGAAAAAATCGATTTAGGGTAGTAAAAATGGTCCGATTGCGATGAAATTTGGTGTGAACATTCAGAATAATGTCCTTAACATGACCCTGGTGTCTTTTAGTGGATAAACTATTAAAATCATCGAGAGGTACATAAGTGAAGTAGCGCCGACAATTGTACGAACAAAAAAATCGATTTAGGGTAGTAAAAATGGTCCGATTGCGATGAAATTTGGTGTGAACATTCAGAATAATGTCCTTAACATGACCCTGGTGTCCTTTAGTGGATAAACTATTAAAATCATAGAGAGGTACATAAGTGAAGTAGCGCCCTGTATTCTTACTTATTGTATTGGTGGTATTGATGGTGTCACATGCTTTACATGGAGGTCTTCGTCGTAAGCAAGGTGAGCATTCCCAAGTTTCTACATTCGCAGGCCTATCACTTTTATTCCATAACTTATTAGCGTGAAGGATGTCACCAATAGTCTTGTTTCTTTTTTCTGCCCTGATGATCTTACTATTGTTCATAACTCTCTTCATTCTTTCACTGGTATCTAATAATGTTTCATCTTTAGCCATATTTCTGATGTTAGGTTGACGAGGATCATATGTTGTAACCCAGTTATTGGGTTTTGGTGTTGGGTCGCATATTGACTCGACACTAACCACAAATCATAACAGACAGGCAGAGACGACGGCAATATACATCTACATTAATGTGATGGCGAAAAAAAGTAACAAATTAAGAAAGCATGTCTTGTAAAACGAACGAATTGTGCAGTACAACGCATAAATCTATAAAGGGATTTTTAATGAAATATGGTTGAGATAAAGGAAATGCAAGACACCTGATGAAATATTGTGCAAGCACAGGCACCAGATTCTGATAAAAAAAAAATGCACCAGATTCTAATAAAAAAAAAAAATTCATATATGTATTCAGTCTATTCTTAATACATAATTATACGAATTTTTTTTTTATCAGAATTTTTTTTTTTATCAGAATCTGGTGCCTGTGTGTGCAAGTCAGTAAGTATGCCAGGTTACACCAAAAACAAATTATTCCACTCAATGTTCAAATTTTAACCATGCTCAACCGAAGAATGCAAAAGAAGTTATCGACCGTAGTATATGCATACTCGTATAACCAAAAATAAAGCCACCAATATGGCAATAATTGATTACTTTCTATTTCCAGGGAAACCTCAAATACGACCGAAAAAAGTTTGGTGTTAACATTAGATTGTTTGGTTTGATATTAGTATTTGGCCACCACCACATCCAAAAAAGGAAGAAAAGATCAAGGAAAGAGTAAAATTATAGAATAATACATTAAATCATGAGAGCCAAGTTCCGTGACTGACAGGGAATAACTAGAAACTTTTACAATCCCACACTCAATCTCTAACATCCCCAATGTTAGCCCTAGCATGGCCATATCTAATTTTAATTAAATCCGTACTCGGAAATCAGTGGAAATTGTTAGCTGGTCTGCAATCCTAAAGACTTGGTACAACCTAGCGATGAAACCTAATACAAACCTAACTGCAGAGAGAATGAGTGTAGAAGTGTGAAGATATTTTAATAAATATGAGATGATGTCCCATTTAACATTTACTATCAGCTAAGGGTCGACACTTTATTAATAATTATACAGAATCCGGAGTCTCATTCAAGCAAACACCTAAGATATCAGCATTCTATTTACAACAGTCAACAGGAGATACCATTATTTCCGTTCTACAAGAACAATTCTCATGCTACTCAAACAGCCACCTATCTTCAGGCCTGGAAAATTCTTCATTTTGTAAAGACTTTGAATCTTTTAAGTTGTTAAAGAGCATTCTGTATCACCGGTTGAAAACTATTTTGTTAACAGCAGTTGTTGGTAATAATAATAATAACTTTATTCAGATACCAATATTGGTACATATGGATATATAAATATACAAAAATATTTACAATGTGACATAATAAACTTTTTAACACAAAAATTAGTACATGATTTAAAGTGATTTACTGTAATTTACATTATTTGAAGGTGCTTAAAGGGATAAAAGGCGTTAGAACGAACATAAAAATTTAAATTCACTCAAATTTGGACAATAACAGTATATATCCATCAGTAGACTTACCTATACATCAAAATCCCTCTTAAATCCGATAAATCCCCAAAATAAAGTAGTTAATCATAAAACGCTTGAGCCATCCATCAAGCGATTTTCAAATCGTGTAAATATAAAGGGAAGTAACTCTAACATGTGGGTTTTCTCGCGTCCTTGACCCCTACTGTTGAATTCCACAATGATGTTTTAGCGTTGATTTACCAGACGCTTTTATTCTCAAACTAAATGGAATCGTCGCTGGCTCACTTTTTTTTAAAATTCCGAATATATTTTTATTGTGGCTTTTTAAAATTTGGTAAAGTGTGGGATGCATACTTATTTAACTAATAGTCAATATGAAACACGAATATAAGCCGTAGGACGAGTGTATTCTAACGCCTATTATCCCTTTAAGATCTCTTGAATAAATGTGTAAGTTTTATAAGTTCTGATTCATTCAGTTGAAATATCGATTCAAACTTAAAGCAAGATGATAACGATTAGATATCTAGATAAATATTTTTTTCTACTATCTGCGAATGATTGACATTGGAAAAGAATGAGTGCTTAAGATAATCTTCAAACTTAAACTTGGTTTTAAATATTCTGTATGATAAACATTTTTGAGAGGTAAAAATTGTTGAAAACCATATCTGAACAAATTGATCTTTGAGACAACCATTTGTATCCCAAACATAAGATAGCCCTACTTCCGGCGTTAATAAAAGGCGGAATCCGCGGATTTTTAGAAAGGAGGCCTCTACGCCGTGACTATAATCCGCAGAACCCGGGGATTTTTTTTAAAAAGTAATCCTCGAGTATAAATGATGTCGAGATTTGATACCTATGTAAATAGCAAACTATGCATAAAGAATAGTAACCCGTAGAGGACTGTTTTTTTAAAAAAAAAATACGATTATGTGTCATGACATTAATAAAAGACGGATACCGCGGATTCCGTCTTTTATTAACGCCGCCCAACTTCATCCAGAATACTTTTGACAGCGTGTAACCAGTGATTTGATGGACATAATTTTAACATATATATGTACATAATGTAGTTAAGCTTATTTTGGTTTCCTGTGTTCATTTTGTGCCAGTAACTTACAATTCTACATTTTTGGGAAGATGCCTAATTCACCATAAATCATTACATTGGGTGTACTGATTTTGACACCAAGTATATATTTGCAGAATCTCAATTGCAGTCGTTCGATAAAGGAGATCGTGCGAATTGAGTACTTTTAGACTTAATATGCTTGAAAACTGACTGAAATTGATATGAAGTTCAGTTTTGTAGTTGCTCATTTCAACTCACACCACTCACCATAAATAAAAACACCAATGAACCCTATTGTATTGAAAATCAAACAAATCGAAAAATATTTTATATGAGTCATTGAGCTTGTTCTTGAAAACGTGTTTGCCTTTGAATGCTTTGTGGAAACGATAGAGAGCTGTTTTCTTCATGAATGTTGATGGAATTTGGGGTGAGTGTTTTTAATCACTCAAGGATAAACCCTATTGAAAATCAAACTAATTGAAAATTATTTGCAATGAGTTATAGGCCTTGTTCTTGAATTCTTTGTAGACACGATAGAGAGTGGGTTTCTTGATGGATTTTGACGAAACTTGGTGTAAATCTTTGTAATCACCCAAGGATGAACCCTATTAAAATCAGACCAATCGAAAATATTTTCTATGGGTTATTGCCCTTGTTCTTAACTTCTTTGTGGACACGATAGAGAGATGGTTTCTAATTGGTGTGATTGTTTGTTATTAACCAAGGATGGACCCTACTGAAAACCAGACTGATTGAAAAATATTTAATATGAGTTATTGCCCTTGTTCTTGAAAACGTGTCTGCCTTTGGATTCTTGGATTCTCTGTAGACGCGATAGAGAGCTGGTTTCTTGATGTATTTTGATGAAATTTGGCGTGAGTGTTTGTATTCGCACCAAAGGCCACACCGAATTGAAAATCAAACTAATCGAAAATACTTTTTATGAGTAATTGCCCATGTCCATGAAAACGTGTTTCATTTGTTGTGGACACAAAAGAGAGCTGGTTATGGATTTTGATGAAACTTGTTGCGAGTGTTTGTAATAACCCAAGGGTGAACCCTATTACAAACTATACCAATCGAAAATTGTTTCATTTACCGATAATTCTTGTCAACCTCCCGGACAAATTGGCTACTATTATAAATGTGGGCGTATTACTATGGCCATTGCTATTTTGTCAATGGGGATACAATTTGGATATTAAACGTTTTCTAGTTAAAAATATGAGATACCAGTTTTAAAGTAAAAAGGATTGGTGAATAAAGAAATATATTGTTTTCAGATAAGAGAAGAACTAGAACCGTAGGAACGGTACTGAGCAGTGTGCATGCGAAAATTAACATCGGTGAGAGGTTGCATTTTGAGTCCAGAGTGAAAAACAAAATAACATTCGGTATGTAAATGTGAATTAAATAAATACAAAGTCGCAATGATGATCAAAATAGCTATTGTTATACATCATTGGAAAGAGAAAATCAAGTCCATTTCATGAAAAAAGGCTATTTCTGTCATTTTTGACAGAGCTGTTTAAAAATCACAATTTTCAAATGGTCGAAAAAACGGAGATAAGCATCGGATTGAATAACCTTTAAAATTAGTATTTTGTTAATATTTACAATATTCTTGTATTATTATTAAAAATGTAATATATGGGAGATCAAATTATGGCATTAACTTTGATTTGCTATACCTTTGGTTAGGTAAAAAAGGTCAAAGTCAACCACCGATACGTATTTTATCTCCAATCCGCATATTTTGACTGAACATATCAGTAATATTATTTCGGACGTTGTTCTTCATAGTGCCTCAAACATTTGATTTACCGTTGAACAGCCTACGTTTTCCTATAGCTGTAGGAGATTTAACCAACTGCTCTCTAATCTATATAGATATAGACGCAGTGGTTTGAGTGGATTAACTATATTGAGTATGATCCGTTCTAAAGACTTAATTCAATATCAAAGTTTTTTGTAAAAGTTATGAGTGGTAAAAATAAAAAGATGTTTTAAAATACCGGTACATATAAAATACATTTATTGAATCTAACCTTTATAAGCAGTATTTTGTTAACAATATTCTTAAATTATTAGAATAATTTTAAGTTGGCTGGATTAAATAGATTAACCGTTTCTTTAATTATTGTGTATTTCGCAAAGATCAAATTACCCCCCTTATCAAACGGTTGATATTAATAACAAAACGTGTATTATGACTAGTTTTGGAGAGCTAAAAAACCGGAAGTTAACATAGGAGAACAAAAATGAATATACCATTGGATAGATTTGATCAAGAGGTATATCTTGCATTCGGGCCTCGATGTCTTCAAAGGTCAAGGTCACAAGGTATGAGCCTTGAAACTTTTAACAATTACTGAAAAAATTCAACCGGAAATTGCAAAAAAGCAAAATCGAAATTCAAAAATTCCTTCCCATATTTTTTTGCACAATCGACTATAGTTACCAGAAATACAAATATCACACAACTCAGATTTAACCCTAAGGCCCCATTTTGATTTTTACAAAAGTGGGTCATATCAATTTTGCGGCCAAACTATCAACAATTCCTACCCTAAAAGTGTCCTTCATTCTTTAAGTCATATCGATAGAAACCTATCAATATAAGTTTTGGTGACATTCAGACAATACTTAATGAGTGGGCTAACCGGAAGTTTGTACCTTTATTTTGTGGAAACCGGAAGTGATGCAAAATTTTTGTTTGAGCAAAATTGTTTTCTTTTGTGGTCTGTTTTAGCACAAAAAATTTCAAATCAATCGGACAAATGCACGAGAAAATAGAAAATTTGGCCAGAATTGGCAAAATTCGGGTCAAAAATGTGTGCTATGAATTTTCAAAATTCGAATTTTTTTTAATGCTATCATATTAGATATTCGAGCAAGATTTTAAAATTGAAAATCCGAGCAAAATTGAAGCAAAAACGCGCCATCAATGACCAATTTTCTGTTTTTTGAACAGTTTTTAATTTTGCACTTCCGGTTTAGCAAAAACGTTCCAATTTATATTCATCCAGTAATGACCAAAAATGAATATCTAGGGCATCGAAAATGTTTTTGTAACTATTATAGTTGATGAAGACTACTCGTTACAAAATCATAATTTTTAAAAATTACGAAAACAAAGCAGTGTGTTCGATAGAACACACTGCAATAAGTTTGACTTGTTGAACCCATTGCGATATGCGAAATATAAAACATCCGCGGAGTAAACCACTCAGCGAAGTAATGTTTTTCTGCGAAGTAACTATGTGACGTAATTTCCCGCCACGGAGGTGACCATCTACACGTTTTTACCTTCACATAGAACACAATACTGTGGTCAGTATTATCGTTTTATAATTTCAGGTGAGTAAATTTGACTCAACTATTTATCAAACTTTGAATGCTTTGAGGACCGAGTTCTTCAAGGTCGAGAAAAGAAAATGGATCAGCTTTGCTCGAAGTCAAATTTAAAGGAAGGGATACTCCGTTCTATTTTTAGAATGTGGGCGTGGTCGGTTGATGATGTTGACATGACAGTTTAATAACATCCGCTGACCAACATGTCCAGACTTGTCTGAATTTAAAGATCTGTTTATGAAAGGATGTCCTCTGAAGGACGATAATATAACACTCAACATTTCTCTTGCACGTATTAAGATGTAATAATGAAGTGTATGATCGGTAAAGGTTTGCATGGTTTGATAGCTGATTTTTCGGATGAAAAAAGGATGGATATAAAAATTGTCACACAGACAAGAGACATAAATACGTAAAAGTATTTTAGAGTAAGAGTTAGGTTGCTTGACAGGTACAAACTTGATAATTTATTTTAGACTATAACATCAGATTTTTTGGAGAGTTTCCAAAAATAAATAATCTTGTAAATAAATCTATTTGCCTTGTAATTTTTATCATTTATCACACACAAGGTTAAGCTTGCATGATGATCATAGGAAGCAAAGGTAACAGTAATTTTAATTAATCAATTTAGTACAGTTGAAATTATTATAAGAGTGAATCACCAAGAAGCTATAATCTGGTACCAAAAGTATTCTTTATTTTAGCATTCAACTGTACATATTAAAAGGATTATTAGTAAAGAGGTTTTATACTTTTACCTTATAACTAGTTATGTGTTCAATGACATAACTAATTGTGCAGGGCCTTATGTGATAGGCCTAACACGCACATTTTACAATAAGTAATGCCATAAAATTTTTGATTTTAGGTTTATGGTAAAAATTTATGCTAACAGTGTACCTGATACACATAATTATTATTTAGAAAACTTCCTTACAATCTTTTTTTAAAGACCTTAGCTTTTTACCCATATAATGGCAATTTGAATAAGGCAGTAGCCTATATTTGTTTGATAAAAGCAAAATATCTCATAATCTTAAAATGTCTCTGTGTTGATAGAAATACAACTTTTTGTAGGTTTAGGTTGAAAAGAATCATTTCTTTCCCAGAAATTTTAATTCAATAAAGTCCCAAATTCTGGCTGGAATTTTGAAATTAATTTGTGTTCAAGTTCATATTTTTTTTATTAACAGTAGGCCTACTATATCTAGACTGCTATTCCAACTTTTTACTTTACCCAGACAATAATCAGTTAAATGTTTCAAAACTATCTTTTTTTTATATTTCTCAGGCCAAGTTTCAAATAAGAATCCCAAATATGACATAATTTTTCATGTATAATTTATTTTTAACAGATTTTTCATCGATGTCCAATGAGGATGCAAAAAGTGGAAAAGAAAAAGAAAAGGTAATATTTTCCCAAGTTTTTTCACTTTTGATTAATTTGATATGAAAGTGATCAATCTACCATAATAGTAGTTCTCCCATTGGCCCACTCCTTTATTTTATGGTGAATAAATTTAACCAAGGATAGTACACATGCTTTTCTTCTATTTAAATTCTATTTATAGACTTTGTGAAATATGTGGAAGACCAATGGGGTTAACAATATATTTGTATTGTGTAATTATAAAACCTCATTGTGTATTGTTCTATTCAAGCCCCCTTCTTAGTATTACTAACTGTATCCTTAGCTTTAAACTTTAATTTGCAAAATTGATTGGATTCAAACAGAAATATATCTTAAAATAAAGAAAGTAAAAGTAATTTATAATCATATAAATTGACAGATAAATGGAATAAATGACATGCATTTATTTTATATAAATAAAAAGGTTGTCAAAAGAAATTGATCTTATCTTTGTAATGCTTTTTTTTTTTGATGCATTTATTTAGAAGTGATGATTTTTCTTATCCAATATGGATCAATGTAAAATAAAGTAAAAATTCATTCTATTCTTCAACTGTTTTGGATAACAATTAAAATTTTTGTTGTAAATAAAGGATGATAAGATAAACAAGCTGTAATGAAATAATAGTATCAATTATAACTATAGTTGTTAATAAGAACTGTGTAACTGTGGTTATACATGATAACTTGTCTATCCATGTTATAACATGCCTACTAATTGATTACACTGGCACAGGTTCAAATCAATTTTATTGACCTGCTGACAACTTGTCATATCTTGTAGTCTAACCCTTAAAAATTATCTCTAGATATACTTGAATAACATGTGACATTTCTCAGACTCAAGTGAACACATGAAAGAGAATGTGTTAGTTTAGAGTATATTTTATTATTTATAGGATATGCACATTTTAAGGCCATCCACTAATCCCATCATGTCGGGAGTAAATCCACCTCCTCGCGTAGAGAAATATATTGTAGAAGAGGAGATTACTGTTGGCATACCATTGGTGAGTTATTTATTATTGTCTAACCAAAATAAAAAAAACTTTTTGACTTTTTTTCCATTATTTTTGATTCGGGATAGCTGCTTCCAAACAGTACTATAAGTCTTAGAATGTCTACTGAATTGATAGAAAATAGAAACATCAGCATTTTCTATTAGAAAATGTTGTTCTTTCATTGTAAACTATTTATCAGCAATTATTGAGCCTGTTTCAACATGTAACTAAAACACTGTGAACTTTGACTTTGATGTTAAAAGGCAGCAGTTTTTAGTGTAAATATTTATATTGTTTTATAGGTAAGACCAAAAGAGGCCTTTTTAAATGTTCTGAGATTGGCTGGGGCTAAAGTTGAAGTATTCACTAGGCAAGAAGTAGGTTTTTAAAACTTCTTAAATCAAAAATTAGCATAGCGGATGATTCATCCTGAAAGCTTACAACTCTTGTAAAAAAGCACAAACTTTTATTTGAACAATCTTTTTAAAAATAATCTTAACTTCTTGTAATTGTTTGAAATAATCAAATCATTTATTTAATTTTTTAGATTGGTCAATATTTAAAAGATTATATTGGTGGTAGAAAGTTATATGATCCCACAGATCCTAGAATAGTTTATTGTGATAATGATCCATTAGAAAAAGCTTTTAATGTTACCAAATTTACACGAGACAATGTCATGTAAGTACATCTATTGTTGTACAATGATGATAGGATCCAAGTCATTTTGTAAAAGAATTTGTAGAAGAATTTTCTCTTAATATTTTGACTTTTGATTGATTGGAACTAGATATTTTTGGTAATTTTCAAATGATTTAAATCATACATACAAATCTGCATAGAAAGGGAAAAAAGTACATCTTGTAGATTTTATAAAGATGTATCATTATTGTCCATTAATCAGCAATTTTTATAAATTTTATATCCATACTTTTTTGGTCATTACCTCATGAAAGCATTTATTTAGTTGTTTGATCTGTAGTTATTGTTTCTAGAGTTGAGTATCTGAACCTGTTAAATAAGGAATTAATGTATTATAAATAAATTACAGGGACTTAATCAATAAAAATGTGAGTCTTGTACCTGATACTTGTATTAAACGAATGAGACAGATGGTCTGTAGAACAATGACTGTTACATCACCAACAACTAAATCTAATACAGATAGTACTAGGTCCACACAGGTTTGTATTTATTGAGTCTAGTAATCTAGATATCTGTTAAATCCTTTTGCTACAATAGTTAACTACAATAGCAAAATATGAAATAACATGAAGTTGCATTAAAACGTCTCAATCATTGGGGGCCTTGAATATATGAAAATAGTCTGGAAAAGATATTTCTTGAAATTTATAGATTTTTTAGAGACTAAGGTAATAATGGTCAAGTTGATAGTGAACCTGTGAACCTTTTAAGTGGTGCAATTATCATACCAACAATTATCATGTTGCTCTCTAATAATCAGAGACAGTTATTAATAATGTAGTACAAGTGGAAAATCAAACTGTAAATTTATTATCCCTACTAGATAATTAATATAGATGAAGTTTTTAGAATTGAAATGTATTTGTGTATTATATGATTATTTACTTTCCTGAGAATGAATTGTTCCTTACATATGTTTTCTTCACTTTACAAATGCCATACCTTAGATTTGTTTGTGTATACACATATTATTTACATACTGGTATATATTTACAGATCAGTGAGAACCTAGTGTGTAATTCAACATCTAGTATTAAACCTAGTCCTATTACTAGTACAGCAACATCACAGGAAGAAAATACAGCAACATCACAGGAAGACTATTTAACATCATCAATCAATATTAATGTATCTGATGCTAAAGAGAATCAAAATATACCTGAAGATACAAAACAAACAGATGCTAAAGAAAATGATTTAAAGTCAACAGATTCTAAAAGCAGAAGTTCTGAAAGAAAAAGAAAATCAGGTAAATAGGAAAACTCCAGACGCCTAGACATGAATAAATCTCACATGGATCTGTAATGAAATATTTCTTTTGGGCTAAAGCTTAATGGTTAAAGATCCTGCAAACAAAATTTGTGACCACTACTTTGATTGAAGTGCTTCTAATAGGTTGTTCTTTTCATCAAAGTTCAAATAAATATTTCAGTAAGCACATAGAACTGATTTCGTTATTCAGGGAAATTTCTTGTTCTTGTTCTTGTTTTTCAACATGGAGAGTATTTTGAATTTGTTTTCTAGATAGTTCTAGTGGTTATACTGGTCCTCCTGTACGAAAAAGAAGAACATCTCTCAATGTAACGTTTAGTGATAATGAATCAGCATCTTATCCTTGGTATTTTCAAGTTGAAGTAGAAGATGAAACAGATAGTGAGAAGGTATTCATTAGTCCCTATTATTATAAATCCCACAAATGTAATCCCATCTCTTGCTATTCCTAGAAAGTTATCAGAATCCCCTCTCCCAAAGTCTCACAAATTTCTAACAGGGAGAAGTTCCTTGTCCCTAAATTAATGGCCACACTTGAACCCTGGTCTAGATATGATGTTTGTATCCAAATAACTATTCAGACTACAAATATTCCTTTAATTTGATTCATTTGATTCAAGTATAGCAGCTTGTCAATTTATATAAATATCAGTGTAATTTAGTTTGGTTTTAACGTGTTAATTAGGCTTGATAAAACAGTCTGGTTTTCACACCTTGAATAGGTTGTCTTGTAAGATATGAACATGCCTTAGTACATAATAATGAAAGTAAATATTACATTATAGGAAGAAACAGAAAAGAAAGAAGATAATATAAATGATATGTGGTTGGTAGAAGAAGATACAATATCAGTACAATATGATTCAGATGCTTTTACTATAGAATATGATGTGGACTCTCTATCTAGTACTAAATCTGATAGTGATAGTATTTCTATACCCTCAGGAAAGGTAAACAGCTGTACTATTAACATAGATATTCTTCCATTTAATTATTGTTGATGTTAGTGGTTCAGGAGTGTTTGTGACTCATCATGAAATAATATGTTATATTAACATATTATATTAGATTTTTATTGTCAGTGATGCCACACAAGTTGACATATTTTGATAAAGTACATAGCAGTTTGAAAGCAAGAAAGATCAGGTGTCCTTTCTCAATAAATGGTGTTACCTGTTGTTAGGCGCATTCAATGTCAACTGATTTTCAGAACACACCTCCACACTCATGTTCACATCAACAAAATCTCAGCTTGGAGAGGACAAAAATTTGATTGGCTGACAGTATCATTTGACTGATAATTATCAAAATTAAAAAGCAGAAGGATAGCTTGCCAGGCAAGGTAATATACGCCCACTGGCAGCATTTATTTCAAATAAAAACTTTTCAGTAAGGTTACAAAAGTGGAATGAAATATTCAACCTTCCACCATATATTTTTTTCTAGGGTCTCTAGTTTCATTAAAAACTGTCAAGAATTGTACTCAACTCATTAAATATTTTTTGGTATTTTTATTATGATTTGCAATAGGGTTCACCCTTAATAACATTTTGATATTTTTAATTCTTAATAAGGCTCATTCTTGGTTGATATTAAACAATTTCAGCGAGTTTTGTCAAAAATGAATGTTTAGAGTGTTCACAAGCCAAAAGTTGAAAGCGATTTTGAAAACAGGCCCAATAACTGACACTAAATATTTTTTGATTTATCTGATTTTCAATAGGGTTTATCCTTGTGAGAAAACAAATACTAAAGCCAAGCTTCATCAAAATCCATTCAAAATTGTTCTTTCTAGAGTGTTTACGAGTTAAATTGAACGCGTTTTCAAAAACAAGGGCAATAACTTGTACTAAATATTTTTCGATTTTCAATAGAGTTCATCCTTGGGAGACAACAAATACTCCAGCCAAGTTACATAAAAATCCATTAAAAATTGTTCTTTCTAAAGTGTTTACAAGCTAAAATTGAACGCGTTTTCAAGAACAAGGGCTATAACTGACAATAAATATATTTCGATTTATTTGATTTATAATAGGGTTCATCATTGGGTAATAACAAATACTCAAGCCAAGTTTAATCAAAATCCATTAAGAATTGTTCTTTCTAGAGTGTTTACAAGCTAAAATTGTTTTCGCGTTTTCAAGAACAAGAGCAGTAACTCATACTGAAAAATTTTTCGATTTCGCTGATTTTCAATAGGGTTCATCCCTGAGTTATAACACACTCTCACACCAAGTTTCATCGAAATCGGTCAAGAATTGTGCCATGTAGAGTGTTTACGAGACAAAAATCGAACGTGTTTAAAAGAACAAGGGCAATAATTCATATTAGATATATTTTTAATTTTCAATAGGGCTCATCCCTTGCGATATCAAACAATTTCAGTGAGTTTTGTCAACATTGGTCATGAATTGTACCTTCTAGAGTGTTTATTAGCCAAAAAGTTAAACCCGTTTTCAAACACAAGGGCAATAACTGACACTAAATATATTTCGATTTATTTGATTTTCAACAAGGTTCATCCTTGGGTAAAAACAAATACTCAAGCCAAGTTTTATCAAAATCCATTAAGAATTGTTCTTTCTAGAGTGCTTACAAGCTAAAATTGAACGCGTTTTCAAACACAAGGGCAATAACTGATGCTAAATATTTTTCGATTTAACTGAATTTCAATAGAGTTCATCCTTAGGTGATTACAAATACTCATGCCAAGTTATGTCAAAATCGCTCAAGAATTGTGACTTGTAGAGTGTTTACAAGGCAAAAATCCAACACATTTTATAGAACAAGGGCAATAATTCCTATTAAATATATTTCGATATGTGCTATTTTCAAAAGGGTTCATTCTTGGGTGATATTAAACAATTTCAGCAAGTTTCGTCAAAATCGGTCAATAAATGTGCTTTGTAGAGTGTTTACAAGCTAAAAATTGAACGCGTTTTCAAAAACAAGGGCAATAACTGATATAAATTTTTTTTCGATTTGACTGGTTTTCAATAGGCTTCATCCTTGGGTGATAACAAATACTCAGGCCAAGTTTCATTAAAATCCATTAAGAATTGTTCTTTCTAGAGTGTTTACAAGCTAAAATTGAACGCGTTTTCAAGAACAAGGGCAATAACTCATACTAAATGTTTTTCGATTTCGCTGATTTTCGATAGGGTTTATCCTTGAGTTATAACATACTCTCAAACCAAGTTTCATCAAAATCAGTCAAGAATTGCACGTTGTAGAGTGTTTACGAGCCATTCAAGAACAAGGGCACGAACTCATACTAATTTTTTTCCGATTTCGCTGATTTTCAATAGGGTTCATCCTTGCGTGATCATAAACACTCATATTAAGTTTCATCTAAATCCGTCAAGAATTACACCGTGTAGAGTGTTTACGAGCAATTGTGGACGGACGGACGGACGGACGGACCGACGGACGGACGGACGGACGGACGGACGGACGGACGGACGGATGTGGGTGACGACAATATACGCCCCCCATTTCATGTGGGCGTATAAAAAGCAGAAGGATATTAATGATATATATGTGATGATTAATATTGATATTATAGGATATATTTGTCATCTGTAATGATAGTGATGTAGAATTCTGGGCAGATTCTAGTGGTAGTGATGATGATTCTGATCCTGAAATACCAGATTCAGTAAGTAAATAACAGGGCTTACTTGGAACTATTTCACATTTCAACAATTTATGGTCCAAGTGTTAAATATATAACAAATAATCCCTCATTAAGAATAATAATGCAAACTTTTTATTTTTACAGGATAAATGGTCGTGTGAAGAATGTCTAGAGAGAAACACTCCCAAACAAGCTTATTGTGATAAATGTTGGAAAATGAGGCCTGGATGGTTTTCTGGAAAGGAAAAACGCAAGCCAACTTTTAAATCCTCGTCCAGATTATTCCAGAGATCATTATCTGCCCCTGTTAGTATTTCATCATCAGAGAGTAGTGATGGTTGTTTAAATGTGAATAATCTGTCCTCCCATACACCAAGCTTATCATCTTCTGACAATACATCTCCTTTACATCCACATATACCAGTACTACCATTATATAAAGATGATTCTGGTATTAGTTTAAACTTCACCCAACCTTCCAGTCAAGAGTCCCTCAGTCAAGAAAAGTGTTCCAGTCTAGAAACATTGAGTTCAGTTAGTTCCACTGTAGTGTTAAATACTTTATCCAACTTTCAAGTTGTGAATAAACCCCAATCTGTGTTCAAAGAAAAACAAATTGATAGGAAACAAGTGACAGAAAGTGATAAATTCTCTTCTACATCCATTTCATCTCCATACTGTTCACCAAAGAAAAGCTCCTCTAAAGGTGCAACAAATAAAGGCGATAAAGGAAAGACCTCTGATACAGACTTGTGTGTTGTTTGTTTAGCCCGACCTAAAACTGGCAGTATCATACATGGTAGCTCTGGACATCAAGTGTGTTGTTTTAAATGTGCCAAACAATTAAAACGAAGGAAGAAAGCTTGTCCAGTCTGTAGACGACCAATACAGAAAGTTATTAGGAATTATTTATTGTAATTTGTCCACTCCAGCCAATAACATCAATTATTTAATATTTATTATCAATCCTTGCCATGTCAGGTAGATTATTTTACAATGTGCACATTTTCTAAAACCCTATTTGTGGATGCTCCTTAAAGAGTTCACATTGCTTATAACTTGAGAGAAGATAAAAGAGGGACTTAGTATATGTAGAGAGAGAGAGATCTTAAAGTGCTGTATACTTTTGGCAATTGATCACATTTTAATAGCTTCAAATCCTTCCATGCATTTTATTATTTCATTAATCAAAACTGATGATATATTTATATAATTATTTAATATAGTGTTTATTAAATCAAACTTCAGTAAAGAGTGAAATATGTAAACTGTTTATAATAAAAGATGTGTTTTCATATAAAGGCATGTGCAATGTTTCTTAAATAAATTCCTTTGCAGATCATGTCTTGTCAGTTAATTATCCCCATATGTGAAAAATTATTTTGTTTTAGTCGATTGTATGCCAGTTATATGTTTAAGGTATAGTGGTAAAGATTGGAGTTTATTAATCTTCCATCAATTGTTTCACCTAATTGATCAATTTGATCTTGATGGGCACATATGAGTTATTTATTTTGCCAAGTCAATCTGATTATTGGATATTCAGAACATTTCATTGAACTTCTGAGCGAAGTAATGCAAGTCTAATAAATATGCCAAATTTTATGCTATAATAACACTCAATTTTGATGTTCCATCAAGGCTGTAATAGATATAATTATAGGTAATCTGTTCATACTTCAACTTTCATATTCACATGTTCACTATATTTGTCAAAATCTCTTGTTTTGGCCTTATGGATACCAGAGAACCAGAGAAAGGATACAGTTTGATTTCTGTTTATATTTCAATAAATAAGGTTAATGTGATAACACAATAAACAGTACATTGAGCAGCAAACAAGCAGTTGTGGTTTAAGATAAACACACAAACATTGCATGCATTGATCATTTAGGACTAATATCAATTCCCCTAATCATAACTTAATGTTACTGAGCAGAATTCTTACACTTACAACAAAACATGCATTTATGTGGTAGAAAATGACATTTAAATTTTAACTCTATTTGTTTAGAAATACATGCAAGAGTATGGTACACAACCTCCAATCATAATGTCAACTAGCTCTTACAGTGATATACAATATTTGAAACAGTATTTATAACAATACATACAAAATCTTCTGAGCATAATAATTAAATAATTTGTATTGCAACATATCAAAGTCAAATATTTCATATCAAAATACACTATATTGCATAATATATACATCTTAATAGAGAATCTTAAAGGAAAAGAAAACAAACATAAACAAAGCAAAAATCTTAATATACTTAAGAAAAAAATAATATAAGCAGTCATTGACATAAAAATAATTGTCCCTGTCACCTCATGTACATACCATAGTGAGTATCTTAAGAAAATAATTGTTCCTGTAATTTGTCTAAACAGATCCAAATTCATTCATCCATTTTTCATATTTCTCCAAATCTTCTTTAGAAACACTCTTGTTAACTTTTGAAATAGCTTCTTCAAAATCTTCTACAGTGGCTGGTGAGATTAATTCTTCTTTAGGAATGTTTCTTATTTCATCAGGTCTCAGTCCTCTTATTCTCTTACGGAATGACATCATAGCAGTATCTCTATAATAGATTCAATTAATGTGAATAAAACTGTTCAGCTTGAGATATCATAGAACTATTCAATCAGAGAAAGCCTACTAATCAAAGTTTCTGTCACTTAAAAAAAATAGCTATTTAATACAAAGTTAAGATGGAAATTGAAAGAAAGAAACATCCATAATTGTGGCTTTTTTTCCTAATCATCACTAGTCAGTATTGTTGAAAACTTAAGGTGAAGTGTGTAAATGCTAATTCATGTAATAATAATCGGTAAAATGTTATTTATTAACAAAAGTATACATGTACTAGTTTACTAACCTGCAAACATTAGTAATATCGGCCCCAGAATATCCTTCTAGATTTTCTGCTATATGATGTAAATTTACACTATCTGCTATTTCTACCTCTCTTAGATTAATCTTTAATAATTCTACTCTTCCTTCAACTGAAATATAGCAGGTATACTTTGAAATAATATTTCTCATTAACAACTACGTAGAGAATAAATAAATCTCTCATCAACAACCATAGAATGCATGTATTTCATAAATACTTCTCAAACCAACCTGTAGGTAGAGGAATATATATTCTCTTTTCTAAACGTCTTCTTAATGCTTCATCTAAATCCCAAGGGAAATTAGTAGCCGCTAGAACCATGACAGTTTTAGATGGATCTTCACCACAAACACCACCAACACCTGAAATACACCTGTTGATTTAAAACTATCTTGAAGAAGCCTAGCAGTAGATATGTCTAAATCATAAATTTGACTTTTTAAAGGCCTGTAACTTCCTTTCAGTTTTGCAATGGGTCCATTTTTACTATAACTCTAATTTTGTTTCTATCAAACATGTCATATTCATAAATTACATACAACTAAGACATTTTCAGAAAAGCATATTCAATATTGTTCAATATAACTATTGCATATTGTTACGGTATTGAACCAGACTATTCTAGATTGTCTTTCCAGAAGTTACTAAAGGCTTCTCAACTAATATTATGATGCACTATGACTTGTGAAAACAGTGTGCAACAATGTATCACTGTTGGTTTTGCTATAAATAGGCTAGTAGCTAAGGCCTCAGGGGATTCAATTAAAGCACTTGTATGATTTGTGTATTATACCTTGTGCATAATATATTGTGCTTATATTTGGATTATTGTTGCTTCGTTGTGCATTCATTATTGGATTAAATGAATCTACAGTTACCTTTTAATCTGTGCATGTCTATTCTATGGGTTACAAGAAAGAAATACAACCAAAACATTGCCCAATATTTGGGATTTCTTTCTTAATGAATCAAACTTCCGATGGAAAAAGATAAAAAGATACACATACCATCCATTTGAACTAGAAGTTCAGATTTAACTCTTCTACTGGCCTCATGTTCAGAATCTGAGCCCCGTTTAGAACAAATAGAGTCTATTTCATCAACAAAAATTGTACTTGGTGCATAAAATCTTGCCTACAATAATAACATTAATTGAAATTTTATACTTTACATAAAGATAATATAACTAGATTTTATATTTAATCTAATCTAATTAATCTGCATATTGTTCAAGAATATCAATTTAGAAAAATGAGTTTTGTTAACTTCAAAAAGATACTTATAAACTTACATTAATGGTAGACTATATTTTTTTCTATAATTAATCTTTTCTATCAATATCAAACATACTTTTGAAATTGTTTTATTTTGAAACACACAAAATTTAACTTTTTTATCTTTATTTAGCTTATTGTAATTAAATAACTATAAAATCTACAATATATTGAATTGATCCACTGATCAATATCTTCTTTAGGTATTGAAGCTATATATAATTCTAGCAAAGGGATAAGATAATAACAAGGATAATCACATTTCATCCCACCCTTCTAGAACTTAAATTTGTAGCTAAATAGTAAAACAAATTACAAATAAGGTACAAAAAGAATGAAAAGCCAATCAAAATATACAAAATATTTAATTTAATTATTTTCTTATTTCAATGAAATAAACTATTATAGTAAGTTTTGAAATCAAGTTGAAGCTGACTTTATTTTAGATATTACTACAGTTACAAAGTGAAACTCATTCAAACTGAAAAATCTGATCATTTCATTCTGTGCCAATATACACTACATTGAAACTCTGTGACTTTAATTCATTCTTATTACTTTAATCATATGTAAACAAAATATCAGACAGCAGGGCCAAATTACTTGTGCAAATTCAGATATAATACAAAACGTAATTACTGATAGTAGAAAATAAAGTAATTGTAATTGGGGACTTATGTTGTCCTGATCATTACTATTCAACTATCTTTTTGTGATCATTACTATTCAACTATCTTATTGTGATCATAACTATTCTACTATCTTCTTGTGATCATTACTATTCCACCATCTTTTTGTGATCATTACTATTCCACCATCTTTTTGTGATCATTACTATTCCAGTATCTTTTTGTGATCATTACTATTCAACTATCTTATTGTGATCATAACTATTCTATCTTGTTGTGATCATTACTATTCCACCATCTTGTTGTGATCATTACTATTCCACTATTACTATTCAATTATCTTGTTGTGATCATTACTATTCAACTATCTTGTTGTGATCATTACTATTCCACATTACTATTCCACTATCTTGTTGTGATCATTACTATTCCACTATTCAATTATCTTGTTGTGATCATTACTATTCAACTATCTGTTGTTATCATTATTATTCAACCATCTTGTTGTGATCATTACTATTCCATTATTACTATTCAATTATCTTGTTGTGATCATTACTATTCCACATTACTATTCCACTATCTTGTTATGATCATTACTATTCCACTATTCAATTATCTTGTTGTGATCATTACTATTCAACTATCTGTTGTGATCATTACTATTCAACCATCTTGTTGTGATCATTACTATTCAACTATCTGTTGTGATCATTACTATTCAACCATCTTGTTGTGATCATTACTATTCAACTATCTTGTTGTGATCATTACTATTCAACTATCTTCTCCTGATCTTTACTATTTAACTATCTTGTCCTTATCATTACTATTCAACTATCTTGTCCTGATCATTACTATTCAACTATCTATCTAAAATATGGGACTGCTCCAGCTCATGATTTAATTATACCTGGATGTTGTGTATAGATAATTTTTCTTGACAATAAATATTGATTAGTAATGTTAGTAAAACAGTGGAAGAAAGTCAAGCCGACTAGCAAAGTGAAGATATTAGTACATTAAACACCACATGCTACCACCTACCATTTCAAACAATATTCGAACTAATTTTTCAGATTCACCATGATACTTTGAAGATAAGCTTGATGTTGATACATTAAAGAATGTTGTCCCACATTCTGTAGCCACAGCCTTTGCTAGTAGAGTTTTTCCTGTCCCTGGTGGACCAACCATCAGCACTCCCTGATGATAGGAGAGAAAATAATGGCATGCAACAAGGTTAGATAGTTATAACATGAATACAAGGCTTACCATTTCAAATAGAAGGCGAACAAGTTTCTCCGATTCACCACGGTATTTAGATGTTAAACTTGAAGTAGATACATTAAAAAATGTTGTACCACATTCTGTTGCCACAGCTTTAGCTAGAAGTGTTTTGCCAGTTCCGGGTGGTCCTACCATTAACACCCCCTACAAAAAACGGTTTGCTCTTTCCAAATTTTTACAAAAACATATAATCAGAAATTTAAGTATTAATATAAGAAAACAACAAAGGCCTACATAAAAAAGCTATCCAATATCCATCTTACATAGACATTTGTTTTTAAGCAACTAGTTACTTATCAATAAGGTCATTTTATAGAAAATCAAAAGCATAGAAAAATACTAACCTTCCATGGTCTACGAATTCCCTTGAAGAAATCAGGTACAATTAAAGGTAAAACTACAGCCTCCTCTAATAACTTCTTAGCTTCTACTAGATCAGCTATATCATCCCTATAACATATAGCCTTATATAGTATATAGGAAAAATATAATTTAGAAATGGACAGCAAAGATTTCATTCTATGGTATGTATTGATGTGACTAATAGATGGACTAAGATGAGTAGATATTATAACAGATTAAAGATCATATTATTTATAATTGATGTTTTAATTATAAAATACTGATATAATAACAAAACAATAAAATACTTATAACTATAATGAATTATAATGAGAGTATCAGAAATGATACTTTACAAGTAGACTGTTTGTACAAACCAAATCTAATTATCACTTTGTTTTGTTTTTTTAGTACACATTCCAAAATTTCAATCTCTTACTTTTAAAATTCTATTTACTAATTGCAATCTTGGGGTGATGGAAAGTTTAGTGATGGTAACCTAGACTAGTTTTGAATTGATTTATAGCCTAGTGAAAATCATAGTTAGATATATCATCCAGTTTTTCAGATTCTATTTCTCCTTAATTCATCAATGGAATAATAATAAAATATAACTGAAAGTTATGTACCAATGTATATTAGGGTTTTTCTGTAATATATCTCTTTCTAAATGTTCTACTAAATCTTTATCATATCCTGATGGATCAAATTTTGGTTCACTGTCTTCTTCCTAAAATAAATTAAAATTTTCAGTAAGACAAAACTAATAATAAAAAAAAATCATATGGAATTTTTAACACATGATGTGCAATATACACTATAAGACTTAAAGACAAAGTTTGAAAGGTAACCAAAATTTTAAATTCATGCCCTGTTCTTAAATCTATATATAAATACCACTTTTTTCTTCTCCTTTCCCCCTTTATCTTTGCCACCTTTATCAACATTGCCATATCCAGGTGTTTTCTGTCTATCTTGAGGACCATTTCTACCTGGAACACCTCTAGAACGTGATCTATCTTGTTTTCTCGGAGCTGGTGCTGCTTTAACACCCCCACGTATATTGGGAGACGGTCTGAAAAATGTAAACCCAGATGAAGTATAAAATCATTATTAATATATAAAAATTACAGTTTGAATTCAGTATAAATCAAATAAAAAATAAAAACTATATTTCATACTTAAAATATGCTACTATGGCTGACAGTTGAAAAACAAACAAAGTCTTAACAGATATTATCAGACTTATTTTCTACACAAAATATGAAGATAGCTTGCCAGGCAAGGTAACATACGCCCACTGGCAGCATTGAATTTGAAAAATAAATAGAGCAATAACTCAAAAAACATTCACTGAATTAATATTGAAGTTAAGGGCAAAAACTCAAAAACTGTTCATGGAAAATTGTCAAATTAGAACTTGACCACCATCTTATCTATTTCAATACTCATACCAAGTTTCATCAAATCTATTAAAAAATTGTAGCTTATTTTGCACCCACAAATATTTTTGACGCAGTTTTATTAAGTCAAGGTCAATAACCCAAAAACCATTTGTTAAAAAAAGTCAGAAATTCAAACTTGACTGTCTTATCAATTCTGATGCTTACACCAAGTTCCATCAAAATCCTTTGAAAATTAAAGCTTCTTATTGCAACCACAATAGAATTTTGACGCAATTTTACTAAGTCAAGGGCAATAACTTAAAACAATTCATTGAAAAACTGTCAAATTCAAACTTGACTGAGGCCTAATCAATTCCAATGCTCACAACCAAGTTTCATCAACATCCTCTGAAAATTGGAGGATTTATTGCATCGAAACTAAAATTTTGACAAGATTTTTCTAAGTCAAGGCCATAACTCAAAAACAGTTCATGCGATAATTTCTATTTTCGAACTTGACCGAGATATCATTAATATATACAGGTATACCTAGTTTCATTAAGATCGGATAAAAACTGTAGCTTCAATTGTGGATACAACCCGAATTTGACGCGTTTTTACTAAATCAAGGTCGATAACTCAAAAACCGATCCTGCGATAATTTCAATTTTCGAACTTGACCGAGATATCATCAATATATACAGGTATACCAAGTTTCATTAAGATCGGATAAAAACTGTAGCTCTATTGTGGATACAACCCAAATTTGACACGTTTTTACTAAATCAAGGGCAATAACTCAAAAACCGTTCCTGCGATAATTTCCATTTTCGAACTTGACCGAGATATCCTTAATATATACATGTATACCAAGTTTCATTAAGATCTGATAAAAACTGTAGCTCTATTGTGGATACAACCCAAATTTGACACGTTTTTACTAAATCAAGGGAAATAACTCAAAAACCGCTCATGCGATTATTTCTATTTTGGAACTTGACCGAGATATCATCAATATATACATGTATACCAAGTTTCATTAAGATCGAATAAAAACTGTAGCCTCTATTGTGGATACAACCCAAATTTGACGCGTTTTTACTAAGTCAAGGGCAATAACTCAAAAACCGCTCATGCGATTATTTCTATTTTCGAACTTGACCGAGATATCATCAATATATACATGAATACCAAGTTTCATTAAGATCAGATGAAAACTGTACCCTCTATTTTGGATACAACCCAAATTTAACGTGTTTTTACTAAGTCAAGGGCAATAACTCAAAAACCATTCATGCGATAATTTCCATTTTCTAACTTGACCGAGATATCATCAATATATACATGTATACCAAGTTTCATTAAGATCGGATAAAAACTGTAGCCTCTATTGTGGATACAACCCAAATTTGACACGTTTTTACTAAGTCAAGGGCAATAACTCAAAAACCGTTCATGCGATAATTTCCATTTTCGAACTTGACCGAGATATCATCAATATATACATGTACACCAAGTTTCATTAATATCGGATAAAAATTGTAGCCTCTATTGTGGATACAACCCAAATTTGACGCGGTTTTACTAAGTCAAGTGCAATAACTCAAAAACCGTTCATGCGATAATTTCCATTTTCGAACTTGACCGAGATATCATCAATATATACATGTATACCAAGTTTCATTAAGATCGGATAAAAACTGTAGCCTCTATCGTGGATACAACAAATGTGGACGGACGGACGGACGGACGGACAGGGGCGACGGCAATATACGTCCACATTTCCATGTGGGCGTATAAAAATTATTAAATTTTTTCTATTAAATACTTCATAAACATGTTATTAAATTCCTCTTTCAAACAACTTAAAGTGTGTAAATGTTGATGTTTTTGTTAAGGATTAATGAATATGGATATAAGTGAATTTTTAGCACCTCAATTAAATTCCTGTAACATCACTAAGCTCACATCATTGATTTTTTGTATGCAAAGGATTTAATGGAAAATATACAAAACACTTTTCAGCTTAAGACAATGGCAGTTACTATAAAGAAGTGCATTATTTGTAAGAAATTAGCATTACCTATGTTCAACTGGTGTTGGTGGAGGCCAGACATCAGGATCTCTGGTTGGTACCTCATGTCTGGGATTGATATCATCAAATGACATTGGACTACCATAATGTGCATGATAAGAATGAGAATTATCAGTCTTGAAACTATTCAATGTCTTACTGATATCTTTAACATGCTCATATTCTTGGGCTATCTGTTGTTTTACCTACAGAACAAAATAGTAATAATCAAAAATGAAACAAATCGTATTTTCATTGATAACTCTTTTCAAAAGACCTCTTTTGACATAAGTTCCCAATGAAATCAATTTGCATAAAGCCTAATGACATAAGCTTATACTACATACTTAATCCATTTTCAAGTTCAAAACAAAAAAATTTTCTCACTACATGATTGGAAAGTAATAAATGTCCTACCTGATACCATTTCTGTTTACGAGCTGGTTCCTTGATAGTTAGTAACAGTTTTTGTATTTGTTGTAAAACACCTTCATAATAAACCATGGATGTGTCATAATTACCCAGCAAGGCACTTTCTCTGCCCATCTTGGTATTCTCACTTATTTCACCAAAATTTGTACTCATCTTGTCCTAAAAAATAAAAACGAATTGAGACTGACTCCCTTATAATAATCCAAAAAGGAAATATCATAGAAAATAAACTTGAGTAATGTAATCATTGGGATTAGGTGCAAAAAAAGACACTTTTAAGACACCTTTGTTTGATTTTATTGAGTGGGGCTTAAAAATCTGTATAGACAAAGCAAGAAGTATCCTACTCACTGAAGGCCAGCATGGATATGGTCTTCCTGCTTGATGGATATTGACAGCACTGAACAACACTTAATCAGAATTTCGATTTTACTATGAAACTATAGATATTCGTTTCTGTGAGGATAGTATTTTTGTTTACGGCACATAAAAACTCCTAAACACAAATACTTTCTATTAGTTTTGCCTAGATGAGGATAGTCAAGGTATGATTGCTCACTACAGTTCTGAAACCATGTTTAAAAAAAGTTCCGATAGTTAGATCAGCATGAAAATGAAACCACCACAAATTTGTTATAAGTAAAGATATCATCTTTATTCAATAATATGTTGTCTCCCCAGGTAAACTCGAAACTGTTGCAACTAATGTTTGTCCCTGAGTCTGAGTTAAAGTTGCCTTCCCTTATTTTCATATATGTATATATATACCATAATTGGACCGGTAATACTTATATCAATAGAAAGTAGAGGTGTTCTAATGACTGGGAAAAATACCATGATGGTCCCACATGTCATTAATCAACTCTTAATTAGACTAATTATGACTGGAAATCCCACGGTAGGGTACTAACATATGTATGTACATCAAGTCTCAAATGTCGTTGATCTTTTTTTTGATCATCCAGTCTGTCAATTCGGTACATAAATCATGACGTAACAGGACGCTGTTGTTATTGCCCACATTCCTTAATATTTTCACAACAACAATGGCATTTTGGTATTATCTCTAGCAAAAGGCAATAAAACGTTTAAATATCATTTTGTAAAATCATTATGAATTAATTTAAATAAGTTTTAACTCACTAATAATAAAATACAAAATCAATTTTTAGACGCCTTCATTCATATGACGTCATTTGGTCACGTGAACAAACATGGCGTCTAAATTTAGCATTTCAAAGCAGATCAGAGTCAAATGGATTCCACAAGCATTTCTACGTCCACATAGGTCTTTTGAACTTGAGAATACATGGATTATTCATTAGAAACCCCAATTAATCAATTAGTAAGCTTACTTTGGCTCTAATTAATGAGGCAACTCATCTTTAATTCATTCATTTTTGTCTCTTAGTCTTGAGTTAACGTAATTCATGTTTGTCTCTGAGATAACTGAAATTCTAAGAACATCCTCAAAATACCTGATCTAGGCCTACATGCAAGCAAAAAAGTATAATTTTACTATGTAGCTTTAATTTAGAAGTCTATTTGTAAATTTAATAAGGAGGTGGTCAAGAAGCTTGACGCTTACCTACACGGTACGAAGAATTCAACCAGGCAGGTAGATTTGTTGCATTTAAAATTGGAAGTTGTGTGTAGATCTAAGCCTATTTTCCGTCGGGTAATATTATTTTGTTAATTTCAATTTTTATTTATTTATTTATTTGTTAATTTTTCACATTCATGAAATCCCCCTATAACAGAAAAAAATATATACCTACACTTACCACCAAGTAGTTTAACAACTATAATATTTGTCTATACAGTAATAAGTAAAAAAGGCACAATTTTTGACTCAACTTGGAATTTAACCGGAAGTTTGTAAGCAAAGGGAGACAACAACTATGTAACTTTTTACAACCGAACAATTAAGAAGAATACCAAATAATGCGCTGAATTTAATCCGAAGCTGTCTTAGTTTTATTTACCATGTTTCTATGTTGTTGTTTTTTTTTATCTATTTACAGGGTATAAAAAATGACCGAAATTTTAATCTTGCTCTTAAATCGCTTCACGGAACTTAGAAAGAGGGACCAGTTTTTTTTTTGCCTTACGATAATTTAAAGTCTTTAGTCTATTATTACAGAGTATTTAAACTTTGAGACACCGAAAACAGACCTCTCAATGACAGCAAATTTTGGCCTCATTGGTACACTATTTATTTGTAATGTACGAAAGTTTAATATGTCTAGCTTCTAAGTCTGAAATAAAAGGGTCCTGCAAACCTACGAGGAAGAAATTTGGAACAATATAACTCCGATGTGAGATAAATTTCCCCATACCACCTATTTCATATCCAATAAATATTGCATATAAAGCAACTATAATTGCCATTATGTATTGGAAGTGTCTATTTACTGCGCATGGTAAATCATAGCAAGGTTGCTATAGACGACACATGATTTGATATGTCAAGGTTTTTGCTATCTATGCCGCCATTCAGCAACTCTTACGATGAACCTTTTAATATGCATTTTTATTCTTAACTATTGTTTCACAAACATGTGGAATCATTTTTATACTGTTTATAAATGTACAATTATTCTGTCTGTGGTAAGTTTGACAACCTCGGTACTTATTGTGCATAGAGATAAAATAGAAAGTCCTTGACGTAGATTTGATCAATAATCAATAATTGTACTTTTCATTTCAGTCTTTATTGATGATAAATTTGAATTTACGACACAGTTTGGTTTACGAGTTCCATAGGTTTCACTATTTTTTGGCGAGTTTCTTCCCATTCCCTCTAGTTCTACTTTCAAAAGAAACTTCCAATAGAGTTTGGAAATGTTTGGGTCTTTCTCCTCAGAATCTTGTTTTAGTGGTGATGGATTATTAATTATGATTAAAGTGCGGAGCCGGCTTGGGTTTTGCGTTGAGGTACGGTGACCATATAAATGAGTCTGGACTGGTGCATACAAAATTACGCATAACACACACAAACGAAGTTTGGTGCCTTAAGGTGATGCAGAGCTGATGAAAGATGACCATAGGTAGTTAATATTGACTATTAGTTATACAAGGTTTGTGTACAATGACTTGATATCATTGATATCGTAAAATATAATCACTAATCTACCTACAGTCACTAATATCTACCTAAATCTCGCCTCTAGTCAATGTACATCAGCCCATTTTCGCCTATAGACACCAATATCAACCTAGTTTCCCCCTAGGTCTCACTTATTGTCACCGTTCATCAAACCAGCCAATCAGCCCAGTTTCAACTTTAGTCACCAGCATCAGCCAAGTCTCACTTATAGTCATTGTATACCAATCCAGTATCAGCTATAGTCACTGTACACAAGATAAGTTTCACCAAAGGTCACCAACACCAGCCCAGTTTCGCCTATGGTTAACACCTCGTCCATACTCTAGGTACATCAGTCCAGTCTCGCATACAGTCACTGTACATTAGTCAAGTCTTACCTATAC
Source organism: Nipponacmea schrenckii (assembly GCA_030562195.1). Classification (NCBI taxonomy): domain Eukaryota; kingdom Metazoa; phylum Mollusca; class Gastropoda; family Lottiidae; genus Nipponacmea; species Nipponacmea schrenckii. The sequence continues at coordinate 43,668,778 of JAUJPP010000003.1, read as the reverse complement.
CAGAACATCAGTCCCGTCTCGCCTATAATAGTCACCAGCATTAAACCAGTTTCGTCTATAGTCTTCGAAGCCTTCATTTCAAAGATGAAATCAAATTTACACCTAGTACCATGCCCTAAACGGGACTGTCTATTTGCCACTCGTGGTAATTTTAGCAAGGTCGCTATAGGCTTCATTGAAAGAATAAGTGGCACGTTTTTATATATCACGTGTTTTTTTAAAAACGGACTTTTATGATGATTTCAATGTTTGAAGCTACTGTATTGATGTAATAAATGTATTCAGAGTGTAAAATATTAATGCAGATTCTGTGTTTGCTTCGCTAGGACTTCAGAAAAAAAGCCAGCGCTGAAATTTGTGAGCCATTTTCTAAACGGTTTATGGTTATTTTTATACTTCTCCTAAATGACCACGTGGCAAGGGCCTAAATATCATAGAGTAATTCTATCAGTTCTCCTTTACGCTGAAATTATTTTTATTAGCCAATCCCTTTTTTGTGCGATTTCCAACTACTGTCGAGGGTCGAGATTATGTGACTCCCATGGAACATCTGCGAGGGTTCTCATCTTTCCATAGAAAGATATGGAAGATAGCTTGCCAGGCAGGTATCATACGCCCACTGGCAGCATTGAATTTGAAAAATAAATAGAGCAATAACTCAAAAACATTCACTGAATTAATATTGAAGTTAAGGGCAAAAACTAAAAAACTGTTCATGGAAAATTGTCAAATTAAAACTTGACAACCATCTTATCTATTTCAATACTCATACCAAGTTTCATCAAATCTATTAAAAAATTGTAGCTTATTTTGCAAGCACAAATATTTTTGACGCAAGTTTACTAAGTCAAGGGCAATAACCCAAAAACCATTTGTTAAAAAAAGTCAGAAATTCAAACTTGACTGTCTTATCAATTCTGATGCTTACACCAAGTTCCATCAAAATCCTTTGAAAATCACAACCACAATAGAATTTTGACGCAATTTTACTAAGTCAAGGGCAATAAATTAAAACAATTCATTGAAAAACTGTCAAATTCAAACTTGACTGATACCTAATCAATTCCAATGCTTACACCAAGTTTCATCAACATCCTCTGAAAATTGGAGGATTTATTTTATCGAAACTAAAATTTTGACAAGATTTTTCTAAGTCAAGGGCAATAACTCAAAAACCTTTCATGCGATAAATTCCATTTTCGAACTTGACCGAGATATCATCAATATATACATGTATACCCAGTTTCATCAAGATCGGATAAAAACTGTAGCTTCTATTGTGAATACAACCCGAATTTGACGCGTTTTTACTAAGTCAAGGGCAATAACTCAAAAACCGTTCATGCGATAATTTCCATTTTCGAACTTGATCGAGATATCCTTAATATATACATGTATACCAAGTTTCATTAAGATCGGATAAAAACTGTAGCCTCTATTGTGGATACAACCCAAATTTGACACGTTTTTACTAAGTCAAGGGCAATAACTCAAAAACCGCTCATGCGATTATTTCTATTTTCGAACTTGACCGAGATATCATCAATATATACATGTATACCAAGTTTCATTAAGATCGGATAAAAACTGTAGCCTCTATTGTGGATACAACCCAAATTTGACACGCTTTTACTAAGTCAAGTGTATTAACTCAAAAAACGCTCATGCGATTATTTCTATTTTCGAACTTGACAGAGATATCATCAATATATACATGTATACCCAGTTTCATAAAGATCGGATAAAAACTGTAGCCTCTATTGTGGATACAACCCAAATTTGACGCGTTTTTACTAAGTCAAGGGCAATAACTCAAAAACAGCTCATGCGATTACTTCTATTTTCGAACTTGACTGAGATATCATCAATATATACATGTATACCAAGTTTCATTCAGATCGGATAAAAACCGTAGCCTCTATTGTGGATACAACCCAAATTTGACGCGTTTTTACTAAGTCAAGGGCAATAACTCAAAAACCGCTCATGCGACTATTTCTATTTTCGAACTTGACCGAGATATCATCAATATACACATGTATACCAAGTTTCAATAAGATCGGATAAAAACTGTAGCCTCTATTGTGGATACAAACCAAATTTGACGCGTTTTTACTAAGTCAAGTGCAATAACTCAAAAACCGTTCATGCGATAATTTCCATTTTCGAACTTGACCGAGATATTATCGATATATACATGTATACCAAGTTTCATTAAGATCGGATAAAAACTGTAGCCTCTATCGTGGATTCAACAAATGTGGACGGACCGACGGACGGACAGGGGCGACGGCAATATACGTCCACATTTCCATGTGGCATAAAACATGCCGTGACTAGGATCTACTCTTAGGGCCTAGACCCACTTTTGGCTGTCACACCAACGAGATTTTAACCGACTGCGTAACCAGACTAGACTGGAAGAAAACAACAACTGTAACAGACGTTTCGGCCAGAATATTGTCTGCCAACGATATACATAGATTATCTGTTCCCGTTCCGTTCCCCAAAATACAGATAAGGAGCATATCTTTACTTTGCGAAACGGGACAAGAATACACCCTGTTCCATTCCTTTTCCGTTGGTTGGTTTGTTCCGTTTCGTTCCACAAAATACAAATAGCCCTACATCCCACCATTGGCCCATATGAAACAAAATAGTCCAACTGTCTTATTATTTTACTATTTTATACTTACTCTGTTGTGAAAATTACTGAAAAGAACGAGTTTATGGATAACGGTATTACCTACAGGCATTGATATTTATCTATATGATCACTAAACACTTACCTATTATTACCTCAAGGGGCTCCCTCCTCAGGCATTTTCTACATAAACCCCTGGATCCAGTTTTTATACGCCCAAACATAAATGTGGGCGTATATTGTAGTCGCCCCTGTCTGTCTGTCTGTCTGTCTGTCTGTCCACAATTGTTGTGAACACGATAGAGACCACATTTCTTGATGGATTTTGACCAAATTTGGTGAGTGTGTTTGTTATAACCCAAGGAAGAAGCCTATTGAAAATCAGACCAATCGAAAAATATTCAATGAGTTATTGCCCTTGTTTTTGAAAATTTGTTGTGAACACGATTAAGAGTGTGTTGTTTGATGGATTTTGATGAAATTCGGTGTGATTGCTTGTTATTACTTAAGGATGAAGCCTATTGAAAATCAGATAAATCGGAAAATAAATTGATGAGTTATTGCCCTTGTTCTTGAAAACATATTCATCTGCCTGTCCACAATTGTTGTGAACGCGATAACGACCAAATTTCTTTATGGGTTTTGACCAAATTTAGTGAGTGTGTTTGTTATAACCCAAGGAAGAAGCCTAATAAAAATCAGACCAATCGAAAAATATTCAATGAGTTATTGCCCTTGTTTTTGAAAATTTGTTGTGAACACGATTAAGAGTGTGTTTCTTGATGGATTTTGATGAAATTTGGTGTGATTGCTTGTTATTACTTAAGGATGAAGCCTATTGAAAATCAGACAAATCGAAAAATAAATTGATGAGTTATTGCCCTTGTTCTTGAAAACACATTCATCTGCCTGTCCACAATTGTTGTGAACACGATAACGACCACATTTCTTGATGGATTTTGACCAAATTTGGTGAGTGCGTTTGTTATAACCCAAGGAAGAAGCCTATTAAAAATCAGACCAATCGAAAAATATTCAATGAGTTATTGCCCTTGTTTTTGAAAATTTGTTGTGAACACGATTAAGAGTGAGTTTCTTGATGGATTTTAAAGAAATTTGGTGTGATTGCTTGTTATTACTTAAGGATGAAGCCTTTTGAAAATCAGACAAATCGAAAAATAAATTGATGAGTTATTGCCCTTGTTCTTGAAAACACATTCATTTTGCGTTCAAAAATGTGTTGTGGACATGATAGAGAGATGGTTTCTGGATGGATTTTGAGAAATTTCGGTGTGTGTGTTTGTAATCATCCAAGGATGAAGCCTTCTGTCCGCCTGTCTGTCTGTCTGTCCGTCTGTCTGTCCGTCTGCCTGTTCACAATTGTTATGAACACGATAGAGACCACATTTCTTGATGGATTTTAATGAAACTTGGAATGAGTCTTTCTTATGACCCAATGATGAAGCCTTTCGAAAATGACACCAATCGAAAAATATTTACTATGAGTTATTGCCCTTGTCCTAAAATTCCTTGTGAACACGATAGGGAGCCGGGTTCTTTATGGAATTTGATGAAACTTGGTGTGAGTGTTTGTTATAACTCGAGGATAGACCCTTTTGAAAATCAGACTAATCAAAAAATATTTATTGAGTTATTGCCCTTGTTCTTTAAAACGTGTTCACTTTATCAGCCTCTGATTCTTTGTAGACTTGATAGAGATCTGGTTTCTTGATAGATTTTGACAAAGCATGATTTGAGCCTTTTACATTTAAAATATTGTATTTACTGATACCTCTTGTCCGCCGCCCGAATAACTAAGGCTGCCAATGGTGGGCGTATTACGATGGGCCATCGCTATTTTTAATTCATTTAGCAGTCAAGATCCATTTTTCCAAAATGCAATGACGGTTTACAACCTCATGAGAGTTGCGTTAATCTTTTCACACCTCCTTTTTATATAACAAAACTTAGTAATTTCCAGTCTTTCAGGTGATAAACTTACGTAAATTGCCTGTCCGTAAGATTCTTTTACCCATAGCATTCTGATAAATTCAGAGCATTGAGGTTTTGTTGAAGTTATGGGCCGCTTTCGTTAATTATTAAAGATTTGCATTCTAGTAGGCCTGTGTAGTATTGTTTGAGCTTGTTCGCTTCTTTTTAGTCGGAGTATACGAGTCGGATCTAGTAACACTAGTTGGTGATGTGCATACACAAGGCCCCTTAATAATTCAGAGAAAAAAAATATTATGGCATGCTAAATTTAATAAGACCCGGTCAATTCCATATGATATATAAACATCACATTGCGTCCTTGAGGTCTAAACTGACCCTGGCCTTCGAAATCCTACTTTCATTTTATAGTTTATTAATATTTAGTTTTAGCCGTCATTTACTGGAATATTTATATGGGTTTAACAAAAATTATGATAAAAATGCATGCCCGAAAAAGTTTGTATTCCAGAATACTCATTTTGTGTAATTTTAATTTTTACCACGCGTGACATATAGCCATTTAAACGGCATTTAGCTATTTGCCACTAGTGGTAAATATCTCTTGCCATTCCAAAATACTCATTTTATGTAATTTTAATTTTTACCACGCGTGGCATATAGCCATTTGAACGGCATTTAGCTATTTGCCACTAGTGGTAAATATCTCTTGCCGTTATAAACTATTTAAACCATAATTACCATGCGCATCCCAAAAAAAATTCGAAATTAAGTCACTATCAAGGATGTCTCAGAAGCAACTTATCTTATCAAAGACAGACACACAGTATAAGAACAGTTTAAGAAAGGTTAATGCTGAAGGACGCATCCCAATCATTCAGAAGAACATACACAAGAACTTCCTTGATAAAGTTTTCAGAGATGCAGTCGTAAAACCAAAACATCATTTATCATTTAATACTTAGCGTTTCGAACTAACGGTCGAGGTACCTATTTTTGGTGTCTGGTCAATCGCGAGTATCCGGGGAAACTGACAAAAAATACCTAGAAGCCCCTATGACCTAGTTTTTAATTTCCAAAATAAACTGCAAATATAAAGTCAAAGCTATATTCAAACTTATTTGATTCGAATCTTTATTAGCAGATAGAGCCAAAGGGATCATGCAAACATTAATTTTTGTCGAATTCCTTCCAGTAAATTTATTTAAATGTACAGTGACGTCACTGCAAGTGCCCGTTTTTAACTTCCGATAATCTCAAAACGAGGTTGAATATTTTAGCATTCAAGTTTCAGTTTAGCATTTTATAGTGACTTTGAAAATCAGGAAAATCCTTCTAAATATTGACCATATTGAGTAATTTTGTAGGTACATTGATAGAAAAACTATATGGTCGACAAAATCCTTAATTTGGATGGTGAACATTCGATTTTTGCTTACAAATGAGGTAATAGAAATGAAGGGGTTTTCAACTTGCGGTTGCAGCGCGCTCTACTTCTAGTTTGTTTGACTTTCATTTTCGTAATCATTTACTTTGGGTTTAGCATCCTATTTAAACGTCAAGTTCTTTCTTCTTCTATTCTTTTGTTGTTTTGTTTCTTTATAGTCATGTTATTTTGTTATTGAAGCAAAATGAAGAAGAAGGGGAGCTCATCAAGTGTTCAAAGTTCTCTGGAAAAAATGGATTGTAAAACGATTGACCCAGAAACTTTCACTTTCAAGTTACCGGCGTCTGTCACGAACAGATCATCAACTAGGGCCACATCAACAGCAAGCAGTAAATTACTTGCATTGAGTGTTTATATAATTCACACAACAGATGATTTTAAAGATCTGACATATAGGGTAATATTGATTATTAATCATTAATTAGCTGTCGTCCAGTTTGGTAGTCAAATTTACAACTAGGCTTACCTAGCCTAGTGATAGACTAAGATCTTAAGTTTAAGGGGATCAATTTTTTTTAAGGGAACTGAACTATATGGCTCAACAAGTCAATGATTACATCTACAATTTTCAGGGAGAAGGGGGAAGGGGTCGTCCTAAAATACTTTGACTCTTTCTTTGCACGTATTTGAAGGTAGCTCATGTGCATTGTGTACCCACAACATGTAGGCCTATGGCCTAATTGTAAGCTTTCATGTAATAGATGGAGTATGCACTGCATTAATTGTATTTTTTCTAGGTTACAAAGAATACAGATTCAGAAGAAAGCTTAGTCATTACACATGGTAGGAATCTTGGTTTGTTGGGAGAAAATCTGGATCCTGTAACATTAACCTTGACAGAGAAGGGTACATGTTTTTTGAATGTTTTATTTCAACCAGCTGAGAAGTTTCATTTATTAGATAAAACTTTATTTGATGCTGGAGAGTTTATTAAAATCTTAAAGAGATTAACAAATAAAGATGGATATCTGTTTTGTCCTGGAATTGAGGATGTTCAACCGGCATGTTTTGTAAAGAAATTAATGTCTCATGTTCACCCTTTCTCACGCCATCAGTCCAGTGATTGTACTGTATGGTATAAAAATACTGAAGGCATCAAAGACAAACTATTGGCTAGATGTAAACCTTGTAGAGATCTATTTAAACACTTGCAAACACTCCCTAAGAAGGTACACAACAAATCTACAAAACCTGACAAGGAAAAGACTGAAAGTGTATCCAGTAGTCCAAGGAGATCAAATAGAGGAAGAAAAAGAAAAGAAACAACTGTTTCTGATGATAGTGAAATTGGAGAATCAAATAAGAACATCAATAACTCTAATATTGTGGTTGAAAAGTCTCTGCCTACCAAAGTTGTATTCAAAATAGAATCTTTAACAGAATCTCCTAGAAAATATGAGAAACCACAATCTCCTAGATCATCTAGACGTATCTCTGAAAAAGGTGTAACTTTCTGTAAATTGTGTTTGTGTTTTCATAAGGATAAAGATGGTAAATGTCCAGCCTTGGTAGCATCAAGTTTACCAGAACCAGTACATGTTGAACCAGAAACTGCAGAAGTCAATGAAGGTGTTGACCTTCCTACAGAGGTGAACACCACTAAAACCAAGTCATCTCGTGGGAGACGAAAAGTAAAAACACCAGTCAAGAGAAAATCAACTGAAGAAAATGAACTATATGTAGAAAATGATGAAAATATAGAAAATAATTTGATAATAGAAGAGGTAAATGTATCTGAAATGGATGTTGGAGCTCATGAAGAACTAGAATTTGTTGTTAAACAAGAATCAGATGATGATGTTGATGAGTTACCTTCTAAAGCAAAGAAAAAACTGAAGAAAGGAAGGAAAGGCAAGAAATTAAAAGAAGAAGCGAGCGAATCTTTAGATGAATTGGATGCAGGCGCGTCTGCCTTGTTAGCTCTAAACAGAGGAAGGAAACGTCCAGATTCAAGCAGTCAATCTAGTAAGAAACCTGGTCGTCCTAGAGTTTTGGGTAATCAACACAGTGCACCATCTGGTATTGAAGCTCTACTAACAGCAGCGATGACAGCAGATAAAGATGATAAAGGAGGTAGTAAAAGTGGTAAAAAGGTTGATAATCATTTACCTACTCCAAGAACAAAAAGAGATTCTCTTAATACACCTTTCAAAGTTTTAATGGCTCAGATAGAATCAGATAAGTGTAAGTACTGTATTTGATTATATCTCTTTTTTTGTCACAATGATTCTAAATACACCTATTACACCGACAGTTCATTTCTAGCACAATGTACTAACTTCTGTTGAGCGATCATGTTTATATCGGTTTGTCTCTGTGTATATTATGGATGTACAAAGTTTGGATGAATAATATTATCACATTCTTCTTCCCACAATGAAACCCTGGGTACAGTATCATAACACTCTTCAGCCTGTAATTTTGGACAGATTGTTTTTACTGATGGTTTGTAGGTCTGTTGTTTCTAATGTAAAAATGATGCGTACAGCAATTTACTTGGCTAATGAAGATGTAAAAAAGTTTATTCTATTAGATGATTTTATTTGTTTCATTTGTAGATGCTGAAGGGGATGGAAGTAAAACTTGGAAATGTCCTGAATGTGGTGATCATTATAGTAGTAAAGCCAGTCTTAGACGCCATCTTAGAATCCATGATTTATATAGACCTTATTTTTGCCCAGTTTGTGACAAGACATTTGTACAGAAAATAACTTTAAAAGTACATATGAGATTACATTCTGGTGATAAGCCCCATGTTTGTAGTGTTTGTAATAGGTCTTTTGCCCAAAAGAGTAACATGGAAACTCATCTAAGACGTCATCTTGGTCAACGACCTTATAAATGTAGTTTATGTAACAAGGGTTTCAGTGATAAAGGAAGTTTGGGTGAACACAACAAAACACATACAGGAGAACAACCTTATGTGTGTCCTATCTGTAAAAAAGCATTCAGTCAGAGAGCAAACATGAGGACACACATGAGACGACATAAAGATGATCGGCCCTATGCCTGTAGTAAATGTAATAAAATGTTTAAGAATAAAGATGGGTATTGGAAACATATAACAGCTGTCCACAAAGATACAACACTCAAAGCTGATATTCCTAATCTTCAAACTTTAGAATTTTACAGACAGGCTTTAGATAAAGAACCATCTGATCCTGAGGATGAAAATTCAAAAGAAGAAGTTGAAATTGAAGAGATACCAGAAGAGGATCATGAGGAAGTTCTGATGCTGATTGATGAAAATGAGAGTGAAGGAACTCAAGATAGCAAGGAATCGGTTTTAGTTGAAACAATTAAAAATGAAGTTGTGTCCAATGCTGAAACGGAAGCAGCAGCTTCATCAATAACTCAGGAGGCTGAAACATCAACAGCATCACCAGAACCAATAGAATCTCTAGAAACAAAAGAAACTGTTTTGGAAACAGAGAGTGTCAAGCCAACAACAGTGTCTACCAACACCACAAACTACTCAGCTATACTTAGTTCACTTACATCAAAAATCTCCAATAACCCAACTGTTCCTCTTACATTTGTTCGAAATGGTAATCAGTTCTCCTTTGTACGTCCAAGTACAATTTTTACTAGACCAGTTGCTGTAATGACAAAATCAGAAGTCAACAAACCTTCACTAGAACTGAAAGGGACTGGGCAAGTTCCTATCTCAACAGTTAGTTCCATTAGTCCATCAATGGTTATTCGTCCAGGATTATCAAGAACTTCAATCAGAGCTGCTACTCCAGTCTTACAACAATCGAATGCAAGCTTAAAGACATCTTCTCTTAATGCTGCAGTTCCGTCTAATCCAATTATAGCCCCCATAACAACATTGCTAAGTAAAGGAGTATCTGCTGTTTCATCTCCGATTGTTAAAGGAAATCCAGTTATAAGCAAGGTTGGTCCAGTTATTCAAACAGAACGTGTAACAGTTTGTAAATCATCTCCACCAGAAGGTTATATATCAGTTAATTTGATTGGTAGTGATGGTAAACCAATGGGTTCAAGATACATGAATCCTAAAGATTTAGGGCTGACTGTGAGTGTGGAAAAATCTAACGTCACCAAGTTTCAGCTGTCATCAATATCTGATGAGAAAAACATTGTAACATCAACCATAGTTACTGATCCTTACAGTGGAAAAGCTGTTACAATTAAACCAAAAGAAGTTTCCTCTTCAGCTACTCCACTGTCTCCTGGAGCCAGTTCCGTTACTGTCATTCCTCAACACCCTGCCCCACCTATGACCAATATAAAAATAGCACCTAAGTCAGTATTTACATCCTCTATAATTTCATCTCCCCAAGCCAAAACTATTTTTGTGAATTCTACAGATACAAATGTAGGTTCAAGAGCAGTGATACTGGACATGGCTTCCCAAAACCCAAGGCAATCTTTAATTCCTGTCTCCATACCAACTACTTCATTTCCTCAAAGCAAACAAACTCCTAAGAAATCCACTTTAATCAAAACACCAACCACAAAAGCCAGTTTGAAATATTTAGTGAATGCATCAACATTGAAGTCTGTAGCTGAGAAATGTAAAGCATCTGTTTTATTGAATGCAGCTTCTCAATCACCAACCGTAAAATCTTTACTTAAATCACCGCCACTTTCTCATGCTGATATATCACAAATTGAAGAAATCAAGAGTTTACAGCAATCTTCACAAGCTATTGAAGTCAATGACAAGACTGAAGTTGAAAATGCCATTAATCACATAACATCATCAGATGAAACTACACAAAACATTACTGTTTCTGAGACTAAACCTCTGGCAACTCAAAAGATATTTCTGATAAAGGATAGTGAATTTGAGAAGTTTATTTCAAGAGATAGTATGATCAGAACAGATGATGCCGTTTTAGATAACACTACTTCAGTTACTACTGTTAAGAAAACAAAGAAGGACCCAGAAGACCCGGATGAGGAAGCCAAAACTGAATCTATTGAAGTTATGGTTGGTGGTAAAATAGAAAATGTCACAATACCATTAACATAGCTCTATGGTCTATAAGAAATGGCTTGAACTGATATCTGTATTTACTTAATTTACCATTATTTATGGTACTTGGTGATAATACATCATTATTACACAACCAATGACAACCGAATTCTGGTCACCAAAAGAACTTTGTATCGGTATATAGAATAGTAGAAACATAACATGGCTATTACAGTTGTTAAGTTGGTGAAATGTAAAATATTGTTATTGTTATATTATTTTGTTGAATTGTAAATACTATTAAGGCATGATACATATTATTGTTGTTTGTAAAGGGATGTACAAGTGGTATTATAGTTTCTCAAAATTATACCTTCAGAATAGTAGGACGTTAAACTCTATTCATGTCATTTCACACATAAATTTACATTTCAAATAAACAAAATTTGAAGCATGACATGATTTTATTGAAGAGATTGTGATTCTCCATCATTCACCTAAAACTGATTTTTAGATACTGCTATAGAATTTTCATCTTGTATATTCCTTTAATGTTAATGTGTAATTTAAATTAGTGCTTATAAATTACGTTTAAATTCCAACAACAGCAATTGTTAAAGTTATATTCTATTCACAACAATATATATAATACATGTATATATCTGTACGTTTTAAGCAGTGTACTAGCTAATTCAGCTTGCTCATGATCTGTAAGCTGCTTGCTTCTCTTATGTAATCTCTTATGTGCAAAGTAGCTTCTGTTAATGTCTTAAAATATGGAACAACTTGAAAGTCAACATGGCCTCAAATATGTATTTTTCTATGTTTAAGTATTCATGACTGCAATTCACAGGTTTTCGGAAAATTCATGTATGTGAATTTGAAATGAACCAAATAAGTGTTCCTGTAATCATTGTTTCAATTTTATACTTAATGTCATTTCATTGTTTTTGTATAAAAATTTTAATATATTTTTTTTTTTTTGCATAGCTCTGATTTTATCTAAATCAAACAGTCTTGATCTACTCTACAGAACCTTTCCAAATGTTGAACATCTATATATTTCTGTTGTAGTCTAATTTTATTAACTTAGCTATCCAGAAATTTTGGGTATGTCTCCTGTCCTTTGACTGTCCGTATTGCTTTGAATATTTTAATAGTTATGCATAATTATACACGCATATGGAAAGGTGAATGTACATTTTATTGCTGTCAACCTTGTCCGTCCACCTTTTCTTTTGAACCCAAAGGAGATTAATGAAACCTGATATGATCATATATATATATTGATGAGATCTAAAACAAGCTTGAATTTGATGATCATCTGATTAAAATAAGTGTTATCATATATATTGTGAGACAATTGAATGCAGGTGCTTCCCAGAATGGACTCTCTGTTCGAAAGAGATAGACTTGCTCTTATAATGTCAGTTTTACGTTTGCTTTTCTTCTGTTTACAACTTACATTAATATCTCTCTGTAATCTTGATGATGAGTGCTGATAAATATGAGAACATACTCTTCATCAAGCATAACATATATATTGATGAGATCTAAAACAAGCTCGAATTTGATGATCATCAGATTGAAATAAGTCTTATCATATATATTGATGAGATCTTTAAGAAGCTTGAATATGATTATTATCATCAGAATAAAATAGTTAGTGTGATCATTATAGCCTTAAAGTGCAGTTGCTGCTTTGTCTACTGAAAGTTTTTATTTCTGCGCAATTGATATTGTGGATTTAAAGATTTAGAAAAGATATGAGATTTCATACATATACAGTAAACATGAGCTTCTCTTCAAGTTTGACTTTGTGAATACTTTAAGCAAAGATCCCCTCGATATTATGCTAGTTCTCAAGTAAAATTTGAAGAATTCTTTAAATAGAGGAAAAACAAGCAATACATAATCATATTTTATTCAGACTTATCTATTTTATAGAAGGCATTGGTCAATAGAAATAATCAAATTTAGATAAAAACAATATATTATGATACTTATCACAGCTTCTTTAAAACAATAAAAAATATATAGATATAAAATCGGATAAAAAAAAATGATATATACTGTTTTATACCTGATATTTCTATTTCTAAACAAAATAAATTACTCTGAATATTATTCTTAAGATAACATGAATCCCTATATTTTCTTTTGTCTAAATATTATATTTGTAATCAATTTGAGATCTAATATGTGTGTTCAATTAAATTCTGCAGATTTGGACAAGACTGACCTGAGAATATTGGTTCCAGACATGCTTAAACCTGACTTTTCAATTTCATTCTAAAAGGTGAAACAGATGGATGAAGTTGAGACTATAATATATAAATGATTATAAGCTAGCACTAATAAATTGTTTTAATTTTTATCACAGGCTGCTATCCCACTTTTGACATGAGTTACAAGTAACAAAAATCATAACTTCATAAATTAAATTTTGTAATGACATCATAAAATTATTACTGAAAATTATTTAATTCACATGCATCTATTTATGTATAATATAAAGTTTAATAACTAAATAAATAAAAGAATAATAATATTGTATGAGTTGCTCAATTATTTGACACTAAGTAATGTTTGAAGGAATTCTTTATAACATATTTTACCAGTAAGATGAGAATCAAACTGAGAAAATAAATGATACAAATCTTCTTCACTGCCATCAATATTACACTGTTTTAAACACTTCTTAAAATCTTCCACTTCTAAATATCCATCATTATTTGAATCAATTTTACGGAAAGCTCTTCTTAGGTTTTGCCATTCTCTTAAAAGCTGAAAAAGTAAATTAAATTTTTCATCGTAGTACAAAATATAAGCTGTTCAATCTTGAATTTGTTAATTTTGAGAAAGTTCTTTTAGTTACTGTTTTTGACCCCAAAACTTGTAATGGATTTTAAGGATCAATTAACCAAATTCATGAAATAATTTGTTTTTTATGCAATGATTTGTGCAATAGTTAATCAGTAATTAAAATTGACTAGTAAGGTCAAACAACACATATAATACTCTACAAATATTAACAGCGCTATTATGTAGATTTTAAATAAGATTCCTAATTTTATCTAAACACTAATTGATCACTTAGTAAGCTAATGATTTTTAGTTTTTTTAAATCGTTTAAATTAATATCAAAACCTGGAAGACATAATCTGTTAGAATCTACAACTATCAAAGAAAATTTTTAAACATTTTGTTATAAGCTAAATTGTTAATTTAGTCTTGGATTCTGTTTTATTATGTCCAACCTTGTGTCTCATATTATTCAATGCTTTATCAACATTGAAATTATTATAGACTTCACTTTCTTGTTGCTGGAATAAGTAATTTGAAACATGTGCAGAAATTCAAAATAATAATAAGTATAAGATTTAAATGTAAATTTAGTATTGAATGTCTTTAATCTCATTGAGCTGTGTCTCTCCATTATTTTGTAGTGGTGATGATCTTCCAAATCATAAAAGAAAGAATTCCAAAAGGCGTGAAATCCATTTCATAGAAATTCACCTTATGAAAAAACACTCACCAAATTTTGTTAAACCACAATATATTGAACAAGGGCTATAACTCACATTAAAATTTTTTGTTTTGTCTGATTTTTGTTAGGGTTCATCCTTGGGTTATGACAAAGATTCGCACTACGTTTCAACAAAATCCATCAAGAAACCAGCGCTTTATCGTGCTACATCAGTATATGCCCAAATTAAATTTGATCTAACAGTCAGTATTCTTAAGCAACTATGTTTTCTAGTGGTTAATAATTCACAATTAATAGTACAGCTAAACAAATTGTATGGAAGTCTGGAAAAAGACATTCAAGAAGATATTCCTTTGTATGAGTCAATGAAAATTTGTATATATGATTTTTTCTTTGATTGTAATAATTTTCATTTTTTTGTAATCATTGAAAACCAACAAATATATTTACCTTTCTCACAAAGTTTGGACTAATTTCAGTTGCTTCTTGAAAAAATTCAAAATCTGTGTTATTTGGGTAGAAAGCTTCTAAAAATGAAATATAGTGGAATCTTCCATTGCCTTGTAAGTCAAATTGGTCTAATATTTCTTTCATTTCATCATTAGTTAAACCAAACTTTAGCTGCATCATTATTCCCTGTTTAAGATAAAATATGATGTTCAATCAGTATGTAGAACTGTTAACCCTGTAGAAGTGATTCAATTGGTTGTTGAAACATTTTGTTAAAATACCCTAGGAAGTGGTGTAATGGAAATCTGATGTCCCATGTGCAGTTCACACCTCTTCATTAGCTTCATCAGGCATAGAAAAGCAATTTATGTTCCATCAAATTCAACTGTTCATCTCTTGACAGTTGATATTAATATTTGATTTCGATTATGATCAACAGGATAAATCAAATAGTATCTTACCCTCATTTCCATATACCCTATATTAGAATAACCATATTTATCTAATTTTACAAAGTTCTGCTGCAGTTTTTCCCAGTTTTTAGCGACCTGGAATACATTTTATACTTAACAATCATTTGTGGAAAATGAAAACATTTAATGTAGGTCAGCAAAGTCTTTGTTTTTTTTGAAGAACACATGACAAAACTAATTGAAGATGTTTTTCTTTGTTTACCAATTGAAATGAAACAACTGAAGAAAAGACAACACAATGCTTTCAGAGTATTGTCTTTATTGGATGCCTGAAACATTCTGACACAATTACAGGAAATAGAATTATGGTATCACATTATTAAAGATAAAAACTCACAAATGGCTGAAGCTTTTTCATGATTTCTTTCCGTCTTTGAAGTCTTGAGGTATCTGTTTGTAGTTGTAATGATTTAGCACTCTGAGGAGGATTAAAGTTTGGAGCTGATTGGGGTCGTTTCTGTCGACTTTCTCTGCGCTGTCTCTGTATTTGTCTGGCTCTGTCTATTGTTTCATTATTATCATCTAGAAAATATTGGATTGATCAGTACCGTACTATTTAAGAAATTGGGAATGTTATGTTGGAATGGTTACATTAGGGTCTAAAATTCTGTGAAAAAATATGATTAAACAATAAAATTAAACATAACAGTAAATATCTATTAAATGGATGAAAGAGAATATAATTACCTGTAGCATATGGTGGTGCTGGTCCCCAGGCTGTTCTATTACCAGTACAATTAAACTGTTGTATTAATGAACTATAAGCTAACATTCCATCTGGAGCTAGTTTCATTGTTCCCCATAGTTGATCTAGGTCAAGTTGTTCTAATATCAAACCAGTTCTGAACAAATATAATATAATGTCAGTAATAAATTGTCTAATGTGTCCATACTGTGGCTTAAATGTTTGAAGATGATTCCCAATTAATATCTTTGCAATGTCAAGCTATTATGAATTTTGTCTCATTCTTTGAATGTCATTACCCCTTTTCTTGTATCACAAACTTCTTAAATGCAGTGATTTGATTGAATTGATGTTAATGAATACAGCCTATCAGATTCCTTGACAGAAAGTCTGATCCAATCTGTCTGTGGCTTGCTGTTAAATCTTGGGTATAATTCAATCAAATCTCTGCATTCCTTGATATAAGAAAAGTGATTATTGCAATCAAAGAATAAGACAAAATTCATAATAGCTTGACATTGCGAAGACTTTCTCTAGAGATTCAAAGGTACATCTAAGCTTTGTATGATTCACGTTGTGTGAGCTTAAAGAGGCCCAGGCTTGATTTGTAGGGGTCGTTTTGGGCCTTTGTTACATTTAAACAGTCCTCAGAAATACTCAAGCTCTAAGAAAATCGCAAAATACCTTGAAAAATACCTCAAACAAAAAATTTCACTTTTCATTTTTTATCCGTGCTGTACGCGGCTGGTCTCCAGTCAATCTGAAAATTGTCTGTCCTGTTGACAAAGTCTACAATTGAAAATGCGTTGTAGTCTATTTATATAGATAACCGCTATTGCACGACGGGAAGGATAACTCTTTTATTATCAAGACGAACCGTTTTCCAATATGGCAGGACGTTCGTAATTTCTTACGACATTATGATTTTTCAAACATGGATACACATGGATTTGAAGGCTCAAATTTCAAAGGTAAGCTCTGTAGACTATTTCTGATTAGCTAACAAAAAGATTTCATGTGTTTGAGGCTGTCGGATGATTGTCCGAAACAAATAAAGCCTGGGCCCCTTTAAGTTACCTCATAAAAAAGTTTAGACCAATGTCCTTGCAAGTCTTAATCAGGAACAGAAAAATATTTAGTTGAAATATCAAAGACAATGTATAAAATATAGTTTCATCTTATAAAACTTACAATCTTAATAAAGCACCAAACTGCCATTTTGTCATTCTTCCTGTCATCTTTCTATCCATATCCTTATAATGCTGAAAATAGCAAACATCACTTTCAGTGTACCGGTAAATAACCTTTAGAATAATGCTTTAAAATATTGGTAGGCAACTATTGGTGTACTTTAAGACAAGCCTTTAAAATCCATTCTTATAGAGTGTACTTACTTTATCAAAAGTATGAAATTTTGTTCTGAGAATTTCATCTATCTTTCTGTGGATCTGGAAATAAAAAGAATAATTATAGTTTTCCAAACATATTTCCATGGTAATAATTGCTGATATTACGACAAAATGATGTTTACTTACTTCTTGTAAATGTTGTGTTCTTTCATCAGTCTCATCCTTGTCTTTAACTTTCATCATATACAATGCCATATGTTTTAACTTCTTAATTACATCATCTTCTTCTTTACCTTTTATTGTCGTTTGTTTTAAATATTTAGGTGATACTCCAAACTGCTCATAACTCCAAGATCTTGGCCTACAAAAGGCGCTTGATTAATCTATGTGTGTACTGATTATTGAGCTGAGGGGAGGTTTTCAAAATGATACAAGTTAAAATATTTGTTATGGATTACTTTACTTTTATTAGTAATTCAGTCAAGATAACTGACATATTTGGATCATTCCTGTCATCAGCACTGAGTGTATTCAAGGCTGTTACCAGTCATTTACATTTAGTATGAAGATATGACTTATTACATATTTTAGAGGATTAGATGAAGAATTCAAAGTATTGTGACAGCTCTAATTCTGATTAACTTACTCATTCTGAAATTTTGATAAGAAGCGAGGATAAACAACTTCTCCATTGGCTATTTCTAAATCCTTCTGTAAATTTCTCCATTGTTGATTAGTTAGAGTTCCACCTAGGTTATTTTCTAGCACTTTTCTAAATGAATCTTCACTAATTCTACCTTCATTTGATGTATCTATTTGTCTGAAAAACCAACAAGACAATATCATAAGTTTTAAGGACAATCTCCATCTTTGTTTAATTTCTGTAAAATTCCTGTAGAAAGTAACATAAAATGCTGATTTGAGATCTTGGTCAAAGTGTGACAGTTTCTGTCTTATACACACCACCAATCAATTATAATACATGTACTTAAAATATACTTTTCCTTTTCTTCATACTTCTTTATTTTGGAGAAACCACAATATTAATCCTAACCTGATCTAGTTTTTGATCAAGTGTGTTATGAATCATAATGAATGATATAATATTTTACCTGAAATCATTGACTAAGTTCAGGTAATCACCATGTAAATGTTCTACTACAGCTGATTCTATTTTCTCAATTTTCTCTATTTTATTGGTGTTATTTTTCACTGACCTAGATCTCTGAATACTACAAGATTTATAAAGAATCATTAAGAAGCTTTTAAACCATGAAAACAAATTTCTGCCTTTTTTAGGATTCTTTAGTCAAAAATGGTTTTTTAAAGTGCAGGTATATTATCTCATTAAGCCATGTTGAAAGCTCATTCATTATAACCACAGCAAAACATAAACATACCCGAAGATGGTTATAAACAAAGACAAATTTATTTCAAGAGCCCTTTAGAATAATTTCATAACTTACGTTGTATTATTATTAGCCAAGATATCATCCAATATTTCATTATTTTCTCTTTTCTGATATTTCATTAAGAAATCTTTGTAACGAATCTGACCTCTTACTGTTCTTACACCAACGCTGAAATATGTAATAGAATAAAATGAAATATCATAACCTATGAAAGTATGATTATCAAATTAATAGTATCCTTTACAGAAAGCATCAAAAGCCTGGCTTAAATCTACCTTTTGGTTGACACTTCAACACAATCTTTGATACACGGAGGATTAATCTTATAGCAAGATAAACTAATATGTCATGTTTCATAATTGTGTCCTTTGATATAGCAATGCTAAAAAAAAATTTATTAAGTTACTCAGCAGAGTTCAGTTTTGTCTTTTATATAGAAAGTATGTAAAGGAAGCCTATTTTGCATACAGTTTTATATTTTTTGAGATGCCATCTACCAACCTTCTAAGGAACACCTCTAACTCAGTAGCTGGTATTGGAAATCCAAACTCTTTAAGAACTCTTCTAAAATCTATTTTGGATATCAGACCATCATCCAAATAATCAAATAACTGAAAGGCTTCTAGCATTACACTGTATGGTTCCTCATACTAAAAGACATTCACTAGAATTTAGACATAATAAATGGAAAATTAATTCTTAATCCCAATTCTCCTGGTAAATATGAATCATTTAATTTGATTTATAGCTCATATGATTCACAATTCCATATATCACATAACTTAAATCCCATTTTCAAGTCTGAACCAAGAAAGTTTTACTGTAAATGTCAGAGATTTGAAGAATTTGACTTATAGGTTTAAAAGGATTATATTTACCTTAGAATAAAGAGTATTTAGTATATTTTCAGATTTTATTTCTTTCTGTTGTGTAGTTTTTTGTTGTCGGGTAATTTTAATATTAGATGTTTCTCTAGATGTTGGTACAGGAGGTTTTTTATTGTTTAATTTCTGACGTCTTAATTTAACCTTAGGGTCATTGGTATGTTCTTGTTTCACTTTAGTCTCTTGTATTTCTTCTGAACTTTCATCTTCAGTTTCATAATTATAACTTGTCCGAAGGACATCTTGTACTTTACCATTACATTCCTCAGTGGTCCAGGCTGTGACAATTTCAGCATTGTGTTTTTTCCGAGATGTATTTCGCTGACTGTTTGATGTTGTTGTAGTTGTAGTTGTTATTTTAGGCTGACCAATTGGTGTTAATCCAATAATTTTATAAAATTCTTTAGTATAGACTCCACCACAGTTATCTCTGTCAAATCTACATTAAATATAAACATAACACAGTTATCTCTGTTGAATCTACATTAAATATAAACATAACACAGTTATCTCTGTTAAATCTACATTCAAAAATAAACACAACACTGTTATCTCTGTCAAATCTACATTAAATATAAACACAGCCCTGTTATCTCTATCAAATCTACAATTATCTCTGTCACATGTATTATACATAACTATAATAGTTATCTATACCATAGTGTTTATATTTCGGATCCTTTTTCCAAAAATATGTTTTTTAACTTATGAAAATTAGCAGATATGAATTAACAGTAAATTATTGGTGGGTGAGCAAATAATACATCCTAATATAATAGACCAGTAACATACTCAAATACTTCTCAAATAATACAGACTAATTCTCACCTTGACCATAGTTTCTCAAACTCTGTGTTCGTAAGATGTACTTCTAATTGAGCCAAAGCTTCTCTTAATTGTGGTGCCAAGATCATTCCTTCTTTAGCAAAACAAGCTGTAGGGAATATATCTCTTATATTTACCTGACTATGAAACAAAATTTAATACTTGATAAAAAAGTGTCAATTAATTTTTATAATAACATAGTTTTAAAGGGAATTAATAAAATAGGAATTTAAGAAACATTTAAATCAAATCTATCAAAGTCAAAATATTGCATATATACATTACAGGAAACATAATTAATTTCTACAAAAGTCCTATTGACTGTAATGATGTAGAAAACTTATAACAAGAAGCTGTACTAACCCTGTGTTTAGTTTGTCCCTTAATAGTGCAGCTACATAAGGTGCTGAATGATAGGGATATAAGTACATATTATCTAAGTTACGTAGGTTTTCTTCTGGATACATGGCACGACGTAGTTCTTGAGTTTCTAATTTCTGAGTTGGTATCACCCATTGTCTCCTAACAGTCTATAAAAGTAAATATGAAAATGACTTTTTTTCTGTTACCTGATACTGTTTTCAGTTTTAAAATAAAGTTTTATGCTAATGAAACAATTCATACCTCATTGTCTTGAAAACATTTGACAAATTCATTAAATGATATAAACTTATGATTCTCCAAATCTATTCTTTCTAGAAATCTTTCATATTGTTCTTTTGTAACATAACCACATAAATTACATGTAACTCGATATAGAGCATCTCTGAAATGTTAAAAAAAATATCTTCACAAATTGCATTCTCTAGTCCACACTTAAATATACATGTAGTATACTTGTATAGTCTACCAATGCACTATTTTGCTTATATTGATAATGGTGTATGCTCACTACAATTCAATAACTAGTCAGACATCACAAAGCTTAATGACAAATCAAAACAGTCCACTGTGCTTTATAATAGGTACAGGGGAGAGTAGGGAGAACTGGGACATTAATTTATTGATGAATTCATTGGCATTGTCTCTTTAAGGTAGAACTAAACACTAGCTACACTATGACTGTAAACAGACCTTATGTTTTCAACATCAGTAAATGGTATAGATATTACAATATATAGGCCCTAAAGATTTTTCTCTTTTGGTTGGCTTTTTGAATGAGTTGAATTTGGGTGCACTGAGATGTGTGTGGCAGATCTGGGAGAGCTAGATGGAGTGTTGGGACACAATGTTGTGAGGTAGGGCAAATTGGATTGGTTAAAAAATATCAGAGATGATGGGGGTGTCCGAGTTCTCCCCTGTCCCAGTTCCCCCTACTCTCCCCTACAAATCATCAAGTTAAGTTAAAGATGCTGAGGTTCATCATTTTAGGTCATACCTTGTTATGTTGCCCTTGCCTAATGGATCATTAGCTTTAAACATGTGTCTCACACCATAAAATCCTGTTGTTAATTTGTCTCTTACTTTATCTACCAACTGAAATAAGCAGAATTCATGACCATATTTACTAGCATTATTAATAGTTGTTCCTCCAAAATATATTTAAGAACAAATGTCAGTTGGACAACAGGTAATGGTTGAGCAACATTGTGTCCAATCAGCTGGGCACCATGGCAGTTTTCTGTGATTAGAATGAACAACATACCTCTGTTCCTGGGGTTCCCTTCAGAAGTGTTGGTTGGCGTTTAACATATTTAAAGCCTGGTTTCTGGTAATCTAAAATGGACAATACCATTGCTATTAGATTGAAAGTCATTGGTTGTGACTTTATTTTAGTGCTCTTTAGAGATATAGGGTTGCAGTCACTTACTTTTAGGTTATGTCACAGCATTGTCTTAAATGTGCAACTTTAAAGTGGAGAAAGGTAATCACACTGTTATCATGTTACTGCATTATCCACAATGTTGCTAAATATAAATCAGAATCAGAAAAATAATTTGAATTAGATGTGAAATGCACCAACTGTATTATTCTCTTACGAAAAACGATCTTACATTCCCAATTACATAATTAATTTCTTTTTTAATTAAGATTGAAAGTAATTTTGTCTAATTACCTAATGGCCAGTGAAGTAGTCTAGAATCATCATTCATATAATATGTTCTGTCTTCACCAACTCTATCTACTTGTCCTTTATCTACAAACGATATGGTCTTCTCTCTTCTTAATACAGGTGTTGATACACCACGAACTGATAAATCTCCACATGATTCCCTACCAGACATTGGATGAGGAATAGTTGGTACACTTGGTGTCCGAAACATTGGTGACCACGGTCGAGTTCTTAAAGATGACGTTGCCATATTTAGTTATTATCCTTAAATGAAGTGAATGAAAATACCCAACATTTACTCAAGCTGTTAGCGTTGCTCGGCAATCAGTACACAAACAGTAATAGTTTTAACACATATAGAACCTACATCCTCACATCAGTCTAACTACCTCAATATCGATTTATATTTTCACTACAAGTAGATTCCAGTCAGGTTAAAATATTGGAAAAGCAGGGAAAAACCTCGGCTTCAGTTCGAAATATGGTTGATAATACATAAATAAACGGTACATAGTAACTGGGGTTAGCGGTATTGACTATTGATAAATAAATACAATAGATATATTTCTATAGATAAGGTTCAGTGATATTCAAATATTTATAATAGAAATCATTGTTAATGTTCTGGTATTCGTATCGTCTACATTACAATACTTAAAACGTTCTTTAATTGTTATTCTATACCCCAATTCAATGATATATACTCTGGTACCAGTAATGAAACATGAATTACAAAATTGTTCTTATTTCTTACCTTGGCAACGTATCAAATTAGTACAACTTTTGCAGCTAAATTAAGTATACATATGTGTGTGAAGTAACACATTTAGAAAAAATAGGGGTTTAGTCTGTGTTAGTTAATGCCTAATATTTAGATAATCTGATTAGCCTATCTCTTCTAGCTTTTCCTTACATTAGTCAGATTCATGTATGGACATGTTTGGGCTATAATTAAATATCAATTAGCTATTATAGGACTAGGTCTACAATCTTTCATGTATATTCGATACTTCCTCTACAGATGTTGTAACACTAATTGTCATTATTCAGTGAATTTTATTTTTAATTTAATTTTTCAATTCGACTGTGTACATTAATATTAACTTGTTCTCATTAAATTCCATTAACTCGAGTTGCTTCCCTTCTACTATAAACTTTATTATTATTATTGATACTGATGTTTATGAAACAAAATATTTCTCCATTACCTTTATACATGTTATACCTGTTTTCGGTCTGTTAGTAAGCCTTCGGGCTTCTTGACCACCTTATAAAATTATTATTCCAAATTGAAGTTATGTAATAAAATTATTTAAAATTATTTTTCATTTTTCTTTTTGCGCATGTAAATCTAGTTATTGGTGATAATCTTAAAATTTGTAGATAGATTGGTCTGATAAAGTTTTGAAAAGATGTCCGCCAGGTTTCCATAAAACTAGGTTTGAATTTGGTGTCAATGTTTTTCCAAGCTGTATTAAGGTTAATCTTGAATGTTTAAGTGAAGTTGAGTTTATGACGTTTTTAGAGAGGGAGTTCCAGTCGTTAATTACTCGAACAGAAAAATATTTTTTTTAAATCTAGTCTGCACTGTGGTTTAACTATTTTTAAATAATGTCCTCTGGTTCTAATTTCTTGTGATGGTTGGAAGATTGTTTCAGCTGTTTTGTCTATTCCGTGGATAATTTTGTAAACTTGGATTATATCGTTTCTTTTTCTTCGGTACTCTAATGTCGGTAGGCCTAAGTGTTTTAGTCGTTCAGGGTATGGTAGTTGTTCTATTGTTGGGATGATCTTTGTTGCTCTTCTTTGAACGTTTTCTATTAGTTGGATATCTTTCTTAAGATGTGGATACCAAACTGCAACTGCGTATTCTAAGATTGGACTAATAAGTGTCTTGTATAATGGAAGGAAGGTATCTTTGTCTCTAAATGTAAAGGTTCTTGTCAGCAGTCCTATCATTCGGTTTGATTTTTTACATTTCTCTGCTTTATGTTGGTCAAATTTGAGGTTGTTCTGAAATGTAACTCCAAGGTCTTTTTCTGCATTTTCTTGTGTGATTTCCGTGACTGTCCCATCGGGTTCTGAAAAAAAAGTATCGTTGGTGTGGATTGTTGTGACCAAATGAACAGATTTACATTTTTCTTTGTTGAAGCTCATTTGCCAAATTTCAGTCCATTTTACTAGGTTGTTGACGCTGCTGACAATAGGGGACAATGTCTTTTCAGTGATTAATGTTATGATGAAATCTGACCCTTACTCCGCCTTTAGACTAAACTTCAATGTAATGTTATTTCAACAATTGAAATGAATGGAGTTTAACGTCCTACTCTGCTACACTGAATTGCCTAATGAAGACGGTCATAAGCCCCTCGGTTGTTCGGGTTGAAGATCAAAACTCTGGACCTTCAGCTTAGCTAGCTCCCGTAATGATATTTAAGAAAAGTCCTAAGTAATGTAGCCAGGTTGTCATGGGACGTAATGTCAATTACCTCCATTATCTTTAGACTGTTTTATGGTAATTCAGTCAACAAGTTGTATTATTGTAATAACGTTATTGAGCCAGATTATTGGACTTGAAATTTTGTCTAAACTTCTTCCTCTTATGGGATTTTTCATTTTGATCCTCATTTGTGAGTGTGATTTTTTCTTTTTGCATTTTTCAACAATATATAGCAACAGGTAGATAGAAGACAAATATTTAAGGAGAAAATGGCATTCGCCATCCGTTTAGAGGGAAAGGTACATGTTTTTAAAAATAATTGGACTATTATACATCCATCACAGTCTTATCTATCATATTATACTCGTTAATCAGATGTCTATCATAGAGTAGTGTGTAGGTAGACATTGTTGATGTTGTTAGTTGTTGAAAATATAATTAGACAGTATAGTTATATTGACTAACTCAGACAAGCCATGAAATATTTACACTATTTATGATATAATTTCCCTTTTATACAAGTTTTTACCGGATTAATAATTACATTGATCTAACAGGGTATGTCTGTTTTCAGAGTAATATTTGTAGAGTTCGCTAGGAATTGATTTTACCAATAACTAATAAAACCTAACCGACATTACCATTAGTCGGTATGTAAATATTACAGTGGTCAGAGATTTCAATCAAGTTCAGTGTCAAACATTTTCTCGATCGTATACTCAATGAACTGTTAATGGTGTATATGTGTTGGGAAAATTATTTAGAATTTGGTATTTGCCTCATCTAAATCCTATTTATCATCTCGTCTATCAAATTATACTTGATTGTTAACCTCAGTTTGATTCTTCCTTACAATGAAAGGGAATTAAAGTGGTTTGTGTTATATTGGAAACGCTTCTATGATTTCAGTGATTTCTGTGAGAGTTTGGCTGGAGAAAACCCTGTTATTACTCTCAGTCGATATTCTCATCTGGTTTCTCACAAAGTAATTTGTCAGCAGTGAACACTATCAAGTCTCCAATTGAATAATCAATGAAAAATGACCTTTATAACATCTCAAAAACCTCTCAATGTTGACATGAAGTCATAGATTAAATACGAGATGATGTATTACTTTATTACTAGAAATTTGGTTTTAAAAGATTACAACCTCAAAAGAACAAATTGAGATAGAATGGTCGATATATGGAACTCGTCTGTTTGGAGCCATTGAGGAATTGAAATAATATTCTAGTTTGATTTTGTTTAAAATGTTGAAGTATTCATCTCTGGAGGTTTCAACAAATCGCACTTTATATTTTTTACATTTCCAAACACTTAATCCTGATGAATGTGTTCTTCATATGAACATTTGATAAAGGGGTAGTAGTTGGGGTATTTAAAATTTACGCCTACCTAGCTTTGGCTCCTGGTTTCCAAATGCATATCATAGACCCAAACTTTGTAGCCTCACGCACCAGAACATTCCACCCTTGGATTTTTAGTAACGCGACTGTTATGTGGCTGTGCTGATTTCCTACCGCTCGATCATCGAATCAGGTCCAAACATACCAAGTCAAAATTCCTTTTATAATGTTTCTCATTACTGTTCCAGTTTTCCAACTAGACATACTAAAAAGGTGATTTGAACTTTATTGCGCAATTGTCGTCACCTTATTTGAATTATCGTCGACAGCCAGTCAAAAGAACCATTTATAATTCTTTGTTAAATTACAGATCATAAATATAAGAGTTTTACAGCTTTAAAACATATTGATATTGGTCTTCTTGAATTAACCAAAATCAGCCAGATTGGTAAGATGTAGGGGGCAATTTCGGAAGAAGAAAGAAACAGAAGCACATGAATCTTATCAATGTCTTTTAAATTGAAGACTGCTTTAAATTATGTTTACTGATGATAGACTTTCTTTAAGTCTCAAGGCTCATGTCAATAGTCTAAAATAGAAACCATGTTCTACCCATTTCTATATATTGAATGACATCAAAGTAAAGAAATCTATATCCTCCATGTTTTGAGTGTAATTTGTCAATATTCAATATTCCACTATTTGTACAATCAATGTTAAGATAAATCCACACTGCTTAAATCTAATTTCAAGTTTTTATCTCTTTAAAAAAAGTAAATTATATTAAAGACATTGATTTAAAAACTGTTTGAAGGAACAAGTTATCAAAAGCATATTGTTGTCTTGTTGAATTTCTAGTAATACATTTCCCAGACATATCGTTTAAACCTTCTGACCTCAATTTATTGAGATATTCTCAGGCTTTCAAAGAGAAACAATCTTCTATTTCGCCGTATAACTTTGCAGCTATAAGCAACCCATAAAATTTCTCAAATTACTTCTATAGTTTCCCCAAGACGGATGAATTTATCTATAACCTGTGTAAGCAAGGTACGTCAGTTGGGTATAAAATACATTTAGCAAAGCAAATTGCCACCCCTTTACTATTTGGTACCTTCATTTCCATGGAAAATTCAACGAAAGGTTTATTTTTATTAGAAGTGTCATATTTACATATTTGAATTATATATCGTATATATATATATATATATATATAGAATTGTGATATAGCAAAGAAACCTAAACTATACAAGCCATGTACAAATTATTCACAACCGAAAAGCATTATGATTAACCATTGTTATATAGATCACATTTACTTATGTGGCTGCTATTTAATTTCTTTTACCTTGACATAGAAGGTTAAGCACAAGCTATGTGAGAGTAATATTAAAAAGTTAAAGGAATAAATATGGAGAGTAATACATGTTCACTTACATGGAATTTGACAAACCCTGACTTTCAACATCAAGCATTTTTTCTAAAGGTATTTATAAATTATAAAGACAGAAAAAATGATTTGGAAAAATATGGTGAATAGTTAAAAATTAGCCTAGTTTAAAGTTGATATGTTTGTGAAAATGTGTGTAGGAAAATATAATTTTGATATGTACAAAATGTATAATAGTTCAATCAAAATTCCATGCCCTAGATATAATTCAGTCTGTTATTACATCCAATACCACATCCTTATCACCAGTACTCCTATTTCAGATACAAGTTGAAGGCACAATACCAGATTTCAAATCTATTTCCATGCGAAGTACTTATTACACAATTCACAAGATCAATGTTCATCTTATAACACACTGCATGTTAGAACGATTAATCATTCTGTATTCAGAAAGGAAATCTGGCCTTGGTCCTGATAATTGAGAGTAATAACTAGAGGTCATAATCGCTACCTCAATACGCATTTCACTGACATAGCAGCATACCATTTATTGAGTTCTATTTCAAATTTAGCGCCTTCACAACAGGCACGTGGTATATGATCAGCATCCTGATTACTAGAACGTACTTCAGTACCGGGCTGATAACATACTGGACGAATTCTAGTTTTCGGCTGAAATGGAGAAGAGATAAAATCGTTATGTTTTCCAGGGTTAATTGCATCAAAGAATAATGGAAAATATAGATTTTGTGTTGATGCATACAACCATCGGGATTTATTGTACTTCCGTTATAATAGCCATGATCAAGCATAGAATAATGGTTGTGTATCTTTGTTAATTAAGTTAAAATTCCAATTCAGTAAATTTCTATGTTGTATTCGGTTACTGGCAGTTGGAAGACCAGCTAGTATTTACTCATTCATTCCTTTAAGATTTCCAATACTAGATAATCTGTTTTCAGACACAACCATATATATTTTCGAAATTATTTAATGATTTTAAAATAATAATCGATCAGATTGTCTAAATCATCTTAAATGTATTTCCAGACATGTAAATAAACAACATACCAAACAACGAAATCTAAATCCAAAAGCGTCTTCGATAGGAACAACGGCTACAGTTTCACTTTGATTACAGCATTTCATGTCTGGGCAGGTAACTGGCATTTGGGCTTGGTTTGATGCATAACCTAAAACACCATTACAACATTCACTATTATCATCGTCTTTAGATCTTTTCTCTCTCATAATATCTTCATCAATCTGTAAAATAGAATAAATATATAACATTAGCTATATTTGTGAGAAAATAAAGAACTTCGATGAGAGGGCATTCGTGATATGGCCCTCGGTGGTTTATAGAAATTTTAAGTCTGGTGTCACAAGTTTAAAAAGAGCATAGTTGTTATTGCAAAATTAAATGGAGAGAGGTACGCTATCGTATTATTGTTAAACTTTAAAGTTAAAATGATTGAGAGCTAATATTTAAACTGTGAACGGTGTCATATGGCTGTAATGTGATTGGTGACTGTTGAGGAATCTCTTAGTTACTATACCATCTCACTGTTGCATTGTTCGGATGTTGCAATCTCCATTGTGGTCCAACGATCACAAATCAATAAGTCAAGGATATACTATTGCATTCATAGCTGTATTGTGGTCAAAAGAACACGAGTTTCAAAAGCCAGAGATACAGAATTTGGAAGAAAAGCATTCTATACAATCGCCATTTTCTAAAATATACCGAGAAAATATCAAACCATGATCTTAAAAGCACCGTAAATAGCCCTTACACAAGATATAATTACAATTCTAAAAGTGTAGTTCTATATAGAAAAATTTGATTAAAGATAATAAGGTAATTTTCAAGTAGGAAGTCAGTGAGTAACCTCTCGAGGGAAATCAGTAGTATGATAGGGTAGATAGAGGAAATCTCTCTAACTGTCCAGTAATAAGCAGTTGTGTTCAGACAACTGACCAGACTATTGCAGCCTCAAGAAGAGATGAGAGTATAACCACTATTCAAGATGAATTCTTTCTCTTAAATATTTGACATCGACTAGACATACATCTTGAGTAATAAGTACTGTGATATAAAATATTCTGGAGTGTTCGATGATCAAGATGTAATTAAGCTATAATTGAATTAAATAGTCTTCAATATACCATTATAACTATTCAATACATACATAAGTAATAATTATATCATTGGACACATTGCCATAACATCATTAACTGGATCGAATACTTTAATATACATAATAATTTTGTAATATCGTTATTTATGTAGCAAAATCTAATGGGGCCATTGCGTCGTATTTGACAAGGACAGTCGTAAATTGTCCACCAGAAAAATTTTGATATTGCTTGAATGTAGTCGTTTTTTCGTAATCTTCTCCCCCCCCCCCCATCCCCTTTTTGGGGTTTTTACATGCCTATTTGCGACAAATTTGTAATTTGATAATGTTAGATGATTAGTGTCCATATGGAAGGATAATTCTAAAAATAATCGTTTTATGTGGTGTGACAGTCGAGCGGTTGTTGTTAAATTGTAGTGATCTACTCTCTTTTTGACTAGCTCAAGATTTTAATGGTTATAATATATTGCATTTTTGTTCATAAACTAAGTATTGGAAAGACTTTCATGTGACATATTGGAAAGCTTTCAACGAGTTATAGAAGGTGGAATTTCGTGATTTATCATGGAACCAGTTGGCAAATGAATTACCGGTCCGAGGGTAAATGACATGACATGAATGGAATTTTACGTCCTGCACCTTATGGGCTCCGGTCCAGGATAAACAACCTAAACCGCTACAAACAAACCCAACTTACAAGATCTTACCAACATAAACATAAAATGCGTCTATATACTTTTGCAAGTCAGTTTGGTGTATCTTTTTTGGTCAACTCAAGGGAAATAACTCTAGAACACGGCATAAAAAAAATTGCTAAAAATCAAACTTATCTCGGATATAAAGTTTGGTCAAAATCGAAAAATCTTACAAGATATAGTGAAACTCAAGGTATTTATGTTTTGCTGTGATGTTCTTTCACGAATAAATAAAGGTCAAATGATCGGAAAAACCGAGCAGGTAAATATTGGATTCCAAACTAAAGGATTTATTTTCTAAATAGTGTCAATAGTTTTCATTTTTTTTAACAAATGTGATGTTTATTTTGACCTACTGTAATTTTAAAATTTAAAAGTTGATGAAAAGTGTGTTACAAATTGTTCTCGTGTCAACTGACGTGATAAAAGAATTAATTCCTAATATTCCATTCTTATCTAATTCAGAAGAGTACAGTTTGAAGCCATATTAAATCCTTTTATCATTATGTTAAAGAAAGACCACGCGGAAAAAAATTCCGGGACCATGTCATTATGTGTAATTCATTTTGAAATCCATGTTGTGTTTTTATGTAAATTGCCTACGGGAAGTCCAGTGTATTACATTACTGCATGATGTTTTTGAAAGGATAACTGTAGCTTCCTCAGTGATTAATGAGTTTGATAAATGACAAGAATTTCCATGAATCTGACACTGTGATGAGTATTTATTAAACATAAAAACACCAGAGTCGATAAAGCAACTGAAATGGCGTTAAAATTAGAAGTTGGTTCGACAAAATTTCATACTGTTAGAATAATCGTTGTGGATATTATGCATCGTGCCTTGTTATTAGTCTACCTTTAGAAAATATAAAATACTTGGTACTCTCTAATGAATCATTGATTCAATAAAATAAAACAGCAAATTACCAGCCACAAATTAGACTACAAATTTAGGGCTTTTCAGTGGAAATGTTCTAATTTGTAATAGTAAATTTTGTCCATTATGATGAAAATCCTCGGAGAATAAGACAATTAGAAAAGTGTACACTGAACTAAATGAACAAGATGGAAGGCTGTATTCTTTAAATTCGTATACAAAATATCGCTTCAAATCTACTACACGTTGGAGATTTGAGACATTACAAGTTCAGTTAGTTATTTCTCTTGATACTGAATCTTTATATAGATGAAGCCCTTCCATAGAAGTTATTGCTATTGACCATGGTTTTTGATATGGGTATTAAAATATTTAAACTGATTAAAGTCAAAGTAATATTTTCTAAGTCAGTCTGTCATTATTCAGTTGTTCCCTATTACTTAGTCGGTTTCTGTAAATGTGTGTTAATACTGAAGCGTGGAAAAGATATAAAACTGTTCAATGGGAACCATCTTTCACCTGTTCCCTTTCAGTATATATATACTGTAACATTTTAAAGATGTGAAAAGAACCAGATAAATCGGAGTATCTCCTATGGTCAAGCAACTACTGATCTCTTGAGAGAGCACCAACTCGATCAAGTTAGCATCAGCCAACGACACCTATCAGATACTCCTTTTTGGAAGGTTACCAACCCGATAGTCAACACCGAGCTGACCCAGTCCACCAACAAGCATGTGAACCCAGTGGCAGCAAGAGCGCAAGCTCTTGACCTCATCGACTCCAAGATCTATACTGATGGCTCCAAGAGTAGCACAGCTACTGGTTACGGTTTGTGTATTCCGGAGAAAGGCATCAGACTGCTCAGTGTTCACTGCAGAACTACTAGCTATCAGGGACACCATAGCATGGCTATCCCTTAACTATACGGAACCTGCCGTAATCCTGTCTGACTCACTAAGTAGCCTTCAGTCTATTTCTAACAATTTTTCTAATTGTAGGTCAGAAGTTTTGACGAACATCCGAAGTATGATTCACAACTACCAAACCAACAACAACCACCAGATCGAACTATCATGGATCCCGTCGCACGTCTTCATCCCGGGAAACGAACAAGCTGACCGTGTTGCCAAGGACAGTTTGGGTCTGGAGAATATCGAGCCTGTAAAATTCTCGTATGAAGAATTTTGCAGTCTCGTGTCCTCTAAGATCAACCAGAAATGGGACGACATGCTAAGGAACCTCAACACCGATAGATACCAGATTGATCCGAAGATACCAAACCAAACCAAAATTAACCATCCATCTGTAGCCATCTGCAAACTGGTAACCAGACTACGCACCAACCATGTCATGCGAGACCATCAGTTCAATGCCATTAAATGCCGATGCGGACACGTTGCCACCAGGACGCATCTTCTCATTCAATGCACCGAATTGAAATCATCTCGTAAGACATTGACGGACTACCTGGAAACCAACGGCATACCAATCACCATACAGAATATTTTGGCTCCACCCACGGACCACTGGTACAAAATAATGGAACTCATCTACCAATTTATTACCACATCTGTTTTAAACAGATAACCTAAGTTTCTTTTAAAATCTATATAATCAATTTTCAAAACAAGTTTCATAGCAGAAACAAAAGAGAACATCCAATTTTTTTTTTTTTTATTTTTTTTTTTTTTTTATTTATTTATTTTTTTTTGTGAAAGCTTTCTTCTCTTCTTCTCTCCTTTCTCATGTCTCCTTTTCTTCTTTCTTTTAGGTCTTCAACTCTTCCAAGCACAGACAGATAATCAAACCAAACCAAACCAAACCAAACCAAACCAACAACCACCAACAACAACCACCATGATCATAACGAGTTTTGGAGGAATGTAGAAGACTGAATCACTCACGCCACACCATCCAGGGCCGAGTTTCACCGCCATGACATTCGTTCCGACCAGATCGTACGATTTCTCAAACCACCACCAAACCAACAGTTTTCTAAATCATCCTATTGATCCTAAATCCACTACCAACGACGACCAAAGTGCAACTACCTAGTTTGCGATATCAGCAATTGCTGGAAGCGAACGTTAACTCGCCATTTACCTACCTACCTACCTTAAAGATGTGATCCATATGCAATGGTAATAATGTCTTAAGCCTTTTATACATAACCTACAGCATGCAAACTCTTTTCAATTATGCAGGGTACGTGGTTACAGGTCATTTATATCCAAAGTACATAATATATAGTAGGGAATCAACCATTAAATATTTTTCCGTTTCTTTGGCTTGTGATGATAGCTCTAGTCCAGCGATGATAACCAAATGTTCACTGCGTCTAGACAAGGTAGCCAAAAATATGAGCAATTGTTGACGAACCGAGGACAAATATTATGACAATTATTAGCGCTTCTTTTGATGTGAGGGTATAAAAAGGTCTGATAAAAAGCTTATGTAAATTGTATGACTATATACTAGAGATATTCTAAATTTACTTTGTTGTATCTACTTTTCTTGTATAAGCTCCATTAGAGTTAAACTCACAGTAGACATTCTGCTAAAAAGTTAATATTTTTTCCATTTCTTTCAAAATAAGGAACTCCCAATGGTCCAATATGACAAGTTCTAAAATAGTAAACCGATTAAATCACAGACAAAGTCTAAATACAACAAATTCTTCAGATCCCTTGTCAAATACGTCATTCGTATTTGAGAAATACTACAGAGCGATTATCGACCAGTTCTTAAAACTTCCTTAGAAGCGATCTTGATTGACGAAAAAACAATATTCAATTCTCTCGATTTGCAAATCACTTGACCTGGACTGACTGTCACTGCACTATTTTCTTAGATATTATATAAATGGATAAACAATTTGCATTTTAATTACGAGTTGGCTATATACTGTCTTATAAATCAATGATCTAATTTTAAATGATTTCGCAAATCATGCAGTAAGTTAACTTTGCTGTTATATGCTTTATGTTCTTGTTAAGCCCTAGTTCAGATATCACAAAGGCCCAATTTTTGTTTCACTACAAACGTAAATATGTCACAAAACTACTTGGCTTAACAAAATTGAAGTTTCTCTGTTGGCTTATAGCAATCTGTATTAATACAACTTAATCATTATATATGAAATATAAATATTTGACTAAATTTCACCAGTTTAAATTATTGGATATCTAGCTATACAGCAGAAAATGCCAGTAACCATATCTTGCGGAATTGTTGAGTTGAATTAAGTTTTCTATGTGAACGTTCTGTATCATACATAAATGCAATAACGCTTTTTGTGTTGTTTTTCTACAAGCAAGTTTAGAAGTTATATGATTATGTCATTAGGTATTGTAGGTGGTCGCTATTAATGGAATCTCCGAAATTGTTATTCTATAGTTAACAAGTAGTAGTTTTCACAGCTCACGGTCGAAATCTGGGACTTGTATTTCCAGAAATATTCGAGTTTGAATGATAAAATGACGATCCTTCAGTTCTTGAGACTATAACATAGACTAGTCCTAGAAATATCCAAAATTATAGTTTGAGGTATATTTTGTTTTATGCCAAGTTCCTTGTATGCTTTTTTTACTGCCCTCATCGAAAATTAGACATTAAGCAGACGAACAACTGCCTCGTCGATGTGATAAATGTTAGTGAACATAGCAAGGATTATTTAAAAACAACCAGTCGTCTTCGCTAGTGTAGTCTTAACTAATAAAATGGAATGCTTAATTCAGTGCTTAAATCAGTTCCCTATGTTCTTTAGCACGATTTTAGTCAAGCCTTGTACATCTGTACTCTCATATTTACATTATCTGGTTAGCTCATGGCTTGATTTTGAACTGTGTTGAGAGGTTCATGTTCTGTTTGTGATACAGTTTAGTTATGGCGGGCTTTGTTATATTGCCGTGTTTTGGGATCCTGTGGCAAGGACCAATAAAAATCAGTTTGTTAAGATTTGGGATACTGTTAACTTTTTCTCTGGCATAAACTACATTTTTATGGCTATTTTTGTTAATACTTTAAGCAATGACTTTTAATAGCGAATGGGTCGATTTGTATCACATGGAAATATATAGATTAAATGTAGATCATATTATCATCCAAAAAAACACATGGAGTAACTTGGATATGATTAAATGTATCTCCTAGTAGCCTATACATTAGTGCGGAGGTGGTCATTTCGATTACAGGTGCTATATATCAGAGAGTCATTGAGGCAATTTATCAAGTCAAATCATTTTAACAGATCGTTCAATGTTCATGCTTGCTACAGTTCATAAAAACGAGTTGACACTGTTCAACATCTATTTGAACTGTGATCAAGTCGGTAGCTTTTACAGTAAGTTCATTTATTTTATGACTGGCATCAGTATTTACAAATGGAAATAGTATTTATTAATATTTTTAGTAAAAGGAGGTACAGGGGATTTCAACATGTTGCATTATTCTTGTAAGTTTTGGATTATGGTAAGATGTTTTGACACCATGCTTCGTCAAAATGCCACAAGTAATAATGTTTTGTTTTTGTTGACCGTAAGTACACTTAAAAACATAGTAAGTTATAAAATGTCATGAACATTTTGGATGTGCTTCATGAGTTTAAGCGACCACTGGACCAACTTAGATCTAGAAAGTAATTTAATAAATATATAATGTAACATACATCAGAATCAAGGTCGAAAACATCGAGAGTAGAAGCTGAAACGCACCCAGCATCGAATTTCAATTTAGATAAAAACAAAACAAAAAGCTATTAATGAGATCTATAACAGGAAAGCCGTCAAGCTGGACAGAACAATATGTGCATGTTTTAGATTTTCTACAATCCATTTAAAGCCATTACTCGATGTTAATTGCACTGTAAAATTCAACAGGATTGAAATACACTCATCACATCATTTAATCTGTATTTGATTGACAAGAAGGTTTTGTGGGTGATGAGATGTCGAAATGTTAATGGATGAAAATTTTCCCTTGATGATTATCGAAGTGTATAAATGGGTTAAAGACCTTCCCTATCGTCTGGATATGATATAAATTTAAGAATCCTGTATAATTACAAAGTTGAATATTCTATATCAAAGTCGCTATTACAGACTAATTACAAGATATTGGGTCAAGGTAACCCCACACGTCTCAGTATATCTAATACATACATGTTTAATCTATTAGAAATATGGTCGAAATTAATTTGACTACATTTAGTACTTACTGCTACCAGAAACGTCTGATGTCGATAGGCCTAATGATCAAATATGTGTTATGAACACGGTCAACTATTTCCAGAACAAGTTCAGATATTGCATAACAATCTCTACCGTTTAATTGTTTTTTTCCGATGTAATTTCGTCAAAATAATGAATTTTAAGATGTTGCAGGCATTATAATGTGATATTAATTAAATATTAATAGCGAATTCTTTGGGTTAGTGCGTTTCTTTCTGAGACGTTATCTTTTTTTTAATTTTCCCGTTCAGTTTTGACACCGCTATTGAAAAGGACAGGAATCCTTGCACCACTTATTTTCCTCCATTTTCTTGTTCTAACGTTTTTCTATTGCAAGCATATTCTATCATAAGCATTAAATGTCGATTAATTACAAATATTCGAATATCTCAACCGATCAATTGTAGTGGTGTCAAATACCTAAATTAGGTTTTTGTATTAAAAATCGGTAAACTATAAACCCACCCCTACCCACGAGATAATATACTTATGGCAAAGAAAGTAATGGAAATTCGCACCACTCAATCGCTAGACTTTTGATTTCCCGCGAGGTGTAGCAATATCATTCCTTCCTCTGAAATTAGATCCATTTGGACTACATAGAAACTCACTTTATTTTGACATATAATTTCTAGAATGACTCTCACTTTTATCCATGTAATATTCTTTTAAAATCTGGCTAATTAAAATTCAAAAACACAAAAGATTTTAAATGTTATTTTCCCAATCATTAGAACGTTACTCTACTCTCAGTTGAAAAATAGAAATGTACACAGATAAAGCTACGGTACCCATTTATAATAGCGTTATATGTTATCTCTAAACTTATTTTACTCCATATAAATACGTTTTGCCATATAACCTACTTTAATCTGCTCTCCCATTTATCTGATGCTGTTAGGTCTAATGTCAGCATAGATATGCAGAACTAAAAGCAGAATTGAAGATTCAAAATAATGTGAAATGCCAGTATCCGCTTTTGAAATCAAGGATAGGATGTTTAAATGAAACTTACATCGAAATCGTTTATTGCATCAAATTGTTATTTTCACAAACGTGTTTCAGTATCATAATAAAAATCATTGTCGATACAAAGGCAAATTGAATTATCCTTTCTGTGGACAAAATTACAAGGCACATATCCACTGGGTTTTTTAAATATTATTTGATATACATCACCACCTTATGACAATAGACATATAAGATACAGGTTGGTACATGTTTGAAAGATTCAATAAGATATAAATGAGTCTAGTATTGTTTTGTCTGAAGCCAGATCACCCATCTTATACCCGGACTTAAACTGTTCAAATTGTAAAGCCTACTTAGACTGTCTGTTTAAATTAAGAAATAAATCTAACTAGAAAGTGTTCATGTTGAAATTAACTTAATTAATCGTGAAAACAGGTATATAGAAACATCTATTTGTCTCGTGAACTACATGTAAAGGCTAATCAAGCCAATAATTAGAGAATTAAAGGAAGACCTATTGTTAACCGGCCGATTATTCTATAACACTAATTATTTCACTTTTATGGACAATCATTCCTGATATACACGATATAAAAAAAAACAAAAGATGACAAAATATACAAGTTTGTGAACGTGAAGATTAAGGAGAATCGAAAAAATTTCCCGACCTGGCACACACAAAGACCTTTTCCATCTTATAGAGTGCTCTATAGAGTGCAGGAATTAGGATGATCTATGTCATTCAATTAGCAGTATATTATTATTCATCGAATACTTTAACCTTAAAATCGGGTCCCACTATTACACAGTGTCAAGAAAAGAAAGGTGAAGTATGGTACAATGTGTCATGATATAAATTATGATGTATTCTTTATTACAAAGTATAAGATAAATGATAAGTTATAGTAATAAGAAAGTCAATATCTTAATGATAACACATGATTTATTATGTATCAAGAGATTAGTATCACCTTTATATCATTATCGCTCTGCTACACATAATCATATTCTCATATTCTCTTAGTTCAGCTTTTCAGTATTTGTACTTTATTGGTTCTTTATATAGGAAATAATTAGAAACTTGGATAAGTCAATATATTGCACAATTAGGTTTACTGATATCATAAACGTATCGATCATATGAAGAAGATTTGTTGTTAATAATAAAAAAAGGACTAGAAGAAGGATTTGGCATCAGGATATGTTCTCTAGACAATGTATTAACTTGAACGAGTTCTATGGCTTTAATACAGGTTGTACTGAACCAAATAAAATCTCGTCAAATATAAACTGCATTCCAGACACACTGAAATTAGATGTCAGTATCGTTTATATACCCTCAGCAGAATCATTAGAAAAGATCGATCCGATTCTACTTGGACATTATTATAAAAATAATTAGGTGAAATTGTCATTGACCTTGTTCTGAGATGCTTAAATTTAGGGGATAGAAGATACTCCCCGAGTATGGGAGCCGCGGTGGCTTAGTGTGTTAGATGTTTGCTAGCTTAGCTGAGGGTCAAGGGATCAATCCAGGCAAAGGTCAAGATGAATTTTTGGATTTTTAAACCGGTTGACTACTGTGATAAAGGTCGGAGGGGATGACGTGGAAAAGGCCTGTGTATGTGTAAGATCCCTCGACAGTTGGAAAGAGTATCTGTCACAGTCCTAGAAAAATGTCCCTCATTGCAACCCACAGGACGTAAATCTATTATATTTATTTACTGTCATTTAAATCAGAATATTCAGAATCGAATAATATGTTGTTTGAGATAAAAGTCATCCGTCTATCAGTTATCCCAACAACATTAATATAAAGAGAATAGTTAACGAACTATGAATTAAGGTTACTTTAACCATCCAGAAATGACGCTGCGTTGTAATAAAATCATTAACGGCATTTGTAAAACTTTGTAGGAGGCACATACAGTGTATAGAATTACATTTGTAAAGAAGAAATTATCTTAATAAAAATATAAAGTAGTGTGTGAGCAAATACTAATTACGCTTGTTATCTCGCATCAAATAATGGTTTTAATATGAAAACTATCACGTTTTATTTGAATGAATCTTGTTTTTATCCCGTCTTATTGTTTAGACGGTATAAAACATTAATTGAAGAAGGAGGTCACTACAAAGAATAATTACTAATTCCATTTTTGAACTTTTTGAGATATTCAGTCAAATCGTTTGCTTTTGCCTTCTCAAAGATTTACCTATACACCTCGGACACAACAGTGAATACTTTGTGATCAATCTTCCGTTTGAAAAAAATTACCACCATAAAACTATTTGATATTTATCTGCAGAAAGTATGATTGAAAGTCATGAAATGAACTAAATATTTTTGGAGAAAACTTCAAGTTTACACAAATACAACTTCCTGTTTATGAGAGATGGTAGTAGAAGTTTATAAGGCTTCAAATATACTCGAATTGATTCTGTCTCCTGTCTATCAAGATAAAAGAAGAAGAACTGAACGTGTGAAGATTTAAGAGGAAACATCAATATTGAGAAGATTTACATAGAGATAAAACATTTCTTTAATCTCAAAATTCACATCAAAATAGAATTTTACATCGGTATAAAGGAAAGTCCAGACACCATGTTAATCGGCAGTTCATGTTGAAAATATTCTCCATGAGATTAGATTTAATACCGTTTCTTGTAATCGCTTCAATGCTGATTAATGACATTTTACTATTACAGTTTAACTGCCATAATGTGTACTCAGTAACGTCAGAAACGATTATTTGAGTAATGAAAAATGGAAAACGTCTCAAAGAAGTATACATCATCAGCACACTTGAAAATATAACCATCGATATTTCAATAAATACCTTGACAAAATGGAGGAGTATATGAAAAAGATGTGATGTTTGTGAAGTCGATGCAGCACTCATTTAAATGATTGAAAATAAGAATCAGTACTTGATAACGATGCTAGTAGACAAAAAGTATCAGACATCAAAATCTCGTTGTGAGTTAACCTTTATGAACAAATTGCATAGAAACGAACTAAAAGTTTGTTTTAAATAGCGAGAAGAATTTGTTATTTGCTATTAAACATTCGCCCATCTTGAAACTACATATCGTCACCAGCCTAAACGTGCCAGACGTTCATCCCAAACTTCTAAACACCGTTGCTGAAGGAAAACGTTTACCAAACAACAGAATAAGAATATGAAAGCACGGTCATTATTGCTTGCAGTGTTGTATAAAAATTTGAAGAGTATAACATCATTCTGTGTAAGAATCTTCTACTGTTGATATAAAAAAATTCGATTCCAGACATTAATAAGTGTTATTTGTATAGATATTAAATATATATAGACTCTGATGTTACAGAAATAAAAATATGTTCACGGCATTATTAAACTATTAACGAGATAAAATGAACACTCTAAAGAGTAAAATTTAATTTGTTTAAGAATTAGTATCTACTTTAGCTAGTAATATTAGAATATTGACAATGGATATAGCACATCATCGTCTGAAATGTATAGTTCTAGTAGACTTTACATCAAATATAGACAGACAATATTAGTATTCGTATCTAAATACGTGTATAATATTGACCAATGAGAAATGAAGGCTTCAAATTATTTTCAATATTTCCTAAAACAGAAGTAATTCAAGATCTTCCCTTTTTCGATAGAAAACAATTTCTCATTTGGCAACTTCCAAGCAGTTTCGTTAAAGCTGAATCTTCCTCTTTGATGAATGAATTCGTGTGACTACTTGAATTTTATCCTATTGAATAACCACCTGATTGTGACCTTGTTTATACAATTTATTATCATACTGTGGCTGGGTGCATTTTAAAGAAACTTAGTTATTTTATTCCAGTCTTGTCTTATCTAAATGCAACACTGAACTTGCCTGATACTAATGTTCTAATAATCGTCCTCTCTTAGTTTCTTAACTGAACTGATCTCACTGGAAAAAATCACCTTCTGAGATAAGCCAACTTAGTGAGTTTTCAGTGAGTTCGATCACCTATCAAGATAGTTCATCTTTATTACGTTTCACATCCAGTTCTTTACTTTATCGTGTGTATATAAATAGATTTATATATTATAACTCTATAGGTATATCTAATTGTATAATATAATATTATTACATGTTTTTTAATTCAATATATAAACTGATACGGATATTTCACCTGTGTTCAACGTAAGATTCTGATGGTATAATAATGTTTTATCACCCTTCAAAAAAAAAAAAAAAATTATAAAATAAAAAAAAAAAGATAAAAAAAAAATATTCTTAAAAAAAATAAATACTGCATTTGAAGTGTCAAAATGATGTCTTATGTGAAATTTAATTTCAAAATCTAATCGAAAACGAGTGAAGTATGAAATGAGAAAATGTTATAAAGTTTAATGGGGATATTTGATCTGATAATCAGTTTGAAGAATAATTTCCTTTTTCAGTGTTGATCAAATCAAGATCTCCATTTTGCTATAGATAAGTATTGAAATATTAGTGTCAAAGACTTGAAAATAAAGGAATGACTGTTGAAAATATCGCATAGCTGTTTTTCTGGTAGATTCCATTTTGAACGAGTTGGTCATTTCAACTTGAAGTTAACAATTGGACAAAGAAAAATACTTTGATATGAATGTGGACCAAACATTATGGTTTTGATAAGTGACGGCAAATCTATGGACAAAAATGACCCAAAAATGAAAAGGAAAAACCTTCCTTGGCTTGTCCTGACTTAAACCTACAAATCAGTCATTTTTCTACTAGTTTCTTAATTCTAATATTGCACAATGTTCCACTGTCCGGTATTTTTTCCAAACACAGACCTCAGGCATTTGACACATATTTTGTTAAAACTAGAAAAGGCAGACTCATTTTATTGAATTTATTGGATCATTCTACGAGTATTAATCAATATATTCATACGCATATTATGTTTCTCTAATATCTGATCAAAAGCTTAGCCTTTATCGCGTTAACAAACCATTTGAGTAATAACCCATAAACCGTTCAATTCAATCAGAATCAATACATAAACTAAGCAAGTTTCGTAAAAACAAATCTGAAGCCTGTTTGACCTAGATTGACGCAAGTCCAGGAAAAATTAATTCCAAAATGCACAGATCCCTACATATATATGTGTACCAAGTTTACCTGATCAATATTGAAAATGGAAAATCGACCTCATACGTAAGTAAACTGAGATTCACAGGCAATTAAATGGACCTCCGGACGGACGGCCAGAAGCGACAAAATGTGGGTTTATACAGATGAAACGAAAGGGAAGCGAGACAGAAAACACATCGAATGAAAAACTCTGAGCTAGCAGAACATGAGCTAGTAGTAGGTTTAATTATTTTATAATTGTAGGTCTGGTTTCTATCATAGTTATATTAGTCATACCGTATATCAATCTTTTGTGGAATCTCGATTAGGAATTTTAATACTAGTGAAAACTACTGTTACCAAATAAAGCAGGCTTAATTGTTTTAATTTCTGAATCTTAACCAATATATAATCATCGTGTACACAAACATACTGTGGTACAAACTATCACAACATATAAAAAGAAATTTGATTATTCCTTAGACTAATGATAACTACAGACTTTAATTGTATAACAATGCAAATATATATTAGAACATCTAAAATAATTTTATATGGTATGGTAGGTCTCGAATATTACTTGTTTACTCAGAATTGGCCCTATTGATAACAACTTAATAACAGAGTCAAGCCAATACGAACTGCTTCTTATACTCTGACGTGAAAAAACAACCTTTCTTGTTTGTAAATGGATATTTCAAAGTCCTCGATAGAACGTAAAATATACTCCATAATGTTTGCCAATCCGTCTGTCGGGTTCTATCGGACTGTATTTGATAATCACATTCCGTGAAATAATTAAAATTATGGCTATTGAAACCAAGGTATAAAACGAAGTTCGTTATAGCCTGACACAGTGTAGATCTAGTGATAATTGTTCGATCCACAGAATGATCTGTTATTTTTGTACATTTCCAATCGTTTCTAATCTACAATGAAACAATCTATATGTGCACAACGTAACATCACAGTGTGTGAAATCTCACTTAACAGTAAAAGATTCTACCACTTCCTCACCCATAATTCAATTTGAATCAAAGCAATTTCAAGAAGTCAGATAAAGGAATGGCATAAACTTCGTCAACTAATTGAATTTCTCAGAATATTTTTTCTATTTAAATTCTTTCTTGATATGTCATTTAAGTAAATCACGTCTGTATTGTGTCAAGCGAAAAATCGTAACCTGAAACACCATTAGCTTGCTGGCCAGAGCTAAATTGATGTAATAGAATAAATTTTATTACTGGTAACAAGTATTTATTGAACGGTGTATGAATATGTACCTCAATAACTGTTCGCGTTCCTACACAAAAACTTTAACTAATTGATGTGTGTTAATATAAAATTCAATATCTCAACACCATTTTCCTTTTTGATCAACACAAAAGGTCGAATTTTTTGCTAAATGC
Organism: Nipponacmea schrenckii; assembly: GCA_030562195.1. Lineage (NCBI taxonomy): Eukaryota > Metazoa > Mollusca > Gastropoda > Lottiidae > Nipponacmea > Nipponacmea schrenckii. The sequence continues at coordinate 43,624,570 of JAUJPP010000003.1, read as the reverse complement.
CTTAATCTGCTAATTATTGTAGGAATTTCCCTACGAAAAATATTATAGAAACTATTACCGAAAACGACTTGAAGAGATGGCAAATAAAGAGTAATTCAGAAAACCAACAACACCTCGTTAAAACAACGTTTAATTAAGAACTGCCAGCAATCATATGAATCAAATTAGACGTTGAAACCTTTACCAGCCAGTCCAGAGCATCAAACATCTCACTAAGTGTGAAAAGAACGCACAGAAAAAATTCACAGTGTTGAAAAACTATATTTAACAAAAAGATTCTTTGATAGTTATACATGTATTCATTTCACCTATTGTTCAGGACGTGTTTTGGTACTTATAAAGTGTATTTATAATAAAATGTATGGACTATCGATCTCTAAAATATAAAGAACACGTCAACAGAATAAACTAAACAAAGATATCAGAAAAAGAACAATTGGCACCATCCGTAAACTAGGAGTCAAATGGGAATATAGTCCGAAATATATGGAAGCCGACTGTTGCCATATCTACTCTTGAAAAAGCAAGTGTAATAAAGACTGTGGTAGGCTTCCATAAATTGCTTATCTTCCAATTTCTTCTCTTTTGTTTTGATATTCATAATTGTCAGCAGTCATTTGAATCAAATTTGTCAATTAGTCGTTGAAACCTTTACTAGTTAAGATACACCCACTGCTCTAACAATTTTGATTATTGGTGATGGTCGCAGTCGGCATCCATTTTGCTTTCCATTTCTTTTTTTGTTTCGATTTTCGTGACCTGTTCCCTTCCCCTACTCCTTGCTACTCACCAGTTCTGATTATGCTGACCTATTGGTATTAGATTTGGAACATTAATTTACAAATTATAGGCCTTCTCATCAGTTGGTGTATTGTTCAGACGCATAAATATTCAAAATAAAGTTTGGAAGGAACGTAATTAAAAAAACATGTTACATTATTTAAAAGATAAGAAAAAGGAAAATAGTTATTACCCATCAAGATGTTACATGTTATTTCAATACGGATCCCAAGATGAAGGTTTCATAAATTACAGCTAATATAAAACAGAATAATTACAGCAGTTTAAATGGCACGGGGAGTAAAAAGGTTGAAGATTGTGAAAGTTTGATGGATATTGTCACCTACCGACTTGTCTCTGTTGAATTGTAACCAGATTTATGGCTTACAAATCACTTTCTATTTTGTCGCCTTCTCCAATAAACATAACCTCTGCTATACACATTTCTTTCTCGAGAAAATCTTCAAGGAAATCAAAGCTTTTATCACGCGAGGTTTATCATAAAAAAACTAATATTAAACCATGTTGTCATCTTAACATTATCGCAGTCGACAAAATATCTTAACTTTAAAAGAGATTAATACTGCCTTTATACAATATCGGAATCAAATGTCGAAGTTAATCAGGATGAAATCCCCAGTGGGTCTTAAAGAAATTATGACTAAAACATATATCAGAAATAAAAAGAAAAGGCGTAATATGAGTTGAAAGAAATTAGTAAAGAAGTTTAAGGAGAACAACAAAATAATTGATGAGCATAATATTATAATCTAAAACAATTGTCTTCTCACCTTTAGTAATTTTCATAATGTACAGAAAATTTAGATGTGCTATATAGACATTGGTCCTGATTTAAAAGTGAAATGCAAAAATTTCAAATTCGATTTGTTTGAAGCAGCAGATAAAGAAAAAAATGGTGAATACTAAAACAATTATAGAAATCCAATCTGAGCATGTTGAAATTTTGTAAATGAGTTAATAAATGTGAGAATTATTTCGTTAACATTTTTATAGACAAGGCAAGTAAAGTGATCTATTTATCACAGACAGAATGCTTGAAGTAATTGAAATATGTAGATAGGTTGTTGGTTGATCTATTACCTGAGATACAAAAGTAAGGAAATGATAGACATCGTGTCATCACCATGTTCGTGTTAAAAGGCCATATCGTTTATCAGATCTTACAGAACCAATACAATCCATGTGATCAATTATATTTGAACATTCTTCATCAAGTCATTTTCTATGTATAGACCGATTCCAATTTCAGCTTTCAAAATGTTATTAGAATTTATTGCAATTCTTTAATTCACAGAAATAACTACCTTCTATTCCAAATGTTAGGTGACTAGTGTACATTTCACTGTTTTACTCTTTTACCCATGTACGCACTCCTACAAACTAAATGAAGAACAACAAAATCATTTCAGTGACCAATAGCAATGCCTTTATAATAGGGGGTATGATTCTGAATCCACCATTGATTAATGATAAATAAATCAATTCTACTTTAAATTAGTCCATAACATTCCATAACTTACTGTGATGTAACACACCTTTAGGACCTCAGCATGTTTTATCAAATTGAATATGGAAGCTCTCGGTGCACTACCTGACACTGCTGTACCACTTCATATACATGTATCTAAAAGAACAATACTGTTCTTCTGACATCATCAAATACATCAAGTACATTTGGTTTTAATATTAAGAACAGGAACACCACTATTGACAGAGTGCATTAAAGTTTAAAAATACGTTGCATCAATTATTGTTCAAGCTGGAATGTGTTTTAAGAATTATTGTTTCTTGTTCATCTGAATCAAGACCCTTTCAATATAAAATTCGTTTCTTCGCACCAACTGTGTTGTGTTTAGATAAAGAACAATGGAAAGGTTCCATAGGTTATTTTTCAAAGACGAGAAAGAAAAACTATAATTCTACGTAAAGAATATAAAGGATGTGGTGAAGGCTGTAGAAAGACAATTACAGTCAGACATCTTTGTTTCATTATGTTTTCAAGAAAACCCATTTAAATTATGAAGATGACTTGTTTTTTTTTTCATATATACTAAAAATGAGTTAATTTGGAATTCAAAAGATAAAATGACCTGCATGATAATTGCATGTTATGCCTAACTTGATTTTGCATTTATTTTAAAATCGGAAAGAAAGGGATTTTTTTTTCACTTTCATGTAAGATTTGTCATTATTTCTATTTCTGTATTTCCCATTAGTTACTTCTACATATAGAAATATAGCCTTTCAAGTTGACTTTGATTCTAACGAGAGTCTGTGAGCATTTTATAAACTTAAAAGGCAGAATTCTGGTTCTCAGAATACAAGAGCAGAACCCAACTGTGCAATGTGCTGGATTGGGTGTTGTTGGTTGAATTAAAATATACATGTACTTCAAAACTCGATGATAAGATATAAATGGAGCAGGGAATTTGCTATAGATGTTTCTTAGTACCTGCATACTTAGTTCAGAGTTCAATAGTTCTACAGGGCATTGACGAAAGAATGTTTCTTTATGTCATAAGTACCTGAATGCAAGATCAGATCAATGTGGCATTTGAGATATAAGACGCAATTTGTTGCTCTTTGTAAAACTTTCCATCCATTTTCTTCGACCAACAGATAGCGACTGTAGACTAATATTTTACAGTTCAAATGAAGTTAATTCTTGAGGGAATAATATATAATAACTCTAACGTCCCATGAAGATACAATTCTGTAATCAAATTTTCATTGAAAGAAATTGTGTATAATACATTACATAAATATAAAAATAACTGTATCTAAATATTTAATACTTATATTGAGAGTCTGGTAGAAAGTTATTTCTCGTCAAATATGACACTTTCTGTACAAGTTATTAAATTACCAATAATACGAGTCTTTTTCTTTTATCCCATGTAATATTTCTCGTATTAGCAATTGATAGACATATAGTAAAAACTGATAGTTACGGTCACAATCGGACCAGTGTTAAAGGTTGGATGCCCATAATTGTTTTTACTAGAAATGTTTAAGAAATAAACAGCTACTTTGGTACGTTCATGAAGAAAGTCCTTGGACAAACCCTTTGGTATTTGACCTGATTATCAGTGCACATATAAAACTGAATCCACTGAGAAAAATAATAAAGAAATGACCAATTCGATGCCACAGGACTTAAACACACTGACCGAGATTAGAATCTATCCACAATATTAACATCAGGTAACAGCCCAACCAGAAAACCATTAAAAACAACAATATTAAATTATGAAAAAGCGACCTGAAACACCACTCAATGACACGATAACTGTCCCCATTGATCATTCGGACAAATTTTGACCATTATAATATTGCAGAATGATGGAGAATACTGAAATCTGTTCAGATTCATTGGAGTGTTCATGTAAATTTCCATGTTCAACAACAATATTCCAACTGTTTAGACTATTACAATTCTATCATGAACACCATACATCAAACGGAAACTTCATTAGACATAGCTAATGTCGAGGGTTAGTTATAAGTTACATTGCCAATATCCACTGAGAAAATCAAATAGTGAGAAAATATCATAAAATACTGACTTTCTGACGAATCGGAAATAGAAGATACTAATAATGTCAAGACTGAGAGAACGAGAATTACAGTAGACCATTAGATTCCAACCACCAAACACAAGGAACATTTAATTGTATTGAACTACTCGTATTTATATATCAGCTCCAAAATACACAGTATTTTGTTTATGAATCACGTAAACCCAACATTCAATTCTTATGAAACTAAATCTGTGTAAGTTTGCCTTTGCATAGCTTAGTGTAAAGGTTTTACTTGCAGTGACCACAATTAGGAAGATAAATTCCAATTTCAAAGACCTATTATATCGCCCCTTTTATTGCTGAAATATTACAATATCATAGCACATGGACAGACATAAGATGACGATCCTTTTGTTTTCAGACAATACAAACAATGTCTATTCCCTGAAGGATTTTCATTGATAGAAAGTAATTGTTTGATTAGAATATAGTAGACTGTATAACCTATAGGTTTGTATTATTATTATTCAAACGTTTTCATGGTATAAAAGAATCATCACAATCTTGAAAAAGTACCGTTACAATTGTAATACATTTATTTTATATTAAATATGTTTAGAAATGTATGACGTAATAGATTAAAAAGAGATCCACTTGGTGCTAATAAAGATAAGTTTTCAAGGCCAAGGCACATACTTGACCTATTTGGTTTTCTCATATTCGGACCGTATAGGTCATTAGCATTAAATTTTGTTAGAATGAATAATACCAGCAACTAATGGCAACTGCTTTTTCAAGTCGTCGACTTTTCAGATTGATTAAGGTTTCCTAAAACTGATAAAAGTCGTTGAAAATTCTATTGCTCTTTATGGCAAGGTCGACAGTGGAGTAGATATGTCCCATGTTACATTTTGTAAGTAACAATATTATACAGTAAGGGATAACTTTCAAGTGCATTAATATGAAAATTGAGATGTTAAATTGTCTGATTACCCCTAGTGAAATTTATCTATCATAATTATTACTATTATAATAGGTATGATAGATGTGAAGCGATTATCACATATCTTAGATAGATACGAGTTAATTGACGAGAGATAAGGGAATTCAGGTTCCAGATGAAATTAGGATTTTCTCTAAATCTTGGAGGATCTATCTCCCGAGTTGTATTATCGATTAATATAGGTTATATGACGTTCGGCTCTCATGGGTACATTGAACTATACAAGACGATTATATTCTTAAGGGTTATTAAAGTAATTATTTCGAATGATCTTTTCATTTAGATTTTGAGTTCACATCATTTCATGCCATTCTGCTACAAATTAGTAGCAACCTTTACCTATAAACTCTAAATCTGAAGACTTTAAATTCAAGTTCCAATAAAATATTGAGGAAGGACATTCTGAACTTTCTGGAACATCTTATTCCTCTTTTCATCCGATTTAAATGAAATTTGGTGAGATCGTATATTGACGAGATTTACTGTTTTTCAATAAACGGTTTGTGATTTATTGCCTCTATAACGGAAGCTTGAGTAAGGAGTTTTACGTTTGAAATGAACGTTATCTGAGTATTGAATAGAAACTTGACAGATGAATCATTATGATTCATGTTGTTCTTTATTGAAACCAAAGATGTCATGCTATGTGAACGTATGTACACTTTGCCTGGCAAGAAATATTTATCGTTTGCATTGAAGTGTACAGAAAAAAATCTCTTCGCTAAGTTATCAAACAATGAAATCACAGACTGTACAGATATTGTGTATTTAATCTGATTGAAGTAATCTAGTATTAATGCGTGTGGGATACTTGAAACAAGAAGAACTTTGAAGTGTATTCTATCTGACTTACTATCAAATTGGTGAGTGGAAAGAAGTCAGTTAATTAAGATGATTATATCTGTACTAGCATGTCAAACTACAATAAAAGTCGGTACTAATTTAACCTACAACATTTGATACTAGTTCCATGGACATTATTAGTCTAGTCACAACATATTATTCCATGGTCAACTATTGTATTTGTTTATTTATTACTTCTTACACTACACTTTAGATGTAGTGTAGTCATAAAACGTCACCTTGCTCTTTCTATAACTTACATTTAATGACTAACTATTGACTGAATTTATCTGCCTCTCTTAAATCGCTCTCACATCTATTCTAAATGCTTCATTTGAAATCAGTAATCAACATGACGTGGAAAATCTGCCGTATAATATCATTGAGTCAAAACTAAACGGACACCATACTTTTTATACGCCTACACATTAATAGCTGTTGCCCCTGTCCGTCCCCTTTGTAATCACCCAAGGATGAATCCTATTGAAAATCAAACCAAAAAAAAAAAAAAAAAAAAAAATCAAAAAATATGTATCTTGAGTTATTATCTTTATAGAGAGCTGGTTTCTTGATGGCTATCAAGCGAGTCGGCTGTCATTATAAAAATGCGGGTGTATTACGATGGTCATGGCTATTTTGTTGTCTTTAAAACAGGAACTTGATTTAAACTGTCTTACCTGTATACTTTGGGAAATCTTATTTTCTCCCTGAACTGGTTTGTGTTTATATTTCATGTATACAATAAGAGCTAGAAATAACACAGTTGAAAATAGAATATAAAATCCAGTCCCGAAACGTTTTCTAACCATTTCCAATCATTTATACCATTCTTCATTCAGCACTGGTATGTAATAATATTTATAAAATACAATTCCTTATTCCATTCTTCTACAAAAAAAAAAAAGATTTAATGCTATCGTAAATTTAATGTTTGACAGTCGAGACTGTAAAGTAATTATTTAGTCTACACAACTTCCCTGGTTGGTTTTATGAAATGATGAATAATGTGAACTAGAAGTAAGCAAAGTCAGATAGAATTATAAAGCATTTTATAACCTGATTAATGATTCTGATCGCTTATAGAAGACTAAAGCGTTTGATTTCATGTTCCATTAATTTTTCCTAATGTTATATTTTATGAAAAAAGTCACAAACTAAAATACGTTTTTTACTTCTTTTTTGTTTGTAACTTCATTCACAAAAACCTGACATATTATACTTGCTTTATTCAGTTACGGATAAAGTCAATTCTAGATCTGCTTGAAACGAGATTACAAACCTGCTCTTTATTCCCGTTAATGACGTTATTTCCATCTGCAAGCATAGCATTAGACGCCCGTCATTATTTGATTTTTCTTTTTAATCGGCAGGAAGCAAATCATACCTATTATCAAAATTCAGAATTCCAACCATCATGCTAATACAATTTTATCCGACGGGCTATAAATTCTAATATATAAAATCAGTAGGGAAGGAAAAGATATACGGATAAAATTAAAGAAAAACTTAAAGTGTGTCTGAAGTCCAATATGTCCTGAAGATCTAAAAATCTAAAATTATTTCTTACATTCGTCGGTTCAAAAAGTCTTCATCAGGACTGAAACGTATTAAGTCCATACTTGATTGAAATAAAGTAGTTGAAGATGACATCGTCTACCACTTAAACAACCAGAGAAAGTGATTTCCTTGACAAGAAACAGTTATTAAACCCGAAGCGTTGCTAGTAGAAAGTAGCAATTGAAAGAACTTGAAACAGCGCTATCGTATCTAATAACTTTTACCTTACTTTATCAAATTACACAGTTTTTCTTTTGTAATTTGGACAAACTATATAATTAGATTTCTATATTTGTTGAGTATTAAGTGTATGTAACAAGGAATAAAGCCACGTCTTGTCTTAACAACAGTCATTAAAGTGAAGAAATGTGCCGTGGGCTAAAGGATATTTGAGTTCTACTAGATATAACATGACGTTTTTCTACATAATTTCGTCTTATAGTGAACAAGATTTTTTTTAATACAGAACATCTTTTAAGATTATCATATTCTGAAATCATTTTCTCGACTAAAGAATCTTGATATCCAGAGGCACTTCAGATTTGAAGAATTCATAACTATAGAATTGGGTTCTGATCTCTTGACATGATTCGAAAAGAGAATGGGGCTAGTCTAGATTTATTTCAAAGCTTTATAACTTACCCAATCATTAAGCGGATCTACAATGATAAAATTTTGTCAAAAAGGGATCCAGAAGTTTCAAATTATTTTAATTTCCGTGTTTTATTTACAGATAAATAGAAAAATACCCTTTGAGCAGATTTTATTTCATCACAGCGTTTGATCCTTAATTGACATAATAACATAATGTACTTGTGTTTTTGTCGACTATCATTTCCTCTATATTCTAAAATCCTTTTAAGGTGATTAACTTGTTCGTTTATAGACTGCATACCCAAAGGTAGCTAGATGACATTAAAAGTAATCATCTTTAGGAAGAGAAATAATAATGTTTAAAATGAATATGATCGTTAACAAGTATATAGTAGGCGACATTGCCTGTTACAAAGTATTATGATAAAAGACCTAATCCACTGATTTATCACTTTCAGTCTAGAAAATTACTTGCTTTCATAGAAAACTAGAAATTTACATTAAATGTTAAAGGCCTCTGGAGAGCCGTTTAGATAGAAAAATAGATTACTACCTGTTCATTAAACAGACTAGGTAATAATATTGTAATATCTCTATTATAATTGTAACTTTATTCTTTATCAAATAATTTCTAATTTGATATCAAAATACAATGTGTCGACTGTATCAACCTGAAACTTCATCTAAGTTACACGTACCACATCAATAAATGAAAATTATAAATTAACACTGGTAAAACAACATCCCCAAACGTCTATTAAAGATCAACTTATGAAAACCAAGGTTAACAGTGTTAATCAGGGGTGGGGATAAAACGTGCTCTTTGTATATCAACGTTATTATTCAGTCGAACAATAATATAGAAACAATCATATATCTTATAGTGATACAAACAATAGAGTCTCTACGGTTATGGGAAGAAAAGACAAAGTGTGAAACAAAAAACATGCCCAGATGTTACATTTCTCTTGGGTTTTAACGTAACACTTCTGTTGGAGCAATATTTAAGTTTCATCAATTTCCTTTGTAATCGGTAAAGGAACAATGTGCCACCTATAAATGTTCATAATAATTATATAATGAAAATGATCAATTTATCTTTAACCCTTAGTGAATCAAAGAGTATTGCCTAACATTTGGATAAGTTCAATGGCATAGACGTGGATTAATCAAAATGTTTTTTGTTACTCTATGTGCATCACACTGTTATCGTTTATTAGAATCTTAATCCATACTTTTTGGAAAATGTTTGAAATATTCCAATCAAAATTCAATTTCATATCCCTGCAAAAATTTGAAATTGTAATATGCAAAAGTAAAATTTCTGCGTGCAATGTTAATTCACATCCATGTCGGATCTATTGAACAGAAGGTTACTAAATTTGATTTCGCAAAGTAACCAAAAAGTTGTTTGAAAAGTTTTATCTATTTAAGAATTGTGTAGCGAAATTACAACTTACCAAAGTCATACTGAAGATGTAATAATTTCCCGTATTGGATAACAGTAGAATCTTAATTAATAACCATTATACAAATTAACTTAAAATAGATACACAAATATTATACAACCAGCTTCTACCACCGACATTCCCTATTCTCAATAATTACTCTTCATTCTACTTCTCTATGATTGGAGGAGGAAAAGCAGGAATTTCCTGTGGGAATCACGCGTGTTAACCAGATAGTTCAGTGTTGGAAAATATTGTCCAATATTTATCGTCCACATGTAATTTGAATACAAAACATTTTATAATATCAATCTATTAATCCTCTAATGACATTACTAGCCTGTGCTCCTTTTAACCTTTGCCCTGTAGCTGATTAATTTTCCATAAGTTTAATAACAGTTCAGAACACTATTAGTAATACCTTCATTTTATTCTCTTTTCTTGATTTGTGTCCATTTGGAACAACACTAAAAGTAAAGACTTAAAGAGGATTACTAGTTATATGGCAGACCTTTATCGAAACCAGTAACATTAAAAACCAGAGTAAATATAATGGAATGGAGTGGAGTGGAATAGAGTAGAATAGAATAGCATGCGATGAAATAGAATAGAATAGAATAGAATAGAATAGAATAGAATAGAATAGAATAGAATAGAATAGAATAGAAATGGAGTTTATGTCAACCAAATAAGTTTTTATAAAGAGCTGCAACCAACAATCTGTGTGTACATTTGTCATTACAGACCTGGTGTGAATAATCGTAAATCAAATTTCCTAGAGTGAGCCATTTAAATTTTGTAAAGGTCTTTTCTTGAAATGCTTTAGAATTAAATTACGCCATACCAGAGTGATTGTTTTCAATTCCATTCCCATTATTGCATGCAAAGATAAATGTGAACTTTAGACCACGATGAAATGCGAGGTTATAAAAAATTCCATTATTGTGAGTTCAATCTTCTTCTAGTTTCATATTGATGTCTTTTTATTACATTATTATGGTCGAATAAATCTTCTCTTTTTATCCATTAACAGACGAAATGTAGCGCGATGTTGTATTCTTTTAAAATTATTTTTATATTAAATGAAATCTGAGGTAATATCTTTCAAGTTTTAAAAGGTTTGTTCTATTTGATATGACAGTAGTGAGACAGTGGGATGACAGGGTAGCTTCAATCACTAGCACTAACACTATATTTATATCAAAAGAGTCTTCAAACGGTTTAAAATCTATAGAGATATTTGAAAATAACCTTTTTTCCTTTCAGAACCTTCATTAACTCTATCCAAGTACAGGGGATCAAAGTAATGATAAACCTGCCCTTCATTTCTAGAATGTCACAGATCCATACTGATTGAGAATCAAAGACGTGGAATAAAGAAATCAGTGTTGCCAATCAATGATGGAATGATAATCACAGGGAATAAGAGAATTTGCTTCATTGAGTATACTAGGCACACAGTGAAGTAGAAAAGTGTTTTGACACAAGGAGAATGGTTGCTGGTAGTTGTCAGTATTTGATACTTTAAAAGAAAGACTATAAGAGTAATGATAATTGATTTATGTCTGATTTAGTGAAATGGAATTAGTTGTGAAAGCTTGTCTAGTTCACCTCATGCATTTAAAACATTGGACGTTCAATAGAAGAAGATAACTAAAGGTGGTCTATTAAGGAGAGAAGGAGGTCTTCACTGGTCATTAGAGTGAACTATAATTATATTATCTCTACAGCTCACTTGTAAATCAGATCATCTCATATAATAAGATTTCATATTGGAATTACAACAAGTGAATGGAAACTAGTGTTGATTGATATGAATAAAATATTCCCGGACAGAAAATCTACGTCTCTTTGGGTTTTTTTAAATTTTGGCCTAATAGAATAGTAGAAGTTTTTTTTTTTTTACTTTTTCTGATTATTATGTTGTTATTTTGTGGTTTTGTATGAGAAGTCCTCAGAGCTAGATTGGTAATCTTTGGTATTATTGGAGAGTGGAATTTTTTATTTCCGGTTACAAACAATGTTAATGATACTTCCGACTTTAATAGATGCCAGAAGCATCTGTATTAGATTGTTCTAAATCATCAATAAAGTTTCTATAGTTGAATCTAAATTACTGAGCATGTTTGTCGATATTTTCGCATGATAAATCTGATATAGGAAATGGGTAGAAGTTGATTTGTATGTTTACTGTTTATAGTGACGGACGTAAAGCACGATAGCGTGTGACTTGTTGAGAAAAGGTGGACGTGGCTAGTCATGAGATGTGGTTATTAGTGGTCACCACCTAATACCCTTGAGCAAGTCTTCCATCATTAACTCGTGGTGTCAACATGATTTTACTGTTAGACTCTAGAGACTATCTAATGGCAGATGAAGGTTTAGTGTATCCTATCAAACAGTCGTGCTTGACGAAATCCATTAAGTTGTCGCCATTTTACGAATTATGATGTTGAACGACTTGCTATTGTGTAGATACGTTTGACATGAATAACATGAAAACATTATTAAATATAAGGTTTCGGTGTAATGTATATACATTGATTTACACTACGATGTCAGTGGTGATTTGTATGAAATGAGATAGAAATAGAAGTTTATTATATTATAACGTCGATATCAATACCTCATAGACTATGTGTTTATATTTAAAAAGTATGATTTCTATCAAGAGAATCACATCGAATTAGCTTCATGCTGGTTCCAGATGAAAAGTATTACATTTTGGAAAATAAGCTAAAAAAAATTCTCACTAATAATCGTAAGAGTTCCCAACCACGTTAAACTATAACGATCTTAGCGAAATTATTGCCAAAGTAAAAACCCTTACCTTTTGCTAGAGGAATAACTTACTATTTCTGTTATTGTTAATGTCTTAAAATGTTGAATACTAGTATGTCATGATGAACACTGAACTCAGACTAACGCTTATTCTCTGGTACTTTTATTAATGGATGATCCAATATCGTGACGAAAAAAGAATTAATGCTCATATACCAGAGTTTTGTTTCAGCGTTTATGGTGAGGTTATTCAATGATTAATATATAGTTATTATAACAGCATTATTTGATGACAATCACAGAATGTGTCAATCGTGACCGTATTTTCTTGACATTACTTTTCAATTCATCATTACATTATTGATATTTAGTATTCATCTCGAAGTTGTTTTGTGTTCATCATGACATGTACTTGTATTTAATATTGATCTGACGTCATTCTGAATTCATCATTACTGTATTGATATTTAGTATTTATCTTTTGTTATGTTGTATTCATCATGACATTACTTGTATTTGATATTCATCTTGACGTCATTCTGAATCCATCATTACATTATTGATATTGAGTATTCATCTAGAAGTTGTTTTGTGTTCATCATGACTTTACTTGTATTTGATATTCATCTTGACGTCATTCTGAATTCATCATAACTGTATTGATATTTAGTATTTATCTTGAAGTTATGTTGTATTCATCATGACATTACTTGTATTTGATATTCATCTTAATATTATTCTTTGTTTATTATGACATTACTAGCAATCGATGTTCATCGTGGAACTCTTAGTATTTAAGAATTAAATGTCGGTCTCATTAGCATTGTTGGTGTGTAAACGCAATAGATTTATAATGATGATAATAATAAAAAAAACTCTTTATTTTACATGGGTCAGAATTAGGCCCAATACACAAGGACATGGTCCTGTCTCACATTCAGCCCATGGGACAGTACATTGGAAAAAAAGAAAAAAAAAAAAAGAAGACTAGAATTGCTTACAATTATGAACGTATTTCGAGAGCCTTAAAATATTATGTAGGCTAAATTTGCAATTACCTACATCTAGACAATATATTGAATATCATTTGACCTAGTTTTCAAAGTCATAAAATAATTAGGTCACACCTTCCGTAACGGTTAATGATGGCGAAAATTTGAAAATTATCAATTTTTGCTGTATTTAAGTACACTTATCTCTATGAATTTTTTAAGTAAGCCAAATTAAAAAATATCTACTCTTAGACAATATATTGAATATTATTTGACCTAATTTTCAAGGTCATAGATTAAGTGGGTCACACCTTCCGTACCCGTTAAAGTGACCTAATTTTGAAAAAATCGAAATTTAAATAATTCGAAAGAAAATACGAAATTTGAAAATCGGTCTCCAAGAAAAGGTAGATAATGATCCATTGTATCTATGTGCTAAATTTCATCAAAATCGGTCTATCAGTAGTGTCTGAATTTCGGATTTAAGAATTGTAACGAAAATTCAAAATGGCGGCCGATATGGCAGCTTGACCTAATTATTTAGGTCAAATCAATTACTATTGACAAGTTATTTATAAAACAGTTTTCACTTTTCACCTAGCAGTTATAGACCGGAAGTTACGTAATTACGTCATTTTAGGCTAAACCGGAAGTGGAATTTTTTTTCTTCACATTTTTTCAAAAATTATAAACATATCGCCTATCAACTGGTAAAGTTTCAAAATTTTACCATTTATATTAAAGGAGAAATCACGGTCTGAAATTTTTGCCGATGACCCTTGAATATTGAATTGTAAATCGTGGGTAAAATATTTAACCTAATTGCATAAAACCTATAATTGTTAGTTGACAAATACATTGAAGTTTTCAAATCTGAAAATCCGGTCAAAATCGAACTGAAAATAAACTTGCTAAAGCAAAAAAACCTGAACTTCCGGTTCTCACTTCCTGTCAGAGATAGAACTTCCGGTTTTGTTTTATTTGATAATAGAAATCATTCTAAGATCAACTGTAGATTTAGAATTTCTGCACCTTTTACCAGTTTGTCTGCAAACTCATCCAAGAATTACAAAAAAAAAAAAAAAAAAAAAAATAAAATAATCCGAACGATTACAATACGTTTTCGCCAAAGTCGAAATACGTAAAAAAGAAGAAAAGAAAATACATAATACTTCAATATGCAATTCGTCTAAAAATACAAAAGTACATGTGCATCAAATGGACAGATCTATGTTCCGCGATCAAGTACATGACCACAAAATAAATACTTCACAATTTGTTTAAAAATACACAAGTACATGTGCATTAAATGGACAGATTTTCAACGTACAATTTGTTTATAAAATGGACATATTATATAGTTCCCGCGGCCATGCACTCGATTGCCGGAAAACAAACCGAATAACTGAATAAATGATAAAGTCATTCAAAAGTAACATATTGAAAATTACAACTATTAAAAGGGAAGTAATTCACTTAGCCAGTGTCATTCCCTGGCAACCATTTTTTCTCCCGTTGATATTACACCATGATATTGTGCACCATGTGTTAAGCCAACAGTTCCTTGCCTTGTTTGTTTTAGATGAATTAACTAATTGTTTTAATGCGTCAATTGTTTTCTAAATGGATTCTACTAGAAATGATTGTTTTATGTCTGTCTTTTGTAAAGTTGGGTAAAAAGGCCGATTTTGAAACAACCTAAAGATTGAAATAAAAAAAAAAAAACAGAAATTCTGCCAATTTTAACTAGGTTTATTTCTTTTTAGGTATAAGTTTGTAACAGGTGAAAGTTCAACCAGTCCTGATTTGTTCAAACACGTTTTCAGTGTAAAATTTGGGAAAAATTGTTTTTGAGAAATTGTTTTTGAAGTGCGAAATCTGAGAAAATTAAATTGAGGAAAGAGTCTGACAAGCAAATATTTCGAGACAGGAATCTAAAATTTGGCAAAATGCCTATTGAGAAATTCTGTCAAAGTTTTGGTTTCTTTGCTGCCTTTAAGTAATTTTGGAAAGACTGACTTTAGACCTACTCGTAATGTTTGATACCTGCCTTGGCTATTTCCTTGATGAAATTTAGACAAAAATTATTTTGTTATGCATTTAATTTTGTAGCATTTTTCAATTTGTAATCAATGATTCTAAAATGAATTATTTTCCTATGCTAATTCCAGATTATATACCGTAGACAAAACTACAGATTTTAGAAGGTTATTTAGCAAAACACACATTCTGTGAATTGAACTGTGCTTTCTTAACCTATTATTAATATAAGGTTACAACATATAACCCCCTTAAATCAACTGGTCAGTCCTACCAACCAAATTTTACCCTAGAGGTAATAACTATACTAAAATGAAGTGTTACAATGTCATGTGTCTTATTTTCAGTTCAAAACAGATGTTGGTGTGAATGTCTTTTTTCATACCCCCATCACAATTCAAATTAATGCCTGGACTTTTTCTATTTTAAATTTTGCCATATGAATTGCATGATCCTTATATGTGATGTATAATGCAAAAAGATGATAATACGAAAAGATGATGCTGATAATACAAAAAGATGCTGATACTGCAAAAAGATGATGCATATAATCAAAAAGATGATAACAGAAAAAGATGATAATACGAAAAAAATGATGCTGATAATACAAAAAAATGCTGATACTACAAAAATACTAACAGACGGCAGTTACGGCGTTCCAGTGATGTGTTTCTATGGCTGATTTTTATCTGGCCATTTGTGCATTAGCCATTTAGCGTTTAAGCGATCGACAATACTGGATGTTTTACAGGTTTGATCAAGTTCAAGACCCTTGTACATTAGTAAATCAATAATAGTACATAATAGAATTCAAGAAGCTAAACTCTAGGATATTGTTTCAAGGTGTGATAAATATTTAATTCTGTTAATATACCTGTATTTGACATAGACTTTCATGATCAATATAATCCCATTCTTCAAATACTTTAACGATTATTCTATTCACTTCATCTTTCTTATAAAAGAATCTCTTGAGTAAAGTAAAGATCTATTGCAAAAAAAAATAATTATATATTTATAGAGCGTTGCTATGTGATTTTCGGGTGAATGATTTTACATTAGAACTTTATTCAGACATAAGAGATGAGAAATGGTAAGAAGTTTTTTTTTCTTTTACTATGCAGCTTGTTAATAATCCCTTCATTTATATGTCACTGCAGTCTTTAATTATCTCTAACTTTTATAACGGTGTGGTTTTATTCCATTTAGGTTTTCTTTTCGAGCAGTTGCCTCTTTTTATGTGTTGATTAGCAATAACAAGAAAATTATTTCCACATATACGCGGAAAATTTGTAGTGACTCTGGGTCGAATTTATTTTTACAAATTTCCCTTTATATGCCTTTTCACATCCAGTTTCTAGACAAATCTATAATTTTGATCTCAAACTTGATTCAATTCAAATTGGTACTATGAAGTGGTTATACCTCGTACAATGAATCAAAGTTTGGTTTTTGTATTTTATAAATTATATCTAGCGACATAATATACATAATATACGAATGTCTTATAGTTTAGCATGGGATAAGATGCTGAAAATGTCGTTTCGACGTCGCTGGTACATAAACAGTTTTGTCTACATATTCACTGTCAAACAGGTGTGTGCACCAGGATCAGATGTCTGAAAAGCACAGTCATAAAGCATTACTCTATAAAATCTCTACCATCTCTGATTAATTGAGTTCCTGTTATGTAGCTATACTGGCATTACTTACAAGAAATATATGGGCTTGGTAGGTACATGAATTGATAGGCATTGAAAGGGTTGCACAGAGATCTTGCGGCGTTTCTATTACATGATCTCAAGCGAGTATAAAAGGCAGTCAGATTTTCAGACAAAGTGTTGTATGAAATATGGAACAGCTTAAATAGCAGATCTCATCAGGAAGAATGATTCAAAAAGAAGCGCAGTTTAAAATCACGCAATAAGAAAAGAAAAGAAATATACATGCAGTAGAAACTTAGGTGTTGTCCGTCCGACTTTCATTTTAAGCTGGTCTCTTTCGTCCCTCATAATTCACAGAATAGCATCCCTTTCTAATTCTTAATTCTTTCAAGACAACTTTTTAATTTTATAGCAGTTTCTTTTCGAAAATAAATTACTATTGTTTTCGAACATATTTTAGATGTATGGTGTGCTTTCTATCTGCAAATATAGATTTGTAGATCTTTGTGGACTTAGTCAGTCAAACCGTTCAGTTATCTGCCCTTTGCGCAAACAAAGCTATTGTAATGAACATTCCTGCGCATGTTGTTAGCGAAAACAACATGGCTGACTTTGGTATCTAACTTCAACCATTATCTAATTCACGAGAAGAATATGCCGACATGTTTTTATGTTTTTCAGTACCGATCGGCTAAATGTTTTTTTCAACTGTGACAGAAATTGATGGATTTTTTACAAGATGTTGGCCGGGGCTTATTCGTATCCTTTATCTTCAAAATTTTTTTTTTTTTTGACGTTTCCAATAAAATAGTCAAGGATAGGAATCATACAACAATGGCCTGTCAACATTGACTGATACCATTTGTTATAGTTGTTTACTACATTAAATTTGCTTAACCTATATGAATTAGAAAGAAATACCAAACTCTAGAACAAGAACACCTGGATACTTTAAAAACAACCACTTATGATGCCAAAATAGATGTAATAGCTAAAGCTAAAAGATTATCACATGAAACAAACAGGAGAAGAAAGTAAGTCTAGGTTTTATGACAAAGTTTATAAATCTCTTTTTTGAAAGTCTTTTAGGTTGTCACTGTTGATGTCTAAATTGAGGAATTGAAATTTTGTGCTATTTATTTACTTGTTATCAATATAATTAATAATCAAGAGCAATAAGTGGTCATTATGTTCAATCTGAAATCTGAATAATTCCTAGATGATGCAAAACATCTTTTTTTTTTACCACTTTATTTTTGCTTAACCTACAATTGATAGCCCTCGACTACACTTGTAGTAATATAAGCTAAATATTACAAACAAAATTCCATCTCCTTTTCAGAGCTCAAGCTCTAAAACGGAAGAAAGAGGCTCAGACTGAAGAAAAAAGAAGGCAAGAAATTTTAGCCAAGCGCCATCAAGAACAGAAAATTGCTACTGAAAGATTTCAAAGATCACATATTCCTCACAGTCGACCTACTAGTTCAAAAACATATAAATATTCCTCTTCAACTGCTATTGATGATGCTTTAAGATTGGTTCGAGGTAGCCCTTCAGTTTCTCGTCAAAATAGCTATGTTTATCATGGTGGAAGAACCAGTCCTTTACCAGCAGGGAATTATCCTTCTGATCCCCTCAATAGACCCTATATTAATAACCATAAAACAAGGCACAATCGTCCTGTTTCACCAACGTCACCTCAATCAAGAGAACATAATGAATTGATGGATAAGAGTTTAAGAAATTGGAATGACAGTAGAAGTTTGTTTGAACAACAATTAGAACAACATCAACAGTTGTTGTTAGATCAACAACAGAAGTCACTGTTTGAGTTTAATGAAGCTATATCTAATGAAATAGCTAGTGATAGAAAAGTTAATGGAATTGAAGATGAAGAAGACAAAAATTTATCTCGAATTAAAAACAGTGAAAGTTTTTCTAGTGTGGATAGCCTAGAGGATAGTATAAACTTTAAAAACAAAAAGACTTTAAATGAAACTTACACATCTGATACTAGAAATGACATTGATCTTTTGGCTCATAATTTAATTTATCCTATTTCTGCTTCAAGTGGTGCCAAAGATTCATTTTATCTTGAATCTAAAAATGAAAAAGACTATAAAAAAACACACCACATAAACCAGTCTTATTCAGATATACCTAAACAGACAAACTCATATACTGGTTCCACTATACCACATTGTACTTCTATGATTTCTACTGTACCACATTCTACATCCATATCTGCTGCTGCATTAGAGTCTAATTCTAAGCCAATGTTTGTTTTAAATGGCCAATTTTTACAAGCCAATGTACCACCTGATGCCACTCTACAGGAGATAGAAAGACCAACTTCTCATGTTAAAACTTGGGTTGATTCAGAGAAAGCTGAAACAGTAACAAATCAAGCTAATATGAATAACAGGGTTCGAACAGTTTCAACTTATGATATAACTCCTACACCTCAAGTTAAACCTAGAACTATCTTTACTGGTACTTCTAATACCAATAATACCAACTCACTAAATTCAATATCCAATGGTACAAGCACTATAACAACCCCTTCTATTAGTTCAACCAGTGCCAAATATAGTTCAAGTTCACAGAGTACTAATGGTGTTAATCAGAAACCAGACATAGTTGCCTTTGATCCCAGCTCGTCTGGATTACGATACAATGCAGACTCTCAAATAGCTAGTACAGTATCAGTTCTGCCACAAAAACAAAATATGGTACCACATTCACAATATGCTGGAACATCTAGTTTGAGATATGAAATGGCAAACACTGGACCCTCTCCCGAGGCAGTAAATACCAATTCTGCATCCAATATGAAATATAAGTCTAGTATAACAAGTGACCAGCCTGTAGCAGAAGTGTCAAATAAGACGAGTGCCAGTAAATCTGTCAATGGCAGTATATTATCAGGGACATTACATTTAGTAAATGGACAATTAGTAACTGGTACTAGTACTTTTATAGCTACTAGTTCTCCTGATAAATCAAAAGTATCAAAATTCCCTGGAAGTTACGTACAAGCGGAGGAAACACCACCAATTATTGAACGTAGTGAGAGTAAAGAGAATATTGTTGGAATATTAAAGAAATCACCAAGTCTAAATAGTTTTAAGAATTTTGAAAGTCGAGACAGTTTAGAAATTATCAAGCTGAAAAGACAGTCATCAGAAGATAGTTGTAAGAGACCTAAGGTTAGTGAGGCTAATGCATTCTCAATAAACAGACCTCTTTTACTGATAAGTCAATTCTTTTGCTTTTGTTTAATCTTACTGATTTTTTTTGTTTGATTTTTGTGAAATAGTCCATGGATGCAGGTATTGAGAGTTTCTCATACAAAAGTTTGTAGTTGCTGGTAATTCATAATGATATAGTCAGATGACACATGACCATACAATCATTCTCTTACTTAAACACAAAATATTCAATATTTTGATATATATTATCTTATAGTCTGGCAAGAAAAGTGTAAGGTTTGCTGATCTCAGTGATGAAGAAGAACCAGAAAGTTTAATGTCATCATTCAGTTCTGATACAATTAAAAAAATTAATCTGAAAGGCACTAAAGGTAATTAGTCATTATTTGTATGATATAATATTAATCATTATAATAGATTAATTCTTGTTATCACAATGTGACAAATATAGGTATCATGTAATGGTATATAAGAATAAAAACTAACTTTTGATTAATTCACCTACCAATTTTACAGGAAAATCCAGACCATCATCAGCTAGAGTTGTTTCTAAAATGTCAAAAGTTCCACCATCAGCACCTAAACCTCCAAGAGCTTCTAGTGCTGGTACTATTCGATCTGGAAGTAAACCTAAAGCTGCTGCCCATATTATAACTCATGATCCATTCCAAACACAACAATCTGAAGAATATTATAAAAATTTACAATCACATTTAGAGAATAAGGTAACAGTGGTCAATAACAAATTTCTAGGTAAAACTGAGTTGTCAAAAAACAACCATATTGAAACAGAAGTTAATAGTAATAATTCAGTTCATATTGTTACTAGTAAACCACCTATACAATTGAAAATGACTAATGCTAGTAAACAAGTACCAACAGCTACTAATAGTACTTCACCTCCTCAACATGCCAGACCTGCTACTAATGGTAATCTACCAGTTTATGGTGAGAATGGTTTAAGAATTGATAGAACTCCAACAGATGATGAAATCAATCAATTATGGGAAACTATGAAGTCGTGTTTACATCCAGATGGTGATGACAGAAATTCTGCATCCCATGTTGAGTCAGATTCTGCATTAGTTATTCGACAGAAAGCACCATTATCCAGTACTGTTATTGATGGTGGATTATTAGGATCTGGTGGTCAAACTATTCATATTGGGTCTGGTTGTCAGAGAACTTCTGGTAAAGCTTCCAATAGTCGTCAAGTGCCTCAAGCACAACCCAATGGCTATCTACAAAAGTATGGTCTTCTACAACAAAGACGTCAACAAGATAAGTCAGCCAAAAATCATCAACCTACTGTGAAAAATGGAAACTTTATGCCTCAGATTACCCCATCTAATGCACCACCTACTAAAAAAGATGACTTAGGTATGTAAAGTGTACATATGTTTGTATAACTTGAGGTTAATTACCTATGTTGACTATTAGATAACAAAACCACCTGTAATATATCTCAATGCAGTCGTAAACATTTAATAGACAATTTTGCTGTACTGAATAATTTGTATTAAATTTCAGTGAGTGATAGTATGTCATTATTTATGATGGCTGAACAGTTATCAAACCAGGCTGTACCTGATAATCATATACATCAAGCTCTGGATGATCTTCAATCTAAACAACTTCACAATGGTCAAAAGACTAAAGGTATATTTATCACCTTATCATCAGTGTGTTAGATTCCTGCCTGCTGACCAAGTGGCTCAGTGTGTTAGATGCATGCTTGCTGACCAAGTGGCTCAGTTTTTTAGATGCCTGCTTGCTAACCTAGTGGCTGTGTGTTAGATATCTGCTTGATAACCAAGTGGCTCAGTGTTTTAGATGCCTGCTTGCTAATCTAGTGGCTTAGTGTGTTAGATATGTGCTTGCCAACCAAGTGGCTCAGTGTGTTAGTGAACTGGTTGCTGACCAAGTGGCTCAGTTTTTTAGATGCCTGCTTGCTAACCAAGTGGCTCAGTGTGTTAGATATGTGCTTGCTAACCAAGTGGCTCAGTGTGTTAGAAAACTGGTTCCTGACTAAGTGGATTTGTGTGTTAGATGCCTGCTTGCTAACCTAGTGGCTCCGTGTGTTAGATATTAGCTTGCTAACCAAGTGGTCAATGTGTTAGATGGTTGCTTACTTACCAAGTGGCTCCAAGTGGCTCAGTGTGTTAGATGTCTGCTTGCTTACTAAATGGCTCAGTGATTCTGATGCCTGCTAACTAACCTGATGGTCCAAGGTTCAATCAGGGCATAGGTTGAGATAATGCCTTTAGATTTTACAACCTAGACTTTGATAGAGATGGAGGAGCTGACATGGAAAATGCTTCTAGTCATTATGACAGCACAATAAACTGAGGCCCCAATAAGTAAAAGGCTCAACAGCTAGAAATGAAAATGCAGTAGACAAAATTTCTCTTATTGCACACTGGATGGCCTTGCCTATCTTCGTTACCCCATTAAATCATAAATATCCTTTCATTTATTTTTTATTTATACTTTAGTGCCTTCAGCTCTATCTATTGAAGAACAACAGTTAATAGACAGTTTAGATCGATTGAATGATAAACTCAAAAGTAAGTAATTGTTTATTTTTTGAAACATTTCTTTTGAAACATTTCTTTTGAAACATGTATAATGGACAATAAGCACAGTTTGATTATGTGTACACTTACATGTTTGATCTAATTTGGTTAATTCCAAATCTATCTACTTTTTGTGTTAGTTAAGTTTTAAAGTGAATATTAACTACTGTTATTTTTATCATTACAGTTACTGAAAATAGATATCCTACAATTAATCATCCTCAAACACAAACTATCACAGTGTCTAATACATCACAGGTAGGTCTATCTTTATTCTTATCATCAACAATTAATCATCCTCAAACACAAACTATCACAGTGTCTAATACATCACAGGTAGGTCTATCTCTATTCTTATCAACAATTAATCATCCTCAAACACAAACTATCACAGTGTCTAATACATCACAGGTAGGTCTATCTTTATTCTTATCAACAATTAATCATCTGCAAACCTAAACTATCACAGTGTCTAATACATCACAGGTAGGCCTATCTTTATTCTTATCAACAATTAATCATCCTCAAACACAAACTATCACAGTGTCTAATACATCACAGGTAGGTCTATCTTTATTCTTATCAACAATTAATCATCCTCAAACACAAACTATCACGGTGTCTAATACATCACAGGTAGGTCTATCTTTATTCTTATCAACAATTAATCATCTGCAAACCTAAACTATCACAGTGTCTAATACATTACAGGTAGGTCTATCTTTATTCTTATCAACAATTAATTATCTGCAAACCTAAACTATCACAGTGTCTAATACATCACAGGTAGGTCTATCTTTATTCTTATCAACAATTAATCATCTGCAAACCTAAACTATCACGGTGTCTAATACATCACAGGTAGGTCTATCTTTATTCTTATCATCAACAATTAATCATCACCAAACCTAAACTATCAGTGTCTAATACATCACAGGTAGGTCTATCTTTATTCTTATCAACAATTAATCATCTGCAAACCTAAACTATCACGGTGTCTAATACATCACAGGTAGGTATATCTTTATTCTTATCAACAATTAATCATCTGCAAACCTAAACTATCACGGTGTCTAATACATCACAGGTAGGTCTATCTTTATTCTTATCAACAATTAATCATCTGCAAACCTAAACTATCACGGTGTCTAATACATCACAGGTAGGTCTATCTTTATTCTTATCAATAATTAATCATCTGCAAACCTAAACTATCACGGTGTCTAATACATCACAGGTAGGTCTATCTTTATTCTTATCATCAACAATTAATCATCACCAAACCTAAACTATCACAGTGTCTAATACATCACAGGTAGGTCTATCTTTATTCTTATCAACAATTAATCATCTGCAAACCTAAACTATCACGGTGTCTAATACATCACAGGTAGGTATATCTTTATTCTTATCAACAATTAATCATCTGCAAACCTAATCTATCACGGTGTCTAATACATCACAGGTAGGTATATCTTTATTCTTATCATCAACAATTAATCATCGGCAAACACAAACTATCACGGTGTCTAATACATCACAGGTAGGTCTATCTTTATTCTTATCATCAACAATTAATCATTCGCAAACACTAACTATCAAGGTGTCTAATACATCACAGGTAGGTCTATCTTTATTCTTATCATCAACAATTAATCATCAGCAAACCTAAACTATCACAGTGTCTAATACATCACAGGTAGGCCTATCTTTATTCTTATCAACAATTAATCATCTGCAAACACAAACTATCAAGGTGTCTAATACATCACAGGTAGGTCTATCTTTATTCTTATCAACAATTAATCATCTGCAAACACAAACTATCACAGTGTCTAATACATCACAGGTAGGCCTATCTTTATTCTTATCAACAATTAATCATCTGCAAACACAAACTATCACATCATCTTGCATGTTGTAAGAAATGTACATTGTCACAGATAATTGAAGTCCTCTCTTCTTTTTTATTTATTAGCTTATCAATAGGAAAGATGGACATTAAAGTTAAATCTGGTAATAGGCCTACTTTGTTCTAAAATAATGTTGTTGTTCTTATTTAGATTATGTAGTTAGCTTTTTTAATATCTTTTTATATTAAACTTTAACCATATCTATAGATATCCAAAGATATAAGACTAGACTTTTCACCTTTCAACATTCAAATACATAGTTTCTTTAACTACAATTTTTCAAAAACAGAATCTGTGAAATTTTTTTTGTACGTAGTGTTTTGTATGATTTTTGTATAACTTGATGAAAGGAAGGTAATATATCTTGAAAGGGACACAATTGGAGGTTTTCACTATTTTTTATCTTACTATTTTCTTCTGTATAATTTATTAGATTCTAGTTTCAACACAATGTATATTAGTTTGATTGATAGATACAATATTTATTACAGTCACCTGGTTTTCGAGGACGTCGTCCAATAACAGCTCATCAAAGAAGACATACAGATGGAGTAGCACGAGATTATTTAATAAGAGCAGCGTCTGCTCATTCTACATCACAACGACAATATAGATAGATAACTGTATATCAATTATGTTCAAGACTATAGTACAGCAAAGATCTTTGTAGACATCTGCAGATGATTTAAAACATAAATATGAGCATTCCACTTTACTTATAGGTAGAATAGATTGCTACTTAAACTGTAGGTTTACTGGTTTACGTGTTGATAGATCATATTAATGATTTGGATCATATAGTACCTGTATGTTATCTAAAGATGTATTCTTGTATGACAAGTCTTTGAAGGCTGATTTCGGAGATATGTATAGACATCAGTTTAATTTGTTATATATTTATTTACTATTATTACAAAAGACCATGATATTAATACCACTGTCTCATCAATGCTAAGATTCTTTTGTAGAAACATTTCTATGATAAGTAAAGTAAGATTAAATAATATATTTATTATTATTCTTTCCATGACAGAAAGAAATGCATTACTAGTACTATATCATCAATTGAAACAATTGAATCAGATGTAACAAAGTCTTTTTATAGACTTTTTTAGTTTCTAAAAAAGGAATTGTTTTTACATGTGAATTTTGTTATTCAAGATTTGATATTTTTTTAAACAAGTTTAAATACAAAACTTACACAGATATATGTGTAATAGAACAAAGTATTCTGTAAGTAGTATACTTCTAAAGCATTTAAAAGATGACAGTATTTTCTCTATAACAGTGTCTTATTTAACATAGATTTCCTCAATTTGCTTACCTTATAATAATAGAAGAGCTTTAAAATCTTGCTTATTTTCTTCCTTTATCTAGCATTTTAATTAGTCAGTATATTTATGTTATTTTATATATATATATCACAGCACCAAATTTTATAACACAAGATACTTATTAGCATTTGAAATCAGAATTTATTTTTAAATCACTATGAACTCCATTGATAAGATGAGAATTTCTCAATGATACCAACAGCTATTGAAGGTGAAGTGTAGAGTATAAAAAACATAATGTCACAAGTGAAAAGCAAAAGATTGTAATTAAATTCAATGCTTCCATGGATTTCTAGGCATTATCCATTTGTTAGCCTAAAGACTTCTAAGGCTGTGTATATATTTATACCTTGGCCTATGATACATGTATTATAAACCAGAAATCAGAATAATTCTGCTTTGCTTTCTATTATTCAACTAAATTTGAGAGCATACTTTGTATATTTTACAGAATCTTAGTTTAGTATGTATGAGTGACCATACATATATTGGCTTATTATTATTATAGCTTTAAAACATTAAGCATTAAAAACACAGCACTTATTTATCTATGCTTATAACTAGTCTATTCAGCATTATATATCACAAGATTGTATAATTAGTTGTAAAGTTTTGACTAGTTTTTATCTTGAGTGCTTCTTATATGTATATAATGTCCTTAATTTATTTAATTATTTTAAAGCAATCCGTCCAAGTTATTGGTATTAAATGTAAAGTTTTTGTATGAAACTTGTCTGTAGTTCACTATACATTCATGAAGGTGAATGAAAGGTTGGGAAATATAAATTGTATGTTATGTAGTACAAAAGAATAATATAGAGATTATGTAAACCTTTAATAGATGTAATGTGTAAGCTTATTCCATTTTTATCAGCATTCTTTTGTGTCAATAATTTGCATAGGACTCCTCAAATATATTATAAGCTATCCTACTTAAGAGTTCTAACTATAAGAAGAGTTTTTACTCGAATTCTAATGGAGGGTTCTTTGATGTTATAATTTAAGTAAGTCTTCTTGCCAGTAACTGAATGAACATAAGACATAACCTCAAGAATATGTTGTATTACATTTTAAGATTAGAATATAGATGCACACATTCTTATCTCAACATTTGTTGACTTTTTATATCTACATATGATTAATTAACAGGGTCATGTTTTAGTGTTATTTTAAATTTATGACTCAAGAATAAAAGTAATTATTTATATTGATACCCTGTGATACTGTATGTTAATAATTGTGCCTATTTTCATATATTAAAATCCTGTCTAGATACATTGTTTATTTTTTTATGTCTATGTAAATCGTCAGACCAACTGAATGAGAAACAGCTTTTATATCAAACTGAGAACTAAAACATTCTTTAAATTAAGTTTATTACCAAATAAATAAATTATCACAGTATAAAAATAAATGTATTAGCCACATGCATGTTCCATTCTTAATTCATGTTGATTTTATATCCTATTCTAACATCTTGTGAGAATCTATCCAAAATTCTTCCTCCAGATGCAATGAGGTTACATGTATGGAATCTTATTACCACTTAAATCTCAAGTTTAGACTGTAATAACAAGATGTACCATTTGCATCAATATAAACAAGTTGCATCGAGATATACTAGTTGTATTCTGACAAGACGTATTTTTAAGATATTTGAAAAAATGTACGTACATCTACTAGCAGTATCTGAAGATACATCAGTTGTTTGTGAAGAAATATTAATTTATACTGGTGAGGTGACCAAATCTGATCATGCCCTATATTTTCTACTATTCAGGAAGATAGCACCTTTAATAAAATAAGTTACACCTAATACTGTCAAGTTTTAGTTGGCAACACTACACCCTGCTGTTGTAGCATTCTTATAACATTTAAAATAGAATCTAATTCAGTTCGAAATTTCTCTATTTCATTATTTTTAACCTCAACTATTTTCTTCCATTTTTCACTTTCCCTATCAAGTTCTGATGAAGCTAAATTTTGAGTATTTTTGATAATATCTTGTAATTCCTCTTCTCTTTTTAAATGTCTTCTTTCCATATGCTCTATTTTCTCTTGTATTGACATAAAATGTTTCATTCCCTGAAAAAGTAAGATAAATCCTTTAATTCATTCATAACTATTTAAAAAGTACCGGTACATGAATATTAATTTTTTCTCTTTTATTTCATATTTTGAAAGATATTTCTAATTTAAAACATTATATTTATACAAAATATAAATCAGCCATTTACTACTGGTATGGAATGTCTCAGAATTCATATTCTTGGTAACATTTTGACCCAGCAGAGCTAAATGAGTAACAGTGAGCCAAAATTTGGGCTTCACAGAATATCTTAAAGAGCTTAGTATGTCCTTACCTTATGTGCCAAACTTGAGATTGTTATCACAACCATAACAAGATGGTTGCTAAGGAAAATGAAGGAAAAATGCAGATATCTAAAGCTTCATTTTCTTAAACGCTGGGAAGACCTACATGCCAGAAGAAGTGTGAACATAATGGATCATTGTGGCTCAGTTTGTTATGTTGGGTAGGTAGAAAAATAATGTCTATATTTAAATGTTATCTATACTTACCGGTGTATAGTGTCTCTTTGCTTCAGCCAATTCATCTTTTAACTTTTCAACCTGAGATAGGAGTGATGCTTCTCTTATTTTTAATACAGAAATCTGTTCAGCTTCAACTTCATTTTTAGATATCTGTTGTTTAAGATGTCTTATCAATACCTTAAACAAATGCATTGACAATCAATAAAACTTATGTGAAATGAATATTAAATTTCAATGACATGAATAAAAAGTACACATATCAATGGTTATATTATATTGCTTGTCCCTTGTCGGTTATTGATGGCCATAACAGTCTTAAATTATTTATTTTTGTAACATTAATTCTACATTTATTATTTGTCATTTATTACAAAAAACAAGTTCGTACAAACAATATTAATAGAATCTTCAAACAAAGAAATATACAACAGGGAAATATAGCTTGCTTATCTAGGTCTTTGACATGTTATTAGAGAATTCTTTTACAGAGGAATGTAATAAATATATAATGTCAAGTATGTGGTTCAGAATATTCAGTAGAGAGGAACGTTACTTATATAAATTCATGAAGGAACCTACCTCTTGAGCATCACATTTACTATGTAACTCTGCTACTTTAGATGTAGAATTATTGACAGCTTGTTCTGCTAATAATCTTTGAAACTCTTTCTGATGACAAGATCTCAATGAATCAATCTACAAAATAGCCATGTTAGATACTTGAGAGTTTATAGAGTTTTCTTTAATTCTAATGACAAACAGCAAACTAAAAGCTATATGAAGTGAAATATAAGAAATGAAGTTAGGGTACAGAGAATCTCATTGTATCAGATGTACATGTATTTCTTGTTATTATAATTATAAAGTATGTATGCAACTTACTTTATCTTCATATTCTTCACGGCTTTTTCTAACAAAGGCTTCTGTTTCAGCTAATGATTTTCTTAAATCCACTCTCTGTTGATCTAAACTTAACTGTAATCTTTCAACCTACATCAAATAAATGACAAAGGAAACACCATTATGGTTGTGGGTTAATGTACTGATATGGTATTTCAAATTTATTTACATGTACATTCAATCAAATATCTAATCTTGTAGAAATGTAAAAACAAAAGTAAGCAAAATTTTGATCTTTTAAAACAACTACCTACCTTATTTTTCAAGTAGTCATTTTCTTTTAAAACTTCAGTAACATTACTATTCATATTATCATGATGTTCGTCAAAATTATTTTCATCTGATTTACGTCCATTTTTCTTATTTTTACCCTTCTTACTATCTGTATATCAATTAATAAAGCATTGTTTTAACTTTTTATTTGAATATAAT
The DNA here is from genome assembly GCA_030562195.1 of Nipponacmea schrenckii. Lineage (NCBI taxonomy): Eukaryota > Metazoa > Mollusca > Gastropoda > Lottiidae > Nipponacmea > Nipponacmea schrenckii. The sequence goes on along the minus strand of JAUJPP010000003.1, from coordinate 43,594,406 downwards.
TCAAGGAAACTTAGTCTTTACCAGAAAAATCATTGTTGTAAATTGCTTTGCTTTCTAGTCAGTGAATTACCTTGCTTTCTAGTCAGTGAATTACTTTGTTTTGTAGAATTCAAATCTAACTTCCACTATTTCTGTTATCCAGGGTATTATTGGCCTCCTCACATGGTTACAAATAACTCAGAAATGTTGGTACTCTAACTTTGTAGCAGAGTAAGAAGTCCGATTTTGATTCTGATAATAGCTGAAATTGAGCTCTGGAAAATTGGAAAAGCCAAGTTACTTTGAAAAAGGTCAAAATAAAAAAGTCAATTACCTTTTAGATACAGCTGTTTTTCTTTACGTAATTTCTCTAAGGATATTTGTGTAACTTGTAAATCATGAGTTTTATTTTCTAGTTCACGTTGTAATAATAAGACTTGATGTTGTAATTCACTGTCAGTAGAATTGGTAAATCTTGATAAACCTACAACATTTTAAATATTAGATGAAAAGGAAATACATCAATTGGTTGAAATAGGGCTTCAATATCCAAAATAAAATAGTTTTCAATATTTACTTACTATGTTCATTATTTTTTTGAGATTTATTTAACTCTGTTTGTAATTTGATAACTTCTGTTTGTAATTCAGCTATCTGTTTTTTATATCTGTCTCTCGTACTATCTAATTCTTTCTGTAAAGCTGTAATATGGGTATGAGGTCTATCATGATCACCAGCATGTTGATATTGTGATAACTGATCTTGTAAATCATTAATTCTCTCTTCAAACTGCATCTACAAAACACAATATCTATTTAAACAGAGACCAATTGACAATTAAAACAAACAGTTTTACAATGTCTTTCTTTTTTTGTGGATAAAAACATGATAAAGGTACAGCCTGATTTTTAAAAACAAAATAAATACAAACCTTCACCATGTTATATTTCTGTTCCATAGCTCGTAATAACTGATCATGTTCACTATCTTTAGTAGCCAGTTCTGTTTCTAATTTTTTTATTCTATTTTCTAAGACTATATTACTGGGTGTTTGTTTAGCATCTGTAGTATCATTAACTACACCAGCTGCTAATATCATAGCAGGTAGAGAATTAGGATGTCTCTTTCTTACAATCTGTTCCATTTCTCTCACCTTCAATACAATAGTACTTTATTTATTAACTCAACCTATAAACCATCTCCTTTCAAAGTGTTTTAATCTATATCATATGTTATTGTGTTGACTTTAGGATGTAAACTTCAAATGAAGGTCCCAGGTTACAAATATTCAAAATGTGACATCATTTTCAAATTTTTGCCCATCAACAAACTGTCACTTTTTCAGTTAGTATATTACTAATATGAACATACATGAACTAATATACCTTTCCATCTGGATCTACATGTATATTGTAGCATTTTTTTTTTAAAGTGCAAAGCTTAAGCAACAATGTCTATGAACTGAAATGATTCTGAAATCGACCTGCTATTACATAACCTCAAACGTATTAGAATATTTAATTCTATGACAGCTTACTTGTCTTTCTAAATCTTGAACCTTTTTATGTTCAGCAGCTCTCTCTTTAGCTCTAAGTTTATTTTCTTCCATTTTTCTTCCAGTCTGAATATAACCATATGGTATATAACATTACTTAAAGTAACTGGTACTACATAACTAATTACTATATGTTACATATCATTACTTCATTTCATTTCATGAAAAATCATTTATGAAGAATGGACTTCAATGTTAAATTTATAAAATATCACAAAGCGAATATCAATTGGGATCCAAACCATAAAGCTCACCTCAGATTGTAATTCTTCTACTTGTTTCTTCAGTTTTTCTATTTGACTATCTTTAGTTCTTATAGTCATAGCACTTTTATCTAATAATTCCTGATTTTGTGTATACCATTTTAACTTCTTGGTTAATTTTTCTATTTCTTCATTGTATTTTTCTTCCATTTTCTATATATTCAGGTAACAATATGATATTTTAATACAAATAATACAACCAAAAATGTATGAAGCTTATAGAATCATGTTGAAAAGTGGTATTATGTGAACAATAAGACTTGTACATTCTTTTTCTTTATCAAAATACTATTTGCAAAATGTTTCATTATAATTGAAAGTTTGATATAGTATTTGATACAAATTATTAAAGTAGAATTATAATACCAACCTGAGCCTCTTCTGGTCTTATAGATTTAGCTAATTGTAATTGTTTTGTTAAATCTTCTCTTTCTCTAATAAGTTTATCAATATGTTCTTCTAATTCTAACTTACTATTCTGTAATGTCTTTAATTCACGTTGGGATATACTGTGTTGTTTCTATCAAAGTAAAAACATGATTCAATGGGAGAAGAGTAATTCCAATGTAAAATATATGAGGGAAGTTTCAAATAATAAAATCAGGTCCAATACTTCTTAAATAACATTATGAAAACAATGTATTGTTAGCTATACTCAGGACACATTTCAAATTTAAAATGAAAACATTTGTTAAAAGCAATAACAACAATTATTGGTTTCAGTAGTTTGCATCTAGCTAGATTAATAAAAATATAACTCAAAGCTTACTGTTATATCCTTCAAATGAGCTTCTAATTCAGATATTTTACTAGCACCTAGTACAGCTGGAGCTGGTTGGGTCTTACCACAGATACAAGGTTGATTACCACTAACACTTGGTTGATTACCACTAACACTAGGTTGATTACCACTGATACTATTTTCTGTGTTACCACCTGATGCTATCTGTTGTTGAGCAGTTACACCAGTGATTATACCCTTGTTCTTTAACTGATATTCTTTCTGACTCAATTGGTCTCTGAAAAACAAAGGAATTTAAAGACAATGACTGAAATAAAAGTTTTAGAACTACAGTTCAGCAGTAAATAGATTTAAGATATCTCATTTAGATAAACAGATCTCATCATATAAAGTAGATGGTACCTGAGTTGGGACACCTCCCTAGTTAATCTCTGATTTTCTTTAAACATAGTTTCTTCTGTATCTTTAGTATTTTGTTCTAATAATTTCATTTTAGAACATAAACGTTGATTTTCCTTCTCATAACCAGCTAATAAATTCTCTTGTTCTTTGATTTCTTTTTCTAATTTGTTAATCTTTTCTTTAGCAACATTATCCAGTCCTTCAGCTGCTATAATTTGTTTATGCTCATCATCTGCTTGATTCTAGAAAAAAAAATTAGGAAAAGTATCATCATGATGAAATAAGAAAAATACACCAAATATTTCGCCTTATGATGATTACATAAATATTATTTCTGAGAAAAACTTGATCGGCCAAATAAATTGTATGTTTTAGTTTTAATGTTCAACGACTTCCAACGCCAAATATTAAAAGCCATTCCAATTTTCTTGTGTATTCCCAACTACATACCTTTGCAGCAAGCACAAAATTTTCTTGTTTTATTTTAAACAATTCTTTTTCATGTTCTATTTTTAGATTCTCTATCTGCTGTATATGTAGATTATCTTGTTCTGTTAGATTGGCTATCATAGATAAATAAATATAAAATTGGTTTCAATTTAGATGGACAGTGTTTTATACTTTATATATACATGTTTATGTAATGTTTATTTCTTTCACAGCACTAGAGGTAATATAAGTGTGGTACTTCCCTTATACATATATACATGTTCTACATTATGATGTAAGGGCAATTATTAGCACTTTGGGGGGTTGAATATATGTAAATATAATCTTTTATATACTGTATCTCAAACAAGAAATTTCACTTTTTACTTCAATGGTTTTCCCTTCTGAATATTGTACTACTAGTTGACAAGGTATATCATATTGAAATAAATGGTTTTCTATCTGAGACTTTATCTTCTGTTTTATAATATAGCTTAAAGTAAGGGTGAGGGTAGAATAATACTGCAAACCTTTTAATCTGTCATTTTCATCATTAACTTGTTTCCACTGTTGTTGTAAATCTTTTAACTCTTGAAATACAACTTGTTCTCTATTTAAACCAGTAGAATGATCTAATTTAATACTGGATGATTGAGATGGTTCATCTTTAGACCATTTAACCTGTTACAGGTATAATTGATATTGAGCAGTTTGAATAAATCGGACAGCAATACTAGACATAACATTGATAATACAGAAACAGTATAGACATTCTAAAGTGGCATCACAACATATTGTCACCATACAAAGCAATTCTAATCGCTGCAAAACAAGTGCAAATGAACTAATTTATTTCAGTGATCAATGGTAAAAACAAGATTCCCTGTTGCTCTAGATGTGTTCATGGAATTACTTTACCCAAATTATTATATTGATATAAGTCTTACAGCAAGTTTTGAAAAGATATGGCACATGAAGTATCAGGTAATAAAAAAATATATATTTACTGTAGGCAATGGTTGACCACTGATCTGTCCTTTTAAATATCTAGCAAATGAATCAACCGAAGCCAAAATCTCCTTTTCTTGTTCATTTTTGTCTCTTTTATATACTTTATTATCTAAGTTTATTTTAGATGGTACTGAATAAAAATCATGACATTTTTACAGGTACTGAGAAATTACGATTAAAGAGAGCGGAAAAGTTGTTCACAAAATGAAATTTCAGACCATTTCCTTATGAAACATATAGCCTGATGTCCAAGACTATATTTATGAAAAAGAAATATAAGTTAAATGTCAGTTTGGATCAAAAAATCAGTTCATTCTAATCACTAGGCAGCAATATATATATATGGTTGCAGATTAAACTCTATCAATCTTGAAATATTAGTATTGACAATCAAAAATATTATTCTGGAAATATCGCCCATGAAAAGTTACTATAACTCACATTTTGTAGTTGTTTTGTATCTATTACTTATATTAGGTGAAGATTGACTCAATTTTTTACTCTTGTCAGATAATTGTCTATTTGGTGATCTTATTGGTGATACAGATGGAGATCTTTTACCATAACCAGAACTCTGAACCTTGTTATAACGATTTCGAGGCTTACTTGTTCCTACAAATGAAAAATCAAATACATGAGTGAAATTTTTTCTTTAATATGAAAATTTCCTCCACCAGCCATTATAAGCATGTCTGTTAATACATAGACAATAGTACCTACGTTTATTTTCTTGACTTGGTGCTTTACTTTTATCTTTAACTGACTGAAAGAAGCAAAATACAATAACTATTACAATGGTCCATTAATGATAGATACAACATTAAATATATTCTATGACCTAATTGTCCATATGACAAAGAATAATATGTTTGAAACAGCATTTAAGAAGGTAAAAGTAATAAACTAATTCTATTTTAAATACCAACAAGAAAGTGATGTATTCTGTACAAATCATTAAATATTGTAATTATGTAGAATAAATATGTAAATAAAGGCAGTAAAGAAAGATTTGTTTTACTTACAACATTAATAACAGGTTGATAAACTTCTGTATCTTCAGTATGAGAATGATCAAACCCTCCTATTACTCCATCTATTTTTATGTCTTCACTTGCAGATGATGGTGATGCTTAAAAAAAAATACAGCAGGTCAATGTCAATCAGAACTATCCTAACTATATTTGAAAAAACTTTTGATAAAGTAAACTTGTAGGATTTATACGGAAACATTGACTTTACTTTCTACCAATCAATTTCCAGAGAACAGAGAATGAGTTTTAGTCTCAGAGAACCTGAAATTGTTAAGAAGTAGTACCTCTTTTATGTTGATAAACTGGCTGTTGTGTTTTATAATCTGATAATAGTCTAATATCAGGAACATCATCTTGATAACTTTCACGTTGTTTTGATTCTAGATTATCTATATCACGAAATATTTCACTAACTGGTCTATCACTACCTATAAAATAGAAAATAATGAACAAACAACAGTACCTTAAACAGTACCACGCACAGATAAAACCAGGTGGCCCAATGCATAATTTAGAATTTAAGAAATACATTAACCTTATTGATAAAGAAACTAAAATTACATTTAGGTTTCTTTGAAATAAAGAACATAATATTTAACTTTAATGTATAGTACTGCAAATTGTCAGGTAATGAGACAAGAGTCTGCCTTGCTATGCTGATATCTATAAATTGATGCTGTACATTCATGAACCTACCCTGATTATTAGTATTAAATAGTTGATCTACTAGCTGATCTTGGGATGTTGTTATATTATCAGATGGCTGTGGAGCTGCAGTAAGTGTAGATCTACCAACTTCTCTCATAGCTTGATGTAGATCTTCTATTTCTTTACTTGTATTAGTACCCATAAATTCTACACAACCAAAATTTAAACAAAATTTCCCATTAGTTAATTTTGTCATCACAAAATGAGTCATGCAAAGTAGTTGCTTAACTCCAACAATTAAAAATAGCATAAAGGGGTTTGAAACCAAAAAAATACAAAATATAGTCCAGGCCAAGTACTGTTACTGTAATTAAAAAAGAACATGATTAACTTGTATATGTAGTCATTATTTTAACAGAATGTCAAGGCTTACCTGTTCCTGTGTTAGCTCTAGATAATCCAGGCACTGTTAATCCTATATTATCTTGATCTCCTGTCAATTCTTTTTCTCTAGACCTACCAACTTTAGGTGAAGTTGTTGTATTCAATGTTGAATCCATAGAATCTAAGAGTGAAACTGCAATATAGAGATAAAATATGAAGTCTGCATTGTAAGTCAAAATGGTGAAAGATATGACTCTTATACACTTATGAACTGAGAATTTTGACCTTATATTATATCTCAGTTAAGGATATTTAAGCATTCCAATATAATCACAAAAAAATCTTTAAATATTTATTCCATGTTAAGCTTATGAACAGAAATGGAAAACAATCCATCAAAAATATATGATTGTATATATAGTGAATGAAAGAAACGTATTGCACTGAAAAAAAGCATACTCTATACCTTTTGATAACATACTAGGTTTTTGATGTGAGGAGTCCTATCAAATAAAAAGAAGAACAAGTTAGAACTGCATTCGAAGATTAAAGTAACTATTAAGAAAATCAGAAAAATTTTATTGATAGTTGAACAGTGATATAATTCACTTTATGCTTTGAAGGAAATAAAGTTTACAATAGATAGTGAATCTGTTTGCTTAGTTGAAATTATAACCTTCAGACTTTGGTCTAGTTTGATTTGAATGCAGCATAAAACTCAGTAAGATAAAAACATGTACTAACCTTATCCAATGATGCATTATGTGAATCTGTTGGTTTATCATCAACAAGTAACTGAGGTGTATGAGAATAATCTATTGTTGTTAAAGGTTTAGTATCAATAGGATTATATGTTGTACCACTGATATCACCAATTAATTTATTATAATCAACTGATTGGTCTTCTAGGCCCTTTCAAATATAAATGTAATAATCAAGTCAAGATATTTTCTCTTCATTTATCTGTAGTCAGGAAAACATTTTTTTAATCAATTATCACATAAAGGGGGCATACAAAGTTAATTTGCTTTACAAAATATGAAAATGCCTATTTGAAGAAATTTTAACATTCTAGATTGATTTGATCCTCTCAAACCAAATACAGTAGAACCTGCATTCAGAGACCACTCAAGGGAATATTCAAAAAAGGTCGCTGAGTGAAGGTGGCCTCTTAAGAGAGGAACTGCAACTGCAAGACCATTTCGTTTTGACATTTTGGAAATCATAAGATCTAACTTTTACTCATACATGTATAGTTTCTACTGCTTTTGCATGATGTCTCCTATCTACCGACGGGATACCCTATTTTGTCATATTTTATTTTCTTTTAGATACCAAAGTTTTCACTGTAACTATCGTTTTCAAATCAAAATTCTCTACCTTAAGTAAATAAGATATCCTTCTTTACTTGCATTTTAATTGCCCGGTAACACGCATTATTCCATTTTCACCTGATTAATATGATTTTATAACAACATCCGGTACACTCTACTTTCACTTAATTAAGCTGTAGAAGATTATCTAATTACCGATTAGCGATAATCTCACTGAATATCACCGATCACCGTGAACGTGATCTTGGGAGATAATCAGAAGTGTCATGGTCGCTTAATTGAGTTACTTTAATCAATTGGGAGTATAAATACAAGGCCGCTGGTCGCGTAATGAAGGTGGTAGCTTATTAGTCGATGATTACAGTGAAAACTTGTAGGGGGGAATTTATTGTGGTCGTTTATTGAAGGTGGGCCCTTAATAAAGGTGGTCGTGTGTGCAGGATATACTGTATATCTGTTAATGTTGCCTTCCCTTATTTTCATATATATATACCATAATTGGACCAGTAATACTTATATCAATAGAAAGTAGAGGTGTTCTAATGACTGGGAAAAATACCAGATGGTCCCACATGTCATTAATTAACTCATAATTAGGCTGATTATGACCGGAATTCCCACGGTAGGTACTAACATAGGTATGTACGTCAAGTTTCAAATGTCGTTGGTCTTTTTTTTGATCATCCAGTCTGTCAATTCGGTACATAAATCATGTTGTTATTGCCCTCATTCCTTAATATTTTCAGCGACAACAATGGCATTTTGGTATTCCATTTATTATCTCTAGCAAAAGGCAATAAAACATTTAAATATCATTTTGTAAAAACATTATGAATTAATTTAAATAAGTTTTAACTCACTAATAATAAAATACAAATCAATTTTTAGACGCCTTCATTCATATGACGTCATTTGGTCACGTGAACAAACACTAAGTCTAAATTTAGCGTTTCAAAGCAGATCAGAGTCATATGGATTCCACAAGCATTTCTAAGTCCACATAGGTCTTTTGAACTTGAGAATACATGGATTATTCATTAGAAACCACAATTAATCAATTAGTAAGCTTACCTTGGCTCTAATTAATGAGGCAACCCATCTTTTACTCTACAACTGTCAGCAACTATGAAATTAATGGTTATCAACAAAACTAACCTTAAAGAATTGCTCCTTATGTGCTATTTCATCAAGAGTATCAATACCATGTCCACTACTGGTATATTCATTCTTCATATCATTATTTGTATTATTATATTCATTATGGATCAGATTCTCTACAAATAAATATATATACCAAATGAATAACCACTTTATCTCAAGTCAATTATTTCGTGGCCTTTTGAAACAAAACCTTATTGTTTTTTGTTGATGAAATACATAATATTTTTATTTAAATTATAGACAGCTGAAGTTGGTGATAATCATAAGAAATGTTAGTAAGAATAAGAACATGAAAGAATCAGTAAATTTTAATTTTCTTACCCAATGAAAGATCATTATTATATGATGTACCAGTGTAACTAGCATGAGCTACCATTTCTTGGACTCTAAAAAAAAATAATTATCTTTATTGTTGAAAATTTAATAAAAGAGATCTTCTTCATAAGGCTTCTAAGTAGAATTTTCACTGTTAATGGCAAGGAAAACTAATAAAATAAATTACAGATTGATGCAACCTTAAAGTAAGAAAAATAATAAATTTCCATCATTCACTTTTCATAGCATTACAAATAAGTAAGGAACTTACTTTCTCTTTTCATCACAATTATCAATCTCAGATTTTTCAGAAACTGAAACAAATAAAAAATTATTCAATCAATTCATTGATCTGTTCATTGGGGTATATGAATATAAATGCTTTAAGATGTGTTATCTCAGAAGGAAAATAAGAAAAAAAATCTACACATACTGTCTTCCAGACTGTCTCTGCTTAAAGATATCTCTGACTTTCCTTTCATTCCTTTTGATTTTCCAATCTGGAAAAAAATTAAACTATCTAATAATTCCAGATTGACACCACAGAAAACAGAACTATTCAATTCAGGAGCTACCTTTTCAATTATTGATGTTATATAAATATAAGATTTTAAATTAAAACAAATTCTTTAAATCATACAAATTTAAAGTTGGTTTTTTCCTCCATAATACCCCCCAAAAAAATGTGACCAAAAAATACTTTACGTCCAGATAGATATATAAGCTACATACATCTTTTATAGTTTTTGGTCTAACCACACTCTTGTCTGTATCTGGTTTTGCATTGTCCTCTGTTTTCTTTGATCTTAAAAACTTACTGCCTGTCAAACTCAATCCTGAAACAGACAGAAAGTAAATTGATACATCACAAGCAAAAACTATCTTGCCAGGCAAGGTAACATACGCCAACTGGCAGCATTGAATTTGAAAAATAAATTGAGCAATGACTCAAAAACATTCACTAAATGGATATTGAAGTCAAGGGCAAAAACTCAAAACAGTTCTTTGAAAAACTGTCAAATTCATTGACTGAGGTCTAATCAATTCCAATGCTCATACCAAGTTTCATGAAAATCCTCTGAAAATTGGAGGATTTATTGCATCGAAACTAAAATTTTGACAAGATTTCACTATGTCAAGGGCAATAACTCAAAAACTGTTCATCAAAAAATTGCCAAATTCAAACTCAACTGTTGTCTTATCAATTCCAATGCTCACACCAAGTTTCATCAAAATCCATTGAAAATTATAGCTTCTATTGAACCCACAATAAAATTTTGACGCAATCTTACTAAGTCAAGGGCAATAACTAAAAAACTGTTCATTGAAAATCTTCAAATTTGAACTTGACTGTCGGCTTCTATTTTGTCTACAACAAATATAGAGGCAGGGGCAATAACTCCAAAACTGTTTACCGCAAAATCGTACTTGACTGCCGTCTTATCAATTCCAATGCTCACACCAAGTTTCATTAAAATCCATAGATAATTGTAGCTTCTATAGTGTCTACAGAAAATGAATTTTTACGCAATTTTACTTAGTCAAGGGCAATTACTCATTCATCAAAAAAGCGTCAAATTTGAACCTGAACACCGCCTTATCAATTCCAATGCTCATACCAAGTTTCATTCAAATGCATTGAAAATTGTAGCTTCTATTGCATCAACAATAAATTTTGAAGTGATGTAAATAAGTCAAGGGCAATAACTCAAAAACAGTTCATCAAAAAATCTTCAAATTCGAAGTTGACCACCGTCTTATCAATTCCAATGCTCACACCAAGTTTCATTAAAATCCATTAAAAATTGTAGCTTCTATTGTGTCTACAACAAATATAGAGGCAGGGGCAATAACTCAAAAACTGTTTATCGAAAAAATCGTCCAAATCGAACTTGACTGCCGTCTTATCAATACCAATGCTCATACCAAGTTTCAATAAAATCCATAGAAAATTGTAGCTTCTATAGTGTCTACAACAAATGTTGACGGACAGACAGGCCGGCAGACCGACGGACAGGGGCATCGACAATATACGTCCACATATTCATGTCGGTGTATAAAAATCTGTTCATTCGATAATTTCCATACATGCATACCAAGTTTCATTAAGATTGGATAAAAACTTTAGCCTCTATCATACAACCCAAATTTGATGCGTTTTTACTAAGTCAAGGGCAATAACTCAAAATCCGTTCATTCAATAATTTCCATTTTTGAACTTGACCAAGATCTGATCAATATATACATGTATACCAAGTTTCATTAAGATCGGATAAAAACTGTAGCCTCTATCGTGGATACAACCCAAATTTGACGCGTTTTTACTAAGTTAAGGGCAATAACTCAAAATCCGTTCATTCGATAATTTCCATTTTTGAACTTGACCGAGATATCATCAATATATACATGTATACCAAGTTTCATTAAGATCGGATAAAAACTGTAGCCTCTATCGTGGATACAACCCAAATTTGACGTGTATTTACTAAGTCAAGGGCAATAACTCAAAACCTGTTCGTTCGATAATTTCCATTTTCGAACTTGACCGAGATATCATCAATATATACATGTATAACAAGTTTCATTAAGATCGGATAAAAACTGTAGCTTCTATTGTGGATACAACCCAAATTTGACACGTTTTTACTTAGTCAAGTGCAATAACTCAAAAACGTTCATGCGATAATTTCCATTTTTGAACTTGACCGAGATATCATCAATATATACATGTATACCAAGTTTCATTAAGATCGGATAAAAACTGTAGCCTCTATCGTGGATACAACAAATGATGACGGACCGACGGACGGACCGACAGACGGAGAGACGGACGGGGGCGACGGCAATATACGTCCACATTTCCATGTGGGCGTATAAAAACCATCTTGAACCAAAAAACAGGTAAACCTCTTTATGTCGAAGCATGTGAATAAATAAAGATTCATACAAGTGTTAAATTCTAAGAGAGAAAAGCCTTTCTTTTAATTATGTGATCATTAAAATTATAATATTTTGTTATACCATTTCAATGTAACACCAATTATATTAATACAGTTTGATGTAGCATATAAAAATATTGAAACATTTGAAATAAAGTAAGAAATAACTTACCGTTTTCACTGTCATCATCATCATCTTCATACCAATGTGGTTTCTGTTCCTTTGTACTTGGTTTCTTTAGGTATTTATTCAATGATTCATCTGATGATACAGACTAAATAAAAGTTAAAATAATTTTAACTTCTTGTATATGATTTTACGGTTTATGTACTCCTCTAAGCAATGTGGTTTTACAAACACGTAGTTACAAAAAATTTAAACCCTTGTATGTCCTTACAAACACAGCGCACATTTAACATTAATTTTAAATAAGAAAGTTACAATCAATAAGAACACTTACATCTCTAAGAAATGCATCAAACTGAGTGTCTAAATCTTCCTTTGTAAATCTTTTAGACATCTTTATTTTACCTTTAAAAAATGAAGATTGAATTGTTACATAAAAATAGCAATGGCCATTGTAAAACAACCACATATATAAAAGCAGCGAATATGTTGACAAGAGTTATCGGTAAATGAAAGATTTTTATTCAATAGGTTCATCCTAGATATTTACAAACAGAAAACAAAGTTTCATCAAAATCTATCAAGAAACTGGCTCTATATCATATCCACAATAAATTCAACTCATTTTGAAGAAAAAGGGCAAATATATAAATCAAATATTTTTTGATTTGTCTGATTTTCAATTAGGTTCATTCATGGGTTATTACAAACACTCACACCGAGTTTCATCTAGATTCTATCAAGACACCACCACAAAGAATTCAAGAACAAGGGCATTACGAATTATTTTAATTTCCATTAGTCTGAATTTCAACAGGGTTCATTCTTAGGTTATTAAAAACACTCACACCAAGTTTCATCAACATCTTTTAAGAAACAAGCTCTCTATCACGGCCACATGTTTTCAAGAACAAGGGCAGTAATTCGACTTGATTGATTTTTCATAGGCTTCGTCTTTGGATTATAACGAAAACTCACACCGAGGCTCATCAAATTTCAAACCGTTTTTGTAGTTTAATCAAATTGCATGCACATCCAAAATAATCTGGTATTTAAATACTTTTAAAACCGCCACACCCACTAAGGTACGGAAAATCACAATTTCTGTGGTTTAGTTTTTCTGACTCTTCCCCAGCTATATCTGTCCAAATAGGATGGCTATTAGACTTAGAGGCTGGGAATAGTCAGGAAGTTTCGGACAATTATATTTCAAGTCTTAAGATGGAATGAGTTCAATTTTGTAAACCATGTCCTCATATGATTTGAAATACCAACTTACTACTGAGAGTCCTGGGTTGCCCTGAGTTTAGGTTGACGAATGTTCAATTTGAAAAGTTATTATTTGACTATTTTGTTAATATGATTTTACAGGGCTAGCAAGAGGGGAATTTTCATATGAACTTTGGGTCACAGGCACCAGAATCTGGTGCCTGTGCTTTGGGTGTCTATTTCAAATGTAACATCACTGAAATTTTTACCTTCATAACCCAGTAGACTACAGAAAGATTTTCAGTTGAGAATTTTTTTTTGAATAATGTCCTCATTTCATTTAGATTATTTAATTAGTACAGAAAATAATTTAAAGCTCAATCAATGCAATGTAGTTAGAAAGTTGTACCTATAAAGTCCCAAGTTGGTTCTATAGTGTTACTTCCAGAGTCAACTCATATTGAATTTCAAACCCACTTAATAAACATCCATGATGATCGATTCCACAGTTATCAAATCATCACGAATTTCATGCCAAACAATGTCAACATGAATGCTACAAAAACTATGATGCCAAACACCAGCTCTTAAGCTATACATGTATTAAAATTGATTCAAAAATCCATTTTCAGACCTTACTTTTTAGATTTTGTTCATTTACGTTTTCTTTTTTCATGCAAAGACTTGTTTTGTTTATCCGCCATTTTTCATTACTGTACAGCTTTTTATAGTTTTCAAATGATGAAGAGTTCCAGAAGAACTTAATGAGTTACCTCCCTTTCAATAACAAATTTCATAAATTAATATGAAAAAAAGAATTTCGTCATCAAATAGATAATATTGGTTTCAGATCCTAAAAAAAAACCATTTTATCTTTATATATGTATTTATTATTTACAAAATTTACAAAAATATAATTCTATGTAATGAACTATGGTGGTTCCTGATGAACCATGAAGTAACCAAAAATAGTTATCTTGGACTATGTTTGAGTTGATATTTAGAGCAATTGCAAAAGATAAAAAAATATTTATGATTTTACTACAACAATGTTCAATACCTTTTAACAACTGCTTAAATATAGTCCAAAGACCGTCACAGAAAAAAAATAACGTTGGCCAGATAGTAACAACTCACATATTATTGAACAGGGCCACAGATCATTTAATACATTACTTCCGCTTTTCACTGTCAAATTTAAATAAATAAAATGTCTGGAACATCAAAAGAAAGTCTACCAGGTCTCCGTATGATTCTATGGGGTGTATTTTGACAAAACCTTTTAAGTATTATTGGATTTCTTTTAAGAAGTAGTTTAATAATTACTCACAATATATATGAATGAATAAAAAATTGAAAATTATCTAAGTCTTATATTTTCCAAATAAGCCAACTGTAAACTTATACAGATATTCTATAGAATTTGCCAAATTTGAACCTGTTGGAAATAAGGTAGCAACAATAACAGTTTTTTAGATATCATGATTAATCGCGATATAAAAAATGAAAATATCGCAATGAATTGTATTATCATGATACTGGAAATAATATGTATAATATCGTGATCTCAATGTTTTTATCTGCATCAGGTTCATTGGAACTCCAAATCTCCATGTAAATCAGTATTCTTAGGAACTGTCAGATCAGATGTTTTGCCTCGGCAATAGCCAGATTGGGTTTGAGTGACCATCAATATCATAAAATTACTCTAAATTACCCATTGGTCAAATTTTCTATTAAGATTTGAACAAATTAAGGGATCTATATGAAAATATTCATGACAAATTCTTATCACAATATCTGATAAGTATATTTTTCATGGCATTGTATTTCATCGCGATAATGCGATAATTTGAGTTTGAATGATACGATATGATATTGATTCGGATAATGGCGATTAATCATAATATCGTTGCTACCTTAGTTGGTAATCAAACTAAATTTATTTCTGGATGTTGCTTTCCTTTTTAGACACTTCGTGCTAAGGTAAAAACTGATGATGGAAGTTTGAATGGCGGAGATAATGTTCTGAGTAATGTGACACCTAAGAGGATAAAATCCAGCACTCTCTCAATCATCAATAAAACAACTATAATCTCTCTCTCACTGTATTCTCTAACAATATTCAAACAATCATACAACATAAATTAACATCAAATTATTCTTCAACGTTGTTCTGCTTTAGGTTTCGGTGGGCGAAAAAATCCTTTTGGTTTCTTTACTTTTCCTCCAGATTTAAAACTCCTCCAGCTATCAACTCGACCTGTTCTGGAAGCCTAAATATACAACAGAATAATACAGTAGTTATTCAAAAGACTTTATTTTTTAACCTCATTAGCTAATGAGGACAGGCAATACCATATGTACAAATTATTCAACATGAAGTTCTAAAATACAAAGTATGTTGCTTCGATATTCAACATCAAATGCTTCCAAATGGATTTGGAATTTTATTCTTATTATTAAAATTATAACAATGATTATGAAATAATTGGAAAACTATTGTGCTGAGTTTCATCATATATAATCCCCATGGTTTACAATCTAAAATCATCACCTCAAAATTTTTATCCCATTCTTTCTGCATTTTCTTCTTTTCTGCTTCTTCTGCATCTTCCTCTGCCTTTCTCTTTCTGTATAATAATCAAAATAAAAACTTCATTTTACGCTTCCTGCTAAAATGTGACATTTTTTCATATGTCTATATTAAATATGTGTTAGATTGCAAATGGCATGAAAATGTTTCATGTATTATACACACTATAAGGATAGGCATTGTTTTGTTTTACAAACCAGAAGTTTTGTGGTGTAATCCGTTTCTGTAGAAGATTGTTTTCATTGCTTCTTTTATTCTCCTTATCAATCAACTGATTTATGAATTGACTTTACAATAAGAGCACGAAAAATGATTCACAATAATAACTGCCTATTTATAATTCAGTCAACAGGAATGTAAAACTAACATACTTATCATGCATTTCTCTGGCTTCTTTTTCTCTTCTCATTCTTTCTAAATCAGCAAATAATTTACACGTCTGAACATACACTGAATGTTTATACTACAAAAATACCCAAAAAATATATTTTGATGATAAAAAATACCTTCAGTTTCACAATCCATCAAGCACAAAATGTACAGAAATTTTGTTGGTTAATGTTTTATTTCAGAAAGTAAGGCACAACAAATATAAATATTATAGACACATTTATAAATTAAGAACTTTTTCAATAATGACCACATATAATTTGGGGTGAAATTACATACTAACCTTTTCTATATTATCTTCAGGCATATCTATTGCTTTTCCATCTTTCTTTAATTGTTTCTTCTTCTGTTTAATCTAAAAGAAGATAAGAAATAAGTAAGCTTACACAGCTATACAGTAAGTCATGTTCACCCATGGAATACTATATAACACATCTGTGACACATGTAATGGTTTAAGAAAATAAAATAAATAAAATTGACTATCATAAAAACCCTCTAGTATTTGCTTACCATGTCATCTGTTCTTGTTTTAGCTTCTTCTACTATTTCTTGACATCTCTTCATACCTTCTTCATTTTCTAATGTTTTATATGCCTTGTTCAAAGCTATAAGATAAAAACTTGATCTGTGTACAGCAGGAAAGAAAAACTTCCATAAGGTAATGTAAAAATGAAAAAAAAAACAACCAAAAACCTGTAGCCTCTTTAAACCATATAATAAATATATATTAAAAACGCTAAATAAATTGATTAACCGTTTTTCAATAATAACTAAGTTTTGTGTGTTTTCCTGATTTTACAGCGATTCTATTACTTTATGACTTTATGTTTACTGATGAATATATACTCATATTGACCATTCTTGAATACTTAAACTTTATGTCTATTCCAAGATGCAATATCACAATATCACATGTCCTGATTGAATCATTATATTATAATCTTTAACAGATTATAACATTTACTTATTATTATGCTTTTGTAGACCAAATATGACCAGGGATTTTACTATGTTTAAGTAGACCAATGGGTGCCAGTTTAGAGGGGTTTCACCCTATATGTCTTAAAAATAACAAAATTTGAGTTAAGTGTACTTTTATCAATGAATCCTTGGAAGCTTTTGAAGTTTCCCCATATATAATTTTTCAAGTATTTGTTTTTTAATGCCAATTTAAGACCAATATGAAACATAACTTTTTAAAAGTAAATAATTCATACCATCAAATGTTTTCTGTGCTCTCTCTATATCATCTGGATTTTTATCAGGATGGACCAGTATAGACATCTACAAAACAATATAGCATGTATATTTAACAGAAACAAATTTTTCTTAGTCTAAACCAATTTAGTAAATGCAGTTAGAAATGTACAAAAAATAATCCATCAAATATGATGTATAATGAATATTCATCTTGAAAACGCAAATATAGCATACCTGTCGATATCTTTTCTTGACTGCTGCTAGTGGTGTGTCTGGGTCAATTTGTAAAACCTAACAATAATAAAGTTTACAATTAAAAAAATTGAATTTCGCTTTCTTTCTTCTAAGCAATCTGAATATTAGAAACATATTGTTAACAAATATTTAAAGGATAAATGTTTGAATAGTTTTATTGTTGAAATGTTATGTACCTATATGTTAAAGAAGTTATGTATGTTTTGATAGTAGAAATTTAAACACTTTAACTTACATCAAATGGGTTGAGATTAAAGTAAGTTGAGCCTGGTCGGTTTAATCTGTCTATCTGTTGTTTGGAAGTTAAAACTGAATCTCTCTCTTCTATGGCTTTAACCTATAAAAATATAGTATACTATATTAACAACCAAACCAACAGCACAGAATCATCCAACTTGAACCAATCAAACTACAAGGAATCCACATATTTAGCCCTGCCCTTAGTTTTAGTCAGAGTACTTCAGTGACAAACTTTTCGAGGTAATTACAGATGGTAGTGATGAGGAGTGACATATGAGAAGGGACAACTAAAATGCTCAAGGAGGAGGCATTTAAGTGTTCTCTCACGCTAAAGTTATGTTTTGAAAAGATGTTTCTGGGAAAAAGTTCATTTCATTAAAAGTTAAAAAGAACAAAGTTTTGTTGTACTTTACCACCTCTAGTATTTAACCCCTTAACTGTCACGGTCGCAATATTGCGACATTCTACCCATACGACCACAACTTTAAATTAATACGAAACTGCGGCTATAAAGACGTTGATGATATGATTAAAACATGGTTTCGATATCCATTGTAATTTGTAAACAAAAAAAAATGCATGTTTGTTCTATTAAAAATTCTAAACATTTTGATTGAAAATCGGTAATTTTTTGGAAAGACGTCATAAAATTTGGGTGAACATGGCGTCATTACGCTGTAGATAGATACGAAAATTACAGCTCTAATGATGGTTATTGAACCGCAGCAGGTGACCTACATAGCAGTCGTCAATGTAAACATTTCGCTGTCATGTTTTACAATCAAATTTGTATTGAAAATGGTTGTAGTTTGATGTAAAATGGTCCGAAAATTGAATGTTGAAGCTGTTATAACTATGCTGATAGTGACTCTTAGGGCAAATTTTTGCCATCTGAAAACGACTAGCCATCGGATTCGGAAAATGTTGATGATAATAATGATGAAAGTTGTATTCAAATTCCTGTACTTGATTTACAAGAAGTTTATTTCTGATATCGTGTTGATGATAAAATGTTTTATCCCTTCTATTAATTTTCTTTATTGAATAAAATAATCCAATTGTTGCAATGATATGATTCTATTTTTTTTTACACAAGTTGCAAATAAACAGTGCCATTGTAAAATACAAGTATTCATACACTTAAAAATTGATGAATAATCCATGTTTTGACAAAAATCTACTAATTTCAGATTTTGAACATAGGATGTCAAGGTGACGTCATTATGACGTCACAATATGATGACGTCACAAAAATTAATATATCCATGGTAACATACAATTATCACTGAACATTTTATTCAATGACACTAAGCACCTACATCCCGCAGTTTTTGAGCGAAATTCTGTTTAAAAAAGGTCACACAAAATGTCAATTTTCTCAAAATATATTCGGCAGTTAAAGGGTTAAGCCCAGGGCTAAATTTCAGAAAAAATATTTCTTTAATGAAATGGGTCAAAATTGCCTATTTTATGTCATAAAAGTAGATGATCTATTTTGATCCCTAACATGAAATTTAATTTTCCCTTAGGCACACAAAATACCTATAGGTGAAAATTGTTTACTTTGATTTATTTTTTATTTTCATAAGGCTATACTTTCATAAGTTATAAACTATAACTCTGGCTGAGGCTAAGAACCATAGTTCAGAAAAGAACAAGAACAATATTTTGTACTACTGCTTTACATCCTTTATTTTTTTGTTAATCATTTGCATTCTCATGGCACACCTACGGTTGCATCAAAGTATTTTTCAAGAAATTCAATCGCTCAGTCGCCATCTCAAAAGAATTCAGGTGTTACAGGGTCACTTTATAGAAACGAAAAAAGCATCATGACCCAGTGAAGTAGGAATTTTGAATGTGAGAGCAATTTGAAATGGCCAAAGAGCGATTGAAATGATCATAGTTGTATGGGGATAATGATGGAGGTGATTGAACTACAAAAACATTCATCTTTCTAAATAAATCAAAGTTTGGTGGATTTGAGTTATGTAAATACGTTTAAAACCCCTGTTTTAGGTGTCTAGTTATTCTGACTCTCCCTCAGCCATATCTGTCAAATAGCTATCAGAGGTTGGGAAAAGAGTCAGCAAGTTTCGAACTAGATCTAATAAGTGGCATCATATTATTTTTAAAAGACTTTCTTCTATATTCATAATAATGTAGGTTTTGGATGCAATAAATTTTATTATATACTAAATTCTTATTTGATCTAGTACTCTTTAAATAATGAAGAGAAATTACTTCGCTATAGAATTCGTTAAACGTTTCATTTTTTTCTGAAGAGGTAGACTGTTGTTGGCTACTACTAGTACTGTCTCCTTCTGAATTTTCAGCATTTACATCCGCCATATTTAACTTTTAATGACAGAAATTGATTTCCTGCACAAAAGAGTTCGAATGTTTCAAGGGAGGCTATAATAGTCCATTCGAAACAGGAAGTCACAATCAGCATTTTCTCGAATCTATGGGCAAATGCTATGAGCAAGCCTTCTTCTCCTATAACGGAATTGCGGGCAAGTTGTCGAAGAGCCTAGTATATAAAAATGAATTGTAGATAAATGACTTTGTCTTCATAATTTTCCTATCGCGATACGCACCGACTGTGACAAATATAATGTCACTATTACAAAAGAAGTAATTTTGAAAAAATAAACTTTATTTCACTATACTTAAAGAATCCCATCTACAAATCTGTTACTAAGGCCTTGAATTAAGGTAGCGCTGAAAATAAACTAAGATAGCTTGCCAGGCAAGGTAACATACGCCCACTAGCAGCATTGAATTTGAAAAACATTAACTGGATTTGAAGTTAAGGGCAAAACTCAAAAACCATTCATTCAAAAAAGTCGTCATATTCAAACTTGACTACTGTCTTATCAATCAAATCCTTTGAAAATTGAATCTTCTTATTGTAACAACAATAGAATTTTGAAGCAATTTTACTAAGTCAAGGGCAATAACTCAAAACCGTTCATTGAAAAATTGTCAAATTCAAACTTGACTGAGGTCTGATCAATTCCAATGCTCACACAGTTTCATCAAAATCCTTGAAAACTGTAGGTTTTATTGCATCAACAATACCATTTTGACGCGATTTTACTAAGAACCGTTTATCGAAAAATCCTCAAATTCAAAACTTGAACACCGCCTTATCAATTCCAATTCACATACCATGTTTCAATCAAATCCATTGAAAAGTGTAGCTTCTATTGCATCAACTATAAATTTGACGTGATTTAACTAAGTCAAGTGCAATAACTCAAAAACCGTTCGTTGAAAAATCGTCAAATTCGAACTTGACCGCCGTCTTATCAATTCTAATGCTCACACCATTTTTTTGATTGTTGATATCAATATATTAATCAATTTCTAAGTTAGATTTCAGGAAATTCTTATTTTAGGACTGGTGCCATTCATACCAAATACTTTATATCGGAGTATCTGTTTATGTGTATGTGTGTGCGTGCTTGTGTCTCCTTAACAAAATTACTAATAATTAATGCTCGCACAAATCAATAAGCGTATCTATTGTTTTGTGACCTAGGCCAGTACTTTCATTGAGACTCGTCTCAATACACCCTAACACCAAGTTTCATTCAAATCCATTGACAATTGTTGCTTCTATTGTGTCTACAACAAATATAGAGGCAGGGGCTCTCTAAAAAAACCGTTCATCGAAAAATCTTTCAAAATCGAACTTGACCGCAGTCTTACCAATTCCAATGCTCATACCAAGTTTCATTAAGATCCATATAAAATTGTAGCTTCTATAGTGTCTACAACAAATGTTGACGGACCGACAGACGGACATCGGTGACGACAATAACATATTCATGTGGGCGTATAAAAATGTATCATAGAAACGTATTGGTCAAAAATATCACGGGCACGGGGGTGTCCCAGTTTTCCCTATCCTCCCCAACCACGGAGTTCCTTTCTGCCTTCGCAGAGAGATAGAAGACCAAAGCCTAGAATAAGTTACTGTTTATTTTATGACCAAGTATGAAAAAAAATCGTGAAATAGCGCAACCAATTTGGTTGCGCTGAAATATTCGTCTTTCTTGGTTTTTAAAGGGGCCCAGGCTTGATTTGTTTCGGACAATCATCCGACAGCCTCAAACACATGAAATCTTTTGCTTAGCTAATCAGAAATAGTCTACAGAGCTTACCTTTGAAATTTGAGCCTTCAAATCCATGTGTATCCATAATTATCTGTGTTTGAAAAATCATAATGTCTTAAGATATTATGAACGTCCCGCCATATTGGAAAACGGTTCGTCTTGATAATCAAAGAGTTATCCTTCCCGTAGTGCAATATCGGTCATGTATACAAATGGACTACAACGCATTTTCAATTGTAGACTTTGTCAACAGGACACACAATTTTCAGACTGACTGGAGACCAGCCGCGTACAGCACGGGAAAAAAATGGAAAGTGAAATTTTTTGTTTGAGGTATATTTCCAGGTATTTTGCGATTTTCTTAGAGCTTGAGTATTTCTGATTACTGTTTAAATGTAAAAAAGGCCCAAAATGACCCCTAAAAATCAAGATTGTGCCCCTTTAAATAGTTAGTATCTTTTGTTATGTAGTTATGTCAGTCTTTTGCAGTTAAAGTCTATGTCTAGCACCCTGGCACTTATAACTCCATGTTCTTATGTACAACAGTACTACCATTTTATTGCACCCGTGTCACTCAAGGTATGTGAACAGGCCTTAAATTCGAACGCACCGTATTCTTTAACGACAAGCTCGAGTCCGAGATTTCATTTGACTTTCCGAAGGTTTAGAGAACACAGCAACAATCAAACAAGGTTAGACAAGGTGAAAATTGCACTAAAGACAACTTGCAAAATTAGTTTTAAAGATAGAAGAATTGTTTTTGAATACATCAAATATTAAGGTAAAGTTTATAGCATGATCATAGACTTTGAAGTTGTTTCACCCATGAAATAAGCAATGTTGTGAATGTCTTAGTTATAATATTTGGGTCATTGAAGGAAACGCAACTCTATTCACATTTCAGCTGTTGCAACAATCTTCGGTTTTTTAAGGATATTTGATCAATGAAATATTAATTTTTTCAGTGAGTTTCACATGGTTTTCTAGCTTTTTTTTTTAAATAAAGACATTTAATAAGCTTGTTTGTTAGTAACTAGATTAGAATTAAGAGTTGTGTCCCTTGATCGGTCTGGTTATGGTTGACCTACTCAGCAGTGTGGACTTTGATCCTTGGATGGTTAGTATATTAATCAGGCCACAATTTATATTCTGTCTGTGGTTAATTGCATCAATTTTAATTTCATGATTTAAATTTGATTATATTGTAGATCAATTGATCTTCTGACCTTTAATTGTTACACATATTGATTGATTTCATTTAAATATAGGCTACCAGTAGTGTAGTAGCTACACTATTTCTTCAAGCCTATTCTGGTACTGGTAGCATAAGTTGTACTACCTATGCTATGACTGTGTATGTACACTACTAGAACAAAATCTTAGATATTAAAGGTTTGTGTTATTCTATAGTTTTCTATTCTCCTGGCTTATATTTGGCATTTTATTAATGTCCATTGGCATTAACAGTAGGCCTAGAATTTAAACAGGATCTAAAAACATGAATTATGGGAGTATGGTCTTGGTAAGCTAATGATGTATTATTATTATCAATAAGCTTTTTAGGCCTGAAATTGAATCGTTAGGTTTTAAATATATCAATCTTTTGATGCATTGTAGCCTTAAGCTTATTACTAAAAAGAAATCATAATAAAATCATGATAAGTTTGAAAGATTTACTTCCAAGTATCCTTAAAATTTTGCCTTGTTCACCTGTCTCTTGGAGAGTTATTGGTATTAGAATATGTAGCCTATTATGGTATTAAATATATGTTTTTTTTTCTCTTATTATAATATAATATTATTCTAAAAAAGAACTAGAACTTATAAGCCTTTTGGACATAAAATATAAAGATATAAACAAGTTAGACATGATTAGACCCACCAGAGTTTTAATCAAATGAGATACTAGAAATCCTATAATCTAGCCTTAGGTTAAAACATTACTATGTAATGTTATGTAATTAAGGAGTTACCTGGTAAATGTCTTGTTGTAGTTTATAACCTGGGTGACATTGATACAGGTTTGAATCAAACAGTACAATATGAACACCATTTTGTTCTGTGGTTTATTGTCTTTGGCTTATGTTTAATTTTCAGTTTCCTGATTTTTGAGAATGTTGCTAAATTACTGTTTGATTTAAGTTAGATATTAAATACTGTAAATGTTGGCTGCCATCTAACTTAAGGAATTTATCTGGAATACAAGGTCGATTCCATATAAGCTACGATACATCTAAATGATATTAGCAGCTTAATGATTTGTGAATGATTAATTGTGTTCCTGGTCATAAATAGTGACTTGATCTCTAATGATAAAGCAAAATCAGAATCTATTGAATTGGTCATTTAAGAAAAAACATTATTGAATCTGACACACATATCTACTTATCTACTATTAAATTGAATGTTGTTTTTGATATTACAGATATATGTATATATTTATTTATATTGTTTTTTTTAGAAATCAGGATATAAAGAGGTTTACAAGCTGAAATCATGGCAGAGGCACACGCTGCCGTTGCCTTCTCTTTCTCAGTTACACCTGATGGAGTCAATGTAGCTGTTAATCATGAAGCTTTATGGGCTGTATTTCACAGTGGAGTTTTGTCATGGAATAGGAAAATACATAGAATAAAGGTAATTATAATCTATCATAATTTTTCTTAAATTATACATAGATATTTCAATGTTAGGAAAATGGGACAGATTTGTAAAAGGAAAACTGTCCAGAGATAAATTGAAAATACTTTTTATCCTTTATGTGTTTACATCTTGAATGACTTGTTCCTTATTGGTTGCTGTTGACGAGTTCAGTTCATATGTAGAGCTTAGCAAACTAGAGTAGGTCAATGAAATGAAATAGTGAAACTAGATATTGGAAGCTCCAAGGGAATAAATATTAAAATTTGGTTTTGAGACCCAAAAGAGGCTAGAAATTTTACCACATCTTAAAGAAGGTTATAATATATTATATATATCTTTAATATAAATAATACATAATAGGCTATATAGCCCTGTGGATGCAATATAGGAATCCAATTTGGAATTTATCTTGATGATCCTTTAAAGAATTTGAATGAGAAAATTTGTATTTTAGTTATTAAACACTCTGTTACCAGTATCTTGTCTTATTTGATTTACAGAATAGTTTCCATAATGGCATCTACCCAGCATCATCAATGAGTTTACTATTTACAATAACTATAGTACTAGCATTATGTCTTGGTGGATTGGATGTATCTTATGGTTCTATTAAATATATTCAAACACATTTTCCTGGGTAAATACATGAATTTCTCTTTCATAATTGACTTTTTAAATATAAACTTCTTTGAGGGAATTCTAAAAGAATCTGTGATTCTGGCAGTGGAAGTGTATACTTTTCATACGCCCACATGAAAATGTGGACGTATATTGGTATCACCCCTGTCCATCCGTCGGTCCGTCCGCCCGTCCATCCGTCAACAATTACTTGTGTATGTGATACAGGCCAGAGTTTTTATCCGATTTGAATGAAACTTGGTATGTGTATTCATCTAAATAACATCTCGGACAAGTTAAAAAATGGTGCCATTCCAGATGTCGGTTTATGAGTTATTGCCCTGGATTAAATGAAAAAACGTGGAATATTCTGTTTGCTGAAGTGGGTGTATGTTACCTTGCCTGGCAAGCTATCTTACCTTTATTACAAGATGTAAGGTGTAGAGATTTATCTGAAAATGAAGCTTATGATTAAACTAACAAAAAATCATGTATGCAAGAAGGGCTTTTTTTACGTATTTCGACTTTGGTCCAAAACGTATTGTAATCGGTCGGATTTTTTTTTTTTTTTTTTTTTTTGCGATTTTCGGATGAGTTTGCAGACAAACTGGTAAAAGGTACAGAAATTCTAAATCTAAATCTTAGAATGATCTTAAAATAAAACAAAACCGGAAGTTCTATCTCTGACTGGAAGTCAGAACCGGAAGTTGAGGTTTTTTTGCTTAAGCAAGTTTATTTGCAGTTCGATTTCGATTTCACATTTGAAAACTTCAATGTATTTGTCAACTAACAATTATAGGTTTTATGCAATTCGGTTAAATCTTTTACCCATGATTTGCAATTCAATATTCAAGGGTCATCGGCAAAAATTTCAGACCGTGATTTCTCGTTTAATATAAATTGTAAAATTTTGAAACTTTACCAGTTGAAAGGTGATATGATCATAATTTTTGAAAAATTTTGAAAAAAAATCTGACTACCGGTTTAGCCTCAAATGACGTAATTACGTAACTTCTGGTCTTTATCAACTACTGTAGGTTTAAAAGTGAAAACTGTTTTAACTTGTCAATAGTAATCGATTTGACCTAAATAATTAGGTCAAGCTGCCATATCGGCCGCCATTTTGAATTTTCATTACAATTCTTAAAGCAGAAATTCAGACACTGTTGATAGACCGATTTCGATGAAATTTAGCACATAGATACAATGGATCATTATCTACCTTTTAATTTTTTTAAATTTCGTATTTTTATTTGAATTATTCAAATTTCGATTTTAACGGCTACGGAAGGTTTGACCCCCCTTAATCAATGACCTTTGAAAATTAGGTGAAATAATATTCAATATATTGTCTACGAGTAGGTATTTTTTAATTTGGCTTAATTAAAAATCTCATAGAGATAAGTTTACTTAAATACAGCAAAAATTGATAATCTTCATGTTTTCGCCATCTTTAACCGTTACGGAAGATGTGACCTAATTATTTTATGACTTTGAAAACAAGGTCAAATTATATTTAATATATTGTCTAGATGTAGGTCATTGCAAATTTAGCCTACATAATATTTTAAGGCTGTTGAAATACATTCATAATTGTAAGCTATTAAATTTATTTTTTTTTTTTTTTTTTTTTTTTTGTAGAATATCCTATGCAAATGACACAGTGAATTTTGTTATCAGTTCTGTGATATTTTCTACTTTATTGTGGATCACTGTGATAAATGTAATCAAGTACATATTACGGTTATTATTCAACTATCAAAATTGGATGTATGAAGTGAGAGGAAAGAAAGTTTCTTGGCAAACTAAACTCTGGGTTGTAAGTGTAGATCTTTTATTAAAGTTGCTGTTAATAATAATAAACATAATAGGTTTACCTCGACTATAACTAAACTATTTTTTAAACAGAAAAGCTTGCACTATAGATTCATATACGAATATATATCCAGTTAAGATGCCAAGCACCATTGTAGTGTTGCTACACGAATACTAAATGAGGATGTGAGTTTTAACTAATCCAGAGGCCCTGTAAAGTAGAATCGACTTTTATATTTTCGAATGTTGATTAACAATGTTGGATGCTTGTAATAATCATTCACTTTATTATCTATGTTGAAGGATAATTTTAACAGCTGATTGTTACTTATCATTTTTTTCCACGGACTAAATAAGGCCTAACTCCAATTTGGTATTTCTGTAGGTCTTAGTGAAGGCTTTTAGTGGAAGACATCCAAAGTTATATAGTTATCAAGCATCACTACCTAAATTGCCAGTTCCTGGTGTTGAAGATACCATGAAGAGAGTAAGTCTGTTTGTTTTTTTACAATGCAGTAAGCCAGTATTTATTATTTGTAAGGCCATTGTTAGATGATGAGAAATATAATAGAATGATGTTTAT
This sequence comes from Nipponacmea schrenckii, assembly GCA_030562195.1. NCBI lineage: Eukaryota > Metazoa > Mollusca > Gastropoda > Lottiidae > Nipponacmea > Nipponacmea schrenckii. Next base: position 43,566,411 of record JAUJPP010000003.1, on the reverse strand, counting down.
ATTATGTTTTCAGTATTTATTATCTGTAAGGCCATTGTTAGATGATGAGAAATATAATGTTTATATTATGTTTTCAGTATTTATTACCTGTAACACCATTGTTAAGTGATGAGAAATCTAATAGAATGATGTTTATATTATGTTTTCAGTATTTATTATCTGTAAGACCATTGTTAGATGATGAGAAATATAATAGAATGATGTTTATATTATGTTTTCAGTATTTATTATCTGTAAGACCATTGTTAGATGATAAGAAATATAATAGAATGATGTTTATATTATGTTTTCAGTATTTATTATCTGTAAGACCATTGTTAGATGATGAGAAATCTAATAGAATGATGTTTATATTATGTTTTCAGTATTTATTATCTGTAAGACCATTGTTGGATGATGAAAAATTTAATAGAATGAAAAATTTAGCAGAAGAATTTCAAAATGGTATTGGTAACAAACTACAAAGATATCTTATCTTGAAATCATGGTGGGCTTCCAACTATGTAAGTCGTGATTATTAGGTTTAAAAATAGACAAGAAGATCTAGCCTATTGGTAGTTGTTTTTATCTTTTAGTCCTCTAATTAGTTCTCTTTGACATTTTCTACCGAGAAATGTTTTTATAGATCTCATTTGGAATGAAAAATAATATTTTAGATTTAATCCAAATTAATTGATGGTAAAATGAAATGAAATGTTATTTTTGTAGGTGTCTGATTGGTGGGAGGAATATGTATATTTAAGAGGAAGAGCTCCCATTATGATAAATAGTAATTTCTATGGAATAGTAAGTAGTACAGTAGTTCTGAGATGTTGTATCAAACCTATGTACTTAATGCTATGTATTTGAAAATTCTTCTGTAAAAATTGGTCATTAGTTGTTATTTGAATAATACACATTTAAGTTTTGTTAAGATGTTTTTTTACCATTAATAGATGTATGATTTATTTTAGGATGCTGTATTTTTGAAACCTACACATAGACCTCTATCTCGAGCTGGTAATATTATTTATTCTATGTTGAAGTTTAGACGTGAAGTTGATAGAGAAGAATTAGAACCAGTAAGTTCTCCACCAGGTCTACTACCTTTTGTCTCAATCTGTATACAATGTCTGTCACAATTTACTCATCAAACTTAATCTGTATCCTTTTAATCAAATGTGTACACAAAGTACATACCATATATAGACTAAAGTTATAATCAATGTATATGCTCATTTACAGCTTAATAAGGTGTAAATCATTGTAATATGACCATTACAAATGATTTATAAAATCATATACATATATACTTACTACTCTAGTAGTGAATATGAAGGAACTATAGATATGATATAAATCATGCAAGCTGTATATTCAGAATGAAGATTGATTTACAGAATGTTCTAGCTCTAGCAATGCTATAATAGTAGTTATATTATTACAGATTATTTTAAATAAGACAGTTCCACTGTGTTCATCACAATATGAACGACAGTTTAATACCACCCGAATACCAGGTGTAGAAACAGGTATACACTAATATATTTAGCTAAATTAAAAAGTACCAAATTGATTTTCCTGGATGAATTTCACGGATTTGCAGGTGATGCAGGTTGCAGGGACTGACATGGAAAAAGCATCTAGTCTTTCGGATGGGACAATAAACCGTGGCCCCGTGTGCTACAGGCTGTGCACGTTAAAGATTTTTCAACAGTTCAATGCACACTGCATGGCCTTGCCCGTCTTCGTTAGCCCATAAGGTGCAGAAAAGTAGGACGTAAAACTCCATTCATTTCATTTCATTTTGGATGAATTTCATTTTATTATTAAATTAATTACAATAATTCTAAAGATATTTCACAAAATCTTGTGTAATTTTTTGCCTTTCAACAATATTGCAAATAATGCAACAGTAATAATTTTTGTCACTAATTTCTGTTTGTAATAAATGTAAGTGAAATTGATATCAAATGACTATATTGTAGATCAACTTGTACAGTACCATGATAGTTCACATATAGCTGTTTATCATAAAGGAAGATATTATAAAGTTTATATTAGAAATAAAGGAGTATTGTTAACACCTTGTGAAATAGAATAGTAAGAATAGAGATACTATCAGACTGAATTAATATTGATATAGTGGATCATGAGTGTGGTATTTGATTCAGTTAAATTTAATAGAAAGATCTACTTGGAAATGAAAACAATGAATATATAATCAGTATGATTTATAAGATATTTCAATTTTTGACTTCTACTAGTTAATTTTACATTTTTGGGTCCTTGATAATGCAAGTCATGTTAATGATTTATTTTATATATTTTAGCACCTTACAAAAGATAATAGATGATGAGTCAGTATCGGCACCAGGAGAGAAAGAATTAGCAGCATTAACAGCTGGTGAGAGAGTTGCTTGGGCTAAAGCTAGAGCAGAATACTTCTCTAAAGGCAAAAATAAGGCATCTTTATATGCTATAGAAAAGGTACTGTTTTAATTTTTTAGTAGATGAGTTTATACTCGAATTTCCTTGTCACTGTTCCAATAGGAAAAAAATGAACATTTAGAAATTAAGGCTGCATGGCTTCATTACTGAAAGGAAAAGCAATTATTTAAAAATCTTTTTTACAATCTCTCATTCATACATTTCTTGATCTATTACAGGCAGCTTTCTGTGTAACACTAGATGAAGAGTCTCAAGAGTTTGATCTAGTAAGTAAAACGTTTTATGGAAGATAATATGGCCATTTTTTAAAAGCTTATATGCCCTTACAAAGTACATTTTTTTCTGTCTTTTCTGACTACTTTATTTCTTGTTTGATACTCTGCTTTAATAATAAATCTCTTTTCTTTACAGAATGTCGAGGTATTTTGTTTCTTTGTGAATTTCCTTGTTAATTCTGTATTTTGTTGAATTTTTGTATTTGTTGATAATTGAAAATTTCCTTAGTTTTTTACGTTAGTCAAAACCAGGACTAGATCATTAATCAGTCTCATTGTATTGAGGCTTACAAAGAAATGCCAAGAAGTTTGTGGCACAACATTAATGTGACTGATTTATATTAGTTTAAGAATATCTAAATTTGAGCTTCCATTAACTGAATGGGATACTTAGGTTATTTTTTCTTTAATGAATGAATTACTAATATAGTTTAGCTACTCTAGTCTATTTCAATAACCAAGTGAATGCAATAACTACAAACTGTTATGCTGCATTTCATTGAAATGTGAAAATTTGATTAAAGTAGTAATCCAATTTCAAATTCTGAATTAAGTGATTGTCAATTAAAATTTTAAAATATTAGCGGAGGAAATTTTAGAAATAAAGTTGAACTCATTGTTTCTCATGTTGCTTCCATTAAGATCTATTTAGATAAAATTTCTAAAACCTTGATTGATTGTAATATAGATTCTAATATTTATTTTCATTTTGTAGGACAAACCAGAATTATTAGATACTTATGGACAAGCTATGTTACATGGTAAAGGTTATGATAGATGGTTTGATAAATCTTTTACATTAGTTGTTTGTGCTAACGGAAGGGTAAGTCCATTTGATATACCAGTATGTTTAAACCCAAGAATGATTTGATTTACCACATTCCATTTTACATATTGACTAGTTTGTTTAAGGTATCATTATGGTGTATCCACATATTAATTATTGCAATTTTATCTTTCAGATTGGTTTCAATGCTGAACATTCATGGTAAGTTAATACTTTTTGGATCCTATATTAAAGTATAAGTATACAATAAAAAATTAAATTGATAAATATTATTGATTGTAATTTAGCTGAAGGGTGTGTTAATAAAAGAAATATAAATATTTTGATTGTGTTTTAACAGGGCTGATGCACCAATTATGGCTCATTTATGGGAATATGCCATTTCTGAAGATAATCTTATTTTAGGGTAAAGATATTACCACTGGAATTTGGGTTTTTATTGTTACTTTTTATAATTTACTAATTTCTTTAGTCAAAGGTTCAAACATTTTCTTATCTTCTAATGTTTAAATGCTTTAAAAACAAACATGAAATCTGTGTATAGAATTTATTATCAGTAATACTTTCATAAGGTACAGAAATCTTTCTAGACAGCATTTAAACATTTGTGAACTGAAGTTGAGAAAATAATTTGAATCTGTGATTATTGATGTTGTATTTATGAACTAATTGCTTTTTTAATTTTTTTTAATTTTGTGTTGTATTTGGTGTTAACCCAACTTGTCTTATTTTGTCTATATATCTGTCTAATTCTACACCCTACTCCTGCTCTGCTCCCTATTGTTGTTATGTGTGCGTATCAATAGGGGTGATGCACCAATTATGGGACACATGATGGAGTTTGTCTTTCCTGATGATCGTGAATTAGGGTAACATAGATTTCTAATAGATATTATTTATAGTTTCTAGACTTAGTTATCTTAAATGTTGTTATAAACACTGATACAAGGATAAACATCACTTTTATATATTATAAGCTCACACCTAGCTTTTACTAACTCCATATTTGAAAAATTAAAATTAAATAAAATTTATGATAACAAAAAACTGTAATGAAATAGGTATTAAGCATTTATAATAATTATTAAAGTTTTTAAAATTATAAAGAAAGATGATAATGATGATATTGTTAATAGTTGTGTATCTGTGACAATTTGTATTGTAGATACACTGAAGATGGATATTGTAAAGGTGAATTAGGACCAACACCCCCACCTCACCCTATCAGATTAGAATGGGACATACCCAAACCGGTTGGTATATAATTTCTATCATTCTGTTTTCATTGAAAATGTTTTCTTGTAGCCTATTTTTTTCTCAAAGAATTTCCCTCTTTACAACATCTGAATAGGCTTCAGAAAAGAAGGGCTAACTACAGCTTCATTCATGTGATCAAAGTGGTTAATTCCTGTTTTAGAAATGTTAGAAGTTAAAACGTGTTAAAATATATAGCATATCCCTGAGACAACTGAATAATTATGTTTTATCTTTGTCCCTACTGAAATGTGATGAGTTTATATAATTATTAATTATTACAGTGTCAAAGTATAATTGAAGAACAATTACAAGTAGTTAGACAGTTAATTAGTGATGTTGATTTACATCTGATGGTGCATACAGCTTTTGGTAAAGGTTTGATTAAACAATGTAAAGTTAGTCCTGATGCTTTCCTTCAAATAGCTCTACAGTTAACATATTACAGGGTAAGTTTTCAATTTATCTTCCACTTGAAATTATTTATTGAAGCTTTCATCAGAAGAGTCCAGGCTATTAACAGTGAGATTCTTTCAGATGAAAAACAAGGTAAGAAGGGGTTATTATTTGTTATTCAGGATTATATAGATGTGTTGAATCGAATGCAGTATAGGTAATATGTTGAAGATTATCTAGAGAAAAGGTTGTAAGCTGGGCCATTTTGTCATTAATGTTTATGATGTGTTATATTACAGACTGCTGGTAAATTCTGTTTAACATATGAATCATCAATGACTAGGCTGTATAGAGAAGGTAGAACTGAAACTGTCAGATCATGTACCGTAGAATCTTGTGACTTTGTTAAATCTATGGATGATCCTAACTGTACAGTAAGTCAATTTACATGAACCCTTTTCAAAACTTGTCCTTGACAGAAACAGTACCACTTCTTTAGTTTTATAGTAAACACTATACTCTATGGGGTTGTATCAAACTAATCTTATTCTTGAAAACAAGTTGAGATCCTTAATTTCATGAGTTGATCATAGCTAAATTAGTTGTAGATATTTTGATGTTGTTAGTATTGAATCATATTACTATATGAATACAACATATTTGTTCTTTCAACCTGGTGTCTGTGATTTTGATATATTCAATAAATTAGTTGTTTTAATATTTAGTTGTTAGTTTACCATATTTGATTTCAATAGAACTATTTTTGTGATAATTTTAGAATGAAGAACGTATTGCTAAATTTCAACGTGCATCTGAAAGTCATCAACAAGGCTATCGTGATGCTATGACTGGTAAAGGTATAGATAGACATCTATTCTGTTTATATGTTGTTAGTAAATATCTAGGTGTTGATTCACCATTTTTAGCTGAAGTACTCAGTGAACCATGGAGATTATCAACTAGTCAGGTAAGACTGTTATTTATGAAAATAAAAAATTAATCTGAAAATAATCTATAATAAATAAGCAATTGTGAAGAAGTTGTCTGTATTATCATAAACGTACATGATTGAGTATTTAAGGATAACATATTTATTATGATTTTATTATGATTTTATCATTGCATTGTCCTTGTGCTGAGTTTCGCCTTTTCTCTCAGTCTCAGGTTGTCAACTTTGTAGACCCAAGTCACAATGACTACCCATTATTAGCAAACAAATGAAAAATGTATCATGTAGCTACTTTGCGAGAGACCACCTGTTTGCAAAGTAGCCTGGTCTTAGATACCTTAAGTCAATAAATGATTTATATCAAACAAGAAGTTTATGTTGAAATTTGATTACTTAACATTAGGAAACCAGTTTTCATCATAATCTCGTATCACGCATTTCAGACGCCACATACTCAAACTAATCGTATAGACTTAGTTAAACACCCTAAACAGATCTGTGCGGGAGGTGGATTTGGTCCTGTAAGTTTTTTCTAAACTATTCCTGTAATATTTCTCTATTGTAATCATTTACAAAAAATGTGACACACAATATCCTGATAGGAACACATTTTTAATGGATACTTGAAACTAGGGGATGTATTGAAATGTATATATTAAAAATTTGAATGAATAGCAATCTAGTTATATCTTGTACTATTTAGCTCCACTTTTCTCTATAACAATTGTACATTGAGTTAATCAAAAAAAAAAAAATAGAGATAAAATGGTTTTTCTTTGGATTAAGATCATTAGTAATTTAAAACAAAAGTTCAGAGGTTAAGTAATTAATAATGAATGTATGTTGATTAAATTATAGGTAGCTGATGATGGATATGGTGTATCCTATATTGTAGCTGGTGAAGATACATTATTCTTTCATATCTCTAGTAAAAGAAGTTGTCCAACCACTGTAAGTATGACAGTCAATTACTTTAACATAATATATTCATATTTCTGTTTCTCACAAAATTCTTACTTTCTGGTTTCTTATCATTACGTTACCATGACTTGGTCACTTGGATGAGCTCAATTTGGAAATTGGTTTGGTTATGATTTGCATGGAAGATATCACAGAGGTATTAACCTAAACTCTGTATATGTACACAGTGGTGTAAATACCAGTGTTCATTCCCTTTGTTTTGAATATGTCAGAATATATAAATTATAATTCATCTTGTATATTTTAGAGTTCACAGAAATTCGGAGCTGGTATAAATAAGGCATTACAAGATTTAAAAGATCTATTTGGAAAATAGTAATACAGTATAATGGCTAAGAAAAGGGAATAACGAGAAAATCTTGTGCAAGTGTTCTGATTAATTTACCATCCTAATCTGATGTGTCCAAATATATTAAGTTTTCTGTTGATTTTAATTTTTTTAAGTTTTGTTTTAGCCATGTTTGATTGTTTTGTATAATTTAGTTTTAGCCGGTGACATTAACACCAGCATTTAATAACTAACATTTTATTTTTATTTAAAAAACTTGTATGATTCTTAAAGTATTTTTAGCTTGCTTCTAAGCCACATAATCTTATGAGAATATCAATGCAATTTTGAACAATGCAAATTTAGAAGAAAAACTTCTAACGTGACCAATTAAAAACCAGAATATTTTGTTTCTTCATCTTGCCCTGTTTTCTGGTTTTTACCTCAAAAATCCTTTTCTTTTTTTTCTTCATTTTAAGGATTTAGTTGTTTTATTTTTGAATTGTATATAAAGATGATCTACAGAATAATTGTACATTTTTTATTTATCATATTGAACTGATGAAAACAAACTTAAAAATGCATACTTATTTCTAATATTTGGTCTAAATCTAATATTTAACCCTTATTCTAATTCTTATATTAAATCTGTAAGTTTTGAAGCTTACCTTTTGAAATAGGAAAAGAATCCAGTTTATTCATAAATTATCCTGTCAAATTTCACATCTACTCTTTGTTTAAATTTGTTTTATTTCTATTGATAATGTTTTGTTAATTTGGCTTCATTGTAGGATATTTCTCAGTGAAATTAAGAGATAACATTGGTATTATACTCAGATAAGTTTCATGCTCAAACTGCCCTTCACATGTAATCATTCAGGCTATATTAGTTTTATATCAATTTTTAATTTCTTAACATATATTTTATAGACCAATAGTATAGGCTACTGTGGCATTCCTAGTTTTAATATTGTGTGATGTTTAAGTTTGAATTTTATCATTAAAGAGAATTATTTAATTGTTGTTTTTTTATTTCTTGGTAAAAAGTTTTAAACTAGTAAATTTAGAGTTTCTAGAGTTGTTGCTCTAGATTTCAGTTCGGAAAAACAATGGGTTAAAATTTATAATTTAATTTTTAATGTTCTTAAATTTTGCTTATACCTTTTTTAAACCGCAGATGAATAGTTTCACTCTGTCAACCGATATATTATGTGTGTTTTCATACGCCCACAAATTTATTTAGGGCATATAGTTTTAATTTTTGTGGGTCCGTGTCATTATGAAGATGGTCCCTTTTGATATTTCACCGAAATATTGTGTCCGACTTAAGTTTTCATTTTATTGGCTATATTGTGTAACCGTTCACTCTATAGACAACAATTATTTACGGAAATTTTTTGATTTTGTTGGGAATGGACAACAGTGATTTGTACTTGTAATCAAAGCAGCAAAGCTGATTGTGTGCGTATTTCACAATGCTTTGCATGGCTATCTTTGATTTTAAAATAAGCTTACTTACTTCCGTTTCGTTTCTTAAAGATATTTTAAAGATTAGAATATATATACATATACAAAGTAATAAATAAATAAGCCTTTTATTTTAAGACTAATTTTATTAATTTTATGAATCTACAGCACTACCTGATTTAGAAAAGTTCACTAATTTTTCAACCACTTGATGTATACTTATATGTACCGTGACCGATTAGGCTCTTGCAATATTTTTAAAGACCAGTTTTCTAGATCGTAACTTAGAAGTAAAATGTAAATCGTTTAAGCTAGTCTTATAATTATCAACTATTTATTACCTTCTTAACACGACAGAACAGTGTAAACGAAGACTGGATATATAAAATGCAATATTATATTAAAAGTCAAATTTATTGGGTTTTTATTTGATCAACCTCAAATACGTATTGATAATAAAGGTGTCAACTGTCGTATCACTCTATTACACACTTTTCGTGGGAGGTCACGAAAACTTGTTAACAAGCCAACTGAACAAATAGCCAATCAACAGAAAAAGACCGTAAGTTGTTTAATTATCATTTCCTTAAATTCATATCCAGTCCAAGCAAATGCACTATATATCGACTTTTCATATTGAGAACCCCATTAATCGAAAGGTGAGTCAACTTTATTTGTTACCAAGTTAATTTTATTTTGATGAACGTTTTGTTGTTCTTGACGTACCGTAGTCAAAATAAAAATTCATTAGACGAAAAATCCGATTGGGAGAGAGCTTATCTGGTTCCAGACACTGGGTAGATTTAAACATCAAGGTCTATAAAACAAACTTTTCACAACGGGTTTCTTGGCAATCTTTTCTTTAACAAATAGTAAAACCATAGCCATCATGTTCCATCATACTCTATGGTCCATGCACCGCACGGAAACTATAGATGGATACGCCGTAGTTGTATGACGTAATTTCGTATTGTCACGACAAAATGACTTCACGTCACAAAGTAATGTCTGCTGCTGTTTTCCGATTGAGTTTGGGTTTTAGTTTTGATTCTGTGTTCACATAATTTCAGATGCCAACGTCAAGCCAAGCTTTAATACTTATCAATACAGATGGTATCTTACCAAAGCAATACAGTAAAATAGGTTTTTTGGAGAACAGACAATGCAAGTTATCAAAGGTATCTGTTTACGGTGAAACACAATCCCAGAAGAATACTTCATTGCTTTCAGCATCTAGATACCAACAAGCAGATTATCATTTAGAACTAGACCGACTTAATACCAGCCCACGGTCAGAGAGAGATCCACTACCAACGTCTACTGTGAAAAGTTATCGTGGTGTGTTCGCTTTCGATCCTTTAACAAGATCGTTTACTTGGCAACTACTGAATGATTCTGCAACGAATAGATTACCATCGCCAAATAAACAAGGATTATCTTCAAGATTTTATAAAAATAGAATTAGTATCGACAATCTACCAATGTGTAATTCTAAAGATGAAACACCATTGCCATTAGGTCGAGTTCCAGATCCTTTAACGTTTGAAAAAAATATTAGAAGGCTGATGGAGTTGGGCTTCAGAACAGATACTAAACTTCTTGAAAATAAATCAAATGAATCCGAAAACGATTCAAAAACTAATACACCAAATAAAAATACTCAAAATGAGTCATATAAGCTACCAAGCTGTGTGAAGAAAATGGGCGGTTCACCATTACTGCCATCTCGTATGTCATCGGAGCCAGTAGTGTCACTATCAGCTGGTGTTAGTGACTTAGCCGATAAAACTACATTACCACATATCCCTAAACGTATGGACAGGTAACTACACCGGTATTCCTTATCTCTTCTATTTCTTTTACAAATGTACTAAAAGACCATTGCGATAAGCAATAGAATAGGAAATTAATATGACTTTAATTAACTTACAATGTAAAAGTTATCCATAAAATTTAATTTTTAAATTATCATTGGCATAATGACGAGAAATAATCCCATATCTACCGTTTTATTTTTATTCTTGGGTTATTTTGTCAAATCTGTGTTCATTTCAGTTTTGTTTTGAACTATAAGTCTGTATCCACACCTACAATAGCTAAGAAAGCAGAACGAGCTCTGTATGAGGAAGTTAAACTAAACGATTCCAAGAAAAAGAAGAAGAAATATATTCCAACAATCCGAATGCGAAGAGAGCTTCCACCACTCAATTCAAATACGTTATGTTTCAATTTCTACGATGGTAATTTGTCACACAAAGATGTTAAAAATATGATCGAATCACAGAGTGAGGGAAGAATTTTAGATTTAAAATTTGATCCTATTTACGTACACTTAGGTGAGGCCTCGTCACAGTATAAATGTATGTGGGTATTTTCAATATCGGATCAAACTGCACGTACCCAGCTTCTCTATAACGGATTAAGATTTAATGGAGAACGGATTAAAGTGAAATTATATGATGATGTCATGAAAGAGGAGCACAATGCCTATAAATTCTTTAAGGAAGTAGAAAATGAACAAATAGAGAGGAAAGTTAAAAGTGGTGATAGAGAAAGTAAAGTATCCAGTGTTTTAGGTTTCGATTCTCCAAATTTATCTTCTAATATTACACTTCATACTATCAGTAACAATAACACACAAGTCAAAGCAAAATCATCCGGAACTCGTCGGCGGCTTAGTGCTAAAAAAACTTAATAGCTGACAAAATAGTAATAAATAATATTATTTATCTCCTGGTAAAATTGTTAATGAAAAATTTCTGTAATTATGCAAGATAAATTTATATTAAAATTATATTCTCTGGAAATCCTCCAAATTAGTAAGAATTTTCATATTTGTGACAAGCAAGAAAACTAGTGGTCGTTTAAATATTAATATTAAAGAGATTTCGGTTAAGTTCATATCTTAAGTTTTAAAAATCACTCACTTCGGTTTGTAGAGGACATAATTTTATCCGATCTTGTTCTAATAATAATAATAATTTATTACGTGGTCCAATAATGGTATATGCTAATTTTGATGGTAATAATAACATGGTAATTATTGAATAGAGATGAGAGTAAGGAATAAATGTAAATGTGCTATGCATAATTTTGCAATACAAATACATGTATAAGTTATTAATTACATAGGTCTGTATTATGTACAATTAAGAATATACAAGAATCTACTGATAAAATCAAAAATGAAATATAAATACATACATAAATAAAGGATATAACCATTAATATTAGCTGGGAAAGACTGTCTCATCTTCAGTGCGTGAAAGATAAACTTTGCTGGGGCACTTCTGACTTTAAGACTGTCATTTGAAATTTTTTTACAAAAACTTGCCAGTAAATTGTGAGATATATATTGAATAATGTAGGTATTACGAATTTCGCTGTAAAATGTACATTCGAGGATAACATGGATTTTTGTCCAAATTACAGAGACCACATAGTCTTTCTCTCACGGGTAAGCCTAGCCACCCACCTATAACGTTCTGTAAACTATGGGCCGAGCATCTAAATTTACATAGTGCTTGATAAAATTTATCATAACATAATAAATATTTTTCAATATTCATTTAAGAGAGTGTCATTATCTACATTATATCGCCATTCTTGTATGCAACAGTTGTCTAGATTCAATTCCTTTTTGCCCACTGATTGAGCTATCCAGACGTATCCAAAGCCATATCTGAATAGTAAAACTACAACTGAATGTTGAAACTTGTTTTATTTACTTTTTCTACTCGATTGATTTCTTACCGGTAACCTATTTTATTGATGGCTCAGGAAACACCCGCTCGACCCTAAGCCTTTTATACAGGTGGTAAGAATTTCCACCACATCCATCTCTTTCGAGATCCCATGCCTTGGAACCCAATCAGTTAATAATAATCTGGATATAATCTAAATATATGCCCACCAGTTTGAAACAACTATACTCATAAATTCTTAAAGCCTCATTCCGCTAGGTGGCGATCTACTGCGCTCACAAATCGCCACATAGAGCGCCACGATCGCCGTGACAACGCGTTCACTCTAGAAGGCACAATTGAAGAAACTTGCTGAAATTGTTCGGTATCACCAAAGGATGGGCCCTATTGAATATTAAGAATATCAAATGATATTAAATTAGAATTATTGCCCTTGTCCTTTAAAACGTATTCGATTTTTTGCTCGTAAAAACTCTACAAGGTGCAATTCTTCATGGATTGTGATGAAACTTGTTGAATTTGTTTATTATCTCCCAAGGATGAACCCTATTGAAAATCTAAAATATCGAAGTATATTTAATCCGATTTATTGCGCTTGTTCTTTTGACTTGAAAACACTCTACAAGGCACACTATTTTGCCGATTCTAACGGCACTTATTGAAAATGTTTATTATCACCCAAGAATGAACCCTATTGTAAGTACAAAAATACCTAAAATATTTAATATGATTGGTTGTTGAATTGTTTCTTTCTGGTGATTGTTATTGTACTGTCAAGTCTTTGGTCCAATTCAATGCTGCCAGTTGGTTTATACAACTTTGCCTGGCAAGCTATCTTTATATCCGAAGACACTTTTCTTTACTTCACTCGACTCTAGTTCTTTGAAACTCAGCTTGGAAATATTGTGTAAAAACCCCATTTTGTTTTAGATTTGCGTCTCTGAGCTTTATAGTTTGTTGTTGGTAACTTTCATTATGAATGTTTAGTTGAGATTTAATTATTGTGTTGGTTATTGATACCTTAATGATAAATCAATATTCTTTATACCACCAGACTAACTTTCTTATTATTGATATTCTAAACAGATTGACAGTCTTAAATAATACTCAATCAGTACCTTATAATATTCTCTGTGATATCAGCAACTTGGGTATATCATAACTTACACAATTTGAAGAAATTGGGTAAGAATATTTACTATTTTTTAACTCATTTTGGTTTAATTTGGACAACGTTGCAAATTTGATCTTTATGTTACGATCATTTATCGATACATGTTCTCATTTGACATGTTACAGAATTTTCAATATGCGAGATGAGAGGTGGGTGGAAACTCTAATCGACAATACACACTTTGAACAAATTACTAGCAAGTTTACCGGTTAATAACCTTTATTTTAATACCATATTTAGCTCTCATAATCACACTTTCAATTTTCTCTACCGAATGATCATGATCGAGTTCAATACTAAACCTATTCAACACCTTTACAAGAGCGACTTTCATTTCGTGCAATGCAAAGTTCTGACCGATACAGTTACGTGGTCCTGCTGAAAATGGGACATGTGCAAAGGGGTTCATCTTTTCCACTTTTTCTGGTAAAAATCTATCCGGATTGAAAGCCAATGAATCGGACCAATAATCTGGATTATGATGAACGTTGTAAATCAAAATAGACGCAGTGGTATCTTTGGGTAGCGCCTTCCCATCTATTATATAGTCTTCTTGTGTATGTCGAATTATAAAGCTAACAACATTATGGAGCCGTAAAGATTCCTTGATACACATTGATAGGTATGGAAGTTGGGTTAAATCTCCTGAACTGAGGTCATCCGTCCCCTTCCCTGCTAATAGACTATCCACTTCTTTCTGTAATTTTTTCTGAATTTCTGGATTCTGAGCTATCGAAAATAATGTCCAATAAATACCACTCGCCGTCGTGTCATGACCCTCGAATAAAAATGTATCCACTTCATCTCGTATTTCACGATCAGTTAAACCAACATTATTTTCATCTCTTGCTCTTAAAAGAATATCAAGGAAATCATAATACTTCTTCTGGTGAGACACTTGCTGTTCTAAATTTTGTCGTCTTTGGGTAATTATATCACTTGCTATTCGATGAACATAGTCGCAGTATTTCTTGAAATCTCGACCATCTTTAGTCAGAGCAAATATCCAATCGAAGTGTAACCAGGGTTTCATAAATCTTCTTATTAAAATTGTACTTAATTGGGACACGGCTTTAACATAGGGGTGGTTCTCTCCGGTAGATTGACAATTAGTTTCATAAGAAAACACACACTTCAAAATAACATCTAAGGTGAACATCGTCACGGGTTGACAAATATCAATGTATTCTCCGGTGGCCGCAAAACCATACAAATTCTCACAAAACACGTTGGCCGCATTGTTTTTAATATCTAAGTATGATTTCAGTTTATCAAAATGAAAAGCCGGTGTCAGAAGTCTTCTGTTGCGGGCCCATTTCTGACCATGACTTAACAATAGTCCATCGCCAAGCCACGGTCGTAAAAACTCGTACAATTTACCTTTAGGTTCAGCAGTTTTTAAAAGTATTTTGACAGTTTCTGGAGCATTTAAACAGACCGAGGGCAAAATTGGTCCGAACTGCATAAAGTAGCACTTTGGATATTTAACAGTTAATTCTCGCCTCCATTTTAAACCTCGTTCATCAGGTTCATCGGGAAACATTAACCAATGACCCCAAAACCAATGCGGCTTATCATGGGGAAATTTCTTCAATAATGCCAGCCACTGGAAATAAATTTGAAGTCTAAGAATGACTTTAACAAACAGAAATACGAAAATTGTAGCTAACACAGTGAATATTGTAAGTGATACAGTCTCCATGATGATATCATTATTTAATAATCAGATATCTTATCAAACAACCGGGTCAAACTGTTTTGAGATTAAGCGTAGAAAATCACTTCGACTTTCACAAAAACAAGGTTACACAATCATCTCATAACATGGACTTTCCACATAGTTAAATATTAGTCATTTATTTTGTCGCCAATCGTAGAAAAGTATTGTGACTTCTATATACATCAGTGGTTACAATATTTAAATGCGAAAGTATCAACAGTTCCCCCAAAAGCACTGAAAATGAAATGAATGGAGGTTAGGCGCTACTCTTCTGCACCAAGGCAAGAAGACCCAACAGGCAACACAAATGTTCTCAGATCCAACATAATATACATTTCAAAACAAGAATCCATAAGATTCAATCCTGGTTACTACTCTTCAAAAATAAATGAATTAATTCACAGCGTAAACATTTTGGCTATTTGTGATTTTGTTATTATGTAAACCATAGACATCCTATATTTATAGGATATCTATGATGTAAACGTTATGCTTGTTTATACAGGAAGTACACAGTATACGGATTAGCATATATTTATAGCATAGTCTTGTATAACTTTAAAAACAAAAGTTACGGATTGAATAACATTTACGGATATTAATCACTAAATAACATGCATGCCCGTAAACGGAGTGTTTGTTCAAATAATCTCATTCTTGATTTATAAATACAAAAACTAGATTCTTGGGGATTTTTGTTTTCGTGAATTCGTATTGGCACTGAACATTTCGGTGTTTTTAAGACTTACTAAATTTTGTTTGCTGGCTCCAATTAATTGTTCCAACTGTACAACACAAGTATTGACCTCGACATTCCCTTAAAAAGAAATCCATTGCTTGTAACTATTTACAGCTTAATTCTTTCTTTCAGATTTCTATAAATACAATTTCTATACAGATCTGTGTTAAGATATTTAATCTGGAGATCAGAAGAGAAACACGATAATGTCGGGTAGTGATTTACATATTAACCATAGCCAGTTGGATTATCTGTATACTGATACTGAACAATCAGATATATGTCTTAACAATAGACAGTCAATAGACCATGATATAAACCATTTAGCGTTTGATCACGTGTCCCCTGATATATCTACTCAACATACCCCCTCTTTGGTTACCAACGAAAATGCATTTGATTATAACACGAGATCAGACGAGATTAGCTCAAATCTAAGCCACACTTACGAAAGTTTCTTGAATGAGGGTGATCTTAGATTAGACCAGTATGATATTCGTAATTCATCTAATTTAGTTAGTCTAGAGTGTACGCACACACATCATACTGACAGTGATACGCTTCAAACAGAAATAGATGGGGATTTACCTTGGTTAGGTGAGAATAGTTTATCTCAAATATCAGAGGATAGCGCTGGAGAAGTCTGTGATGATTCGAATCAAGAGGACGTTGATCTGAATCGAAGTAAATGTTCTGATACAGAAATTGACGAAGAAAGTCAAAAGAATATTTCAGACAGCAATTTTGATGAGCATAGCGATTCTTTTGAAAATAACGTAAACGTTGATGCAAGAGTAGATAAAACAAGTAATCAGCCAAAAACAAAAGAGTGCAGTTCAGATAACAGGTCATCGACGAGGAAATCAAAGAAAAGTGTTTATTTTCAAGATGCAGTTGGAGTACTTGATGAGTCCGAAAGTGACGAATTAGAGTTGAATTTCTCTGAAAAGTCTTTTGCATTTGAGGAAAACGAAAGTTTGATTTCTTGTACTGATCCGTTTAATTTAAACGATACACCCAAACAGGATTTTGACAGTGAAGACGATCCCCAAGATGTGTTTGATGCGTCAACATTACGATCTGAATCGTTAGATATATACACAGTTGATCATGTTGATGAGTATGATAGTGATTGGGAACATTATTCATCAGATGGTGGTAGTACATTAGAAAGTCATCGTAGTAGATCATCAGCTTCAGCATCAACTATTACTTCCCACAATCCCGACAATACTGATTCCATCGACTCATTTACTACTTCGTTTATACACACCCTCGTGGATGATCTATCACCAGAAGTTGATAGCCAACCAAAAGAAGTTGATAGCCAACCAACAGAAGTTGATATCAAACCAACAGAAGTTGAAAGCAAACCAAAAGACTTTGATAACACATCTTTATATAATAGAAACACGGACTTACATAGTGGCACAACAAAGGAGGATATTTATACTGTTGATAATTCTCGGCAATTAGCTCTTTACCAAAACCAACAGAAGGCAGATTGGAAACGACCTGTCAGTGCGAAAATGACAAGCAGGGAAGAAGTTGTGAACATGGATCCCAATTCCCTGTCAATGTCAAAATCATTTTGTCAAGAAGTAAAATATGGAAATCAGAATGTTATCTCTTTGCAAGTCAATCTTCAGAATATTTTCCAGAAATCATCCCATATACTAGGCCAATACAAAGACAAACTATCTACAGAACAATTAAAAGACTTTGCCTTGAATTTATCAGATTTTCAAGAAAGTTTTGTAGCCTTAAGTGAATTGTTTGCAAGTTGTGAGAATTTGTCTCAAGCTATTAATAAAGATTTAAAAGATATTCGCCATGTAACGGACGATGTGTGTAATTTGATCAACCGCAAGTTTAGAGATGAAGACCTGGTAAACTGGATTGATCATACAGAGAAAGATTATCAAGGTAAGCATGTTTTCATTAGCAGATCCAGTAACTCTTTTTTAAAGATCATTAAAAGCAATTCACGAATGTACAATTATGTGCAATTTAAAGGGAATCATATAGTATAAAATAGAACGTTCACAAAGAAATAAACGAGAAAACCACAAAAACTACATACTGGACCCTTAAAAAATATGTGCAAATTTAAATCTCTCGATTATAAAAATCCTTCATTTGGTCTAATAATAAATTACTTGGTAACAATCAGATTAAAGGTTTTCAATCTTTGATATCCTTTTAAATATCACTGTTTCTAAGAAGCCTAAACACCATGTTAAAAGTGACGTTTATAGTGATTATAATATGACAGCCATATTCAAGATATCTAGATAACGATAAAAACTATATTGGTCTATACATATTTGATGTTTGTTAAGATCATTGTCAATACAAAAAACCTACAAAATATACCCCACACTACCGATTAAATATACCAAGTAGATTTTCGATTATAAGAATAGTATATTGTTGTGTCGTTGTGAGGGTTAAAATAAAAGATAAATATGTGATTGAATGAATGTATTGTTGTTGAAGTCAACATGTCATATCTCGACTAATTTAAGCTTGATAGATATGTTTTTTATAACTGTTCAATAATCATTAATATTCTAATTATTAAAGAATATTTTATTGATTCGTGGTATATATTACTAACTTTTAGCTAACTTTTGTTAGTTGATTGATGTCGCTTGCCAAACCTATCAATTTGCAATAGATTAGATTTGTTCCTTGAATTCGAAATCATTAAAGCTCTTGCACGTTTGTTTGATTAGGATTATAGACTGCATTTTGAATACTGATTATCAAATATGTAAGGAATTCTATCGACACAATGACTGATGTCAGAATGTTACGAGAATGTAGTTTTGTGGTCGATCGATTTATAATGGCCAACGTTATTTTATAAATTTTCACTTTTTGGCTCTTTCAAAATAATTAAAGAGGTTATTTAGATTAAATTCCTAGAGGTAAAATAATATAATAAGAACAATTAATTAACTCTTTTAACTTGCACCAATTGTTTTATCACGAATTATAATCTTTACTCGATGACCTTACCAAATCAATATATTCCATTTGTCATGAGTTATAGATACTGATAATAGTTAAACATATTTCTTTTATCCTGAAATTTGTAAATGATTTAATGCACGGAATGATATTTTAATATTAAAATTCATGATATTTTTTAACATGGACGTTTTCATATATTTTACCATTGTAAAACATGGATTAAACAATAGACTTTCCTTCAAGTTATATGGACATTATTTTTTTTAACAGAGAGAGAAAGGTTAGAAGAAGAACGTATTGCTACTGATAAAGCACTTTTAGCTAAAGCAGCAGAAGCTCGAGCCTCGTGTGCCAAAGCAGTCGCTATTATAGCTGAAACAGACAAAATTATCGCAGAATCCGAAACGGAAGCCGTTGAGGCTGAACTTTCAGCTAAACAAGCGCGCGCACTGGCAGACGATGTCATTAAAGCTACTGAAGATGCTAGACGTGCTGCCCAGGAGAGACAGAAGGCAGAAGCCGAGGCAAAAAGGAGAGCGGATGAAAGGGCAAGAATAAAAGCTGAAGAGGAACGTCAGAAAAAAGAAGAAGAGACAAAACGAATTGAAGCTGAAGCTAAGAAGAAAGGAACATCATTTGATGTCGAAAGAAGCAGAGAAGAGGAAGAAAAGAGAAAAAGGGAAGCCGAACGTAAAAATCCTAATAATTGGCCACGTTACATGTAAGTAATTAAATGTTTTGATGAATTCTTTAAGTCAATCAAAGGTACACCTGGATAAACAAATAATTGGTAGGCCTATGTTGGCAAAAATGACTGTGTGTAATTTTGAAACACCTTTAGTATCGTTTTCAATAATAACTTAGTTTAATGATAATATCTTCGTATATAGAGATTCTATTCTTTAGTCAAGAATTCTGTTTATTTCAACTGATGAATATAATATCCTCTTATTGACCAGGTTTGAGACTTAAATTATGTGTTTATTCTAAGCCGTAAATATTCCACAACAGTGACAATGACGTCAACTGGGACCACGGACAACGGTTTTGAGTCAGTCGAATAGGCGGATGTGAAACGAGATTTACGAGTTGCTTTCCGTGCCATTGCTACATGGTTACATGCTTTATTGCCAATTTTAACGGAAGAATTGTATTTATCAACAACTGATACCAAGAGACACTATGTATACAGTTAATTAGTTCCTATGTGCAGAATTTATATTGTAATAATTATATTTAACAGCTACAGTATCGAAAGTGAAGATTTTAATCCTGGAATTGGTTGTATTATTAGATCTATGAAGGGATCTTTAGACAGAGACAATATAGAAGTGAACAGGATAGATCAAATCACAGGAGGGTACCAAATACATGAAAATGAAGAACTGATATCTAATATAATTGAAGTTAAACAATTGACGGATACAAATATCGAAGTAAGTGAATGCATGAAACATAGAAGACCTACCTCGATCTGTAAACAGGCCATAAGAAAGCTGTAGGGGAGTTGAAAATAATCATACTAAAATAAGTGATTATAGGGCTTAAGAGGTTATCAATTTCATGTACTTCATTCTAGTTTGAAGAACCGTTTTCCATCGTAATGCCACATTGTGCTCCACGATCTACGACCGGAAGAGAACCTGTAATGAAATGGTATGATGAAACTACTACTAACTGGGTAGAATTACAGACAAATGATGTTATGTTTGAGGATATTAAGGTAACTTTCTTGAAAATGTAAATCATTTACAGAAATCGCGGTAGCATATTAGAAATGAATAATATGTAAGTATCAAGCTTCCAGATATATTATCACTTTTATGAACTTTTTCTATTCCAGGATCTTCGATTTGTTGAAGCCCGTACTACTAATTTCGGCAAGTTTGTTGTTGTCTATACTTTGAAAAAAGAGCACTTTACCTTCACAAAAAAGGGTGGAAAACAAACATCTGCAGTTGATAGCCGTTTTACTTTAACAACTAAACCTGGTGCTTTTAGATATAATTTAGGGGTTTCTACTGAGGTATGTGAAAGTTTTTCTTCATCATATAAGCACGCTTTATCTAGAGGACACTGCGATAGCTCAATTTATTCTACCAAAAACACTTCAAATATTCCAATGCATTATTCATACCGGTATCATCTATAATTGATGAAAATAGGCAAGAACAATGCATAATCGCTTTTGAGAAAGATGTGTTATCAATGTAGTATCATTATACTAACGCAGGTAATTTTGAGAACCTCGCTTCAACAGCATATTATACTGTAACTTAACTTTTGTATTTTAGATTCAACCTGTAGATTCAAACACAGTTTCTGAATTAAGACATCGAGATAACGAAGTATGTGGTGCATTGTTAGCTTCCACATCCATAATCACAATGAAATGGAAACCAAATACAAGGCTATCTAAACCAATAACTATTACCCTACCTTGTCCACCTAATCCAGCTCGCATTAAACGACCATCCACAGCTGTCAACAGAGAAAAGATGGCAAAACTAGATGCCAGACCTCAAACAGCTCGACCTGCCTCTGAATATTTTAAGCATACAGGTAGGTGTGTATTTTATGTCTCTTATGTATTCCCTTGTGGGTTCCAAATTTTGAATACTAGCATTTACCATTAATGTTAATTATTGGCTAGGACAAATTAGATTATTTGTTTTATGAGTAAGCGTGATGAGAATTGTTGCTCATATGGTCTATCTGGGGCGGTTTTCTTTTTAAACGACATATTTTGTTAATTGTTTTGTTCGGGGATTTATGTACCAAAGATTCTCCACCGATTTAACTTTAAAAACTAGTAATCAGTACTACTGCTAAAACAATCCGGCAATTTTCATTTATAGACGATGCTAAGTTAGAAGAAGAATTACATTTGGTAATAAAAGATGAAACTAGTGGATGGGTTACTATTCCAGATGTTGTTATTACTCAGGCGAAAAATAAAGATATCATATCATTCGATATAACAGAACCTATCACCAGGTACGATAGTTCTTAAGTAGTTAAAACATGGCCAAGTTACAGACATAATCAGGATCTTGCGAAACCAGTTTTATTTAAAATAAAATATAGCAATTATATCAGCAGATATCTTATCAAATTCTCAAAAATTAAGTCAAGTTAAGATCTAACGACATGCACCTTCCGCTCCGACCGGTTGACGCCAGGCAGTGGTTGGGACAACGATACAAGTGGTTGCCTAGCAAGATACGCCCACTTTAAAGTATATTATTACTTCTGTTGAAACTCAACATTATTTGAGCCTAATCCAAGATCTCATTTAAATACATGATCACACCAAATTTCATTCAAATCAGACGAAAACTGTAGTCTGTGTTCAAAGGGCAATATTGACCCGTTTTAACTAAGTCAAGAGCAATAACTCAAAAACCGTTCATCCCTAGAATAGTCCAAGATCTCACCAATACAAATAACCACACCAAATTTCATTCAAATCAAATGAAAATTGTAGTCTCTATTATCGCGTTCACTAGGCAATTTGATGTGTATTTGACCAATTCAAGAGCAATAAATCATAAACCGTTCTTCGAAAAATCGTCAATATCGAACTTGTCCAAGATCTCATCAATATAAATGATCACAGCAAATTGCATTCAAATCCAATAAAACTGTAGTCTTTATAGCCTTCACAAGCCAACTGTGGAAGGACGGACGGACGGACGGACGGACGAACGCACAGGGGTGACGGCAGTATGCACTTTTTAATCTGGGCGTATAGAGACTGCAAATAAAAGACCCCTGTGTATATATAGAAATCTAAGTGTAGTTTTATGAAGCTGTCTAGGCAAAATTGATCGTATTGGACTGGAGTTTGATGTTAATTAATTGCAGATTTGTGGTGTTACGAACAAAGCTAGATCTCGCAGAATATCAAGCAGAAAAGATGGTGAATAGGCTAGAAAAAGCACTCTTGCAAAGAACAATACAATTATTCCTACGTCAGAATAGTGAAGATTTAAACGAAATATTAGTGTCATGCGCCAACACTAATAAGATAGAGAAAGTATTAAAACGTTTAGATGAAGAAGGTTATGATGAAGGACCACCTCTCAGTAAAGAAATTGTTGTTAGAGAAGGTCAAGTTCTAGAACTAAAATTCAGGGGTAACTTGGCACCAGTCACAGAACATAGAACAAAAATAGCTTTCAACTCTCAAATCAACAGTCAAATTACGTTTCGTGTAGAAGAATTGGATAAATTTGCTCAGCGTGGTTTTGATAGCTACAGGGGATTTTGTCAGTTGTACACCGATGGACTGGTTCCTAAGGTTATTCAGGAACAAGAGGAACGAGACACGGGTAAAGGTAGAAATAATCCAAAAAACACTCAAGTTGAAATGGTTGAAGGAGAAATATTATTAGGAGAATTATTGATGAACATACCAAAGGTGGGTTTTGATTTCTCCTAATTATGCAACGTATTACTAATATTATCTTAAAATGAAGATCTAGATGTCCAGTAATGTAATGTATGTTGCTAAATTGCGGATATAGATTCATGTGGTAGGTTTTTTTTTTAAATCAGAAGATTTGATCGGTCGACATATCTAGATAATTATCTTATACAATTTTTACTTTTAAGAGATTATGCTTTAGTACCAAAGAAACTTACAAACAAAACACCAGATCTTTGTATGTCACGACTGGAGTGTGAAATTCCGATAACCTTGAATAAGTCACTTTCACTCATACATAATTCCAGTCCACCCTGTAAATGGGTACGGATTATCCGGGAAAGATCAATATCAAGAGGTTTGGCCATAGCCAGCTGGTAGAAAGGATACTTGTCACCAAGTTGTTATCCTTGTAAATATAGTTGTAAATTTTACCTTGAACATTTTTCAGCCTGAACCAGAGCCACCGAAGCCGTTGGTTAAAGCTCCTCTCTCCATTAAACCAGAAGGTATGACTGGCTAAGTAATATTCTCAGTCATCAAACGATCAAGTGACTGCGGATTACATAATGTGTGTTTTTAAAAAATAATATGTTGAAATCCTGTGGTTATCAATTTGTTTCCCATAGTAAAAAGTATAGCCATTCTTAAAATTTTAAAGCTCAAAATCACATTCGCATGGCAGTTATTGTTTTTGAAACCTTAAATAATCGACAAGTGGCGGAGTTTTAATCGATCACTGGTTCTATCTTAGGTCCAGTAAATGAAGATGTATTTAGGTTCATCTCGAGTGAGGTTGGTGATGAATGGAGAAAATTGGCTCAGTTTTTAAATGTGAGGAGAACGAGGATTCAGGCTATATTAAGACAAAATGTAAATTCTGAAAGGCAACAGACTATATACGACATGTTGGTATCTTGGGCTAAAAGAGTTCCGAGGGCTATGGACAAGGTATTCCCCCATTCATCATTAAAAAGGGCTGTTCACACATACATCTATTCTTAATTCTATATCATTCCATAGGTCCTGGAATATACTTAGTAGTAGACTTTCTTGTAGTAATTTTAACTTATTTCAATTCGTTAGTCAGTGGTTCTGCAGTCCACATTTTTGTCCTCTGCATTTTAACAAAATGCTGATATATTTGTAGTTTATTTGGCAGGATATGAACGCCCATGTACTGAATTACTTTGTATCGATAGAACGACTATAATAAATTCCATTTATCATTTTTTTATTAGGTGGAAATGTTGTGTCATGCCTTATCATTTTGTGGTCGAGGTGATTTAGTAGAGATTCTAAGAGAACGAAATATGGAGTTCAAAAGAGAAAAGGCTTTCAGTGCTAAAGGTGAGGTATTGTTCTAATATGTACATGTAATATGTAGGCATAGGGCAGTGGTCAGAGTAATATGTGCACAAACCACAAGGGGTCCATATTACTGTGACAATATAACCTTGTGACCGTATTTCTTTGACAAAAATACCGTGTGGCTATATCACCTTGCGTCCGTATTATTATTGTTAGCAAATTTACTGTGATCAAGTTATTGTGCACTGAACAGAACCCAATGTTCTTTCTTACCTTCCGGATATATAATCTGTATATCTATAGCATACAAAATAAATTTTTACGTTAATGGTGTCTATTTTAGATTCATACCTCCGGAAAGCTTTCATAAAAATATCACGTGATGAGAAAGTGTCTGGTAATTGGAAAGTTCTAGCGAAAGGATTGGGTTTAACTGATCAAACTTTACGTGATATAGAAGGTTCTCGACCAACACGTCAAGACAGATGTTTTTATAGTCTTCAGAAATGGCGGGATATTAAAGATTCGGAAGCAACTATACCAAATTTATCACAAAAACTGCGTGAATGTCGCTATCGAGGCTTAGCACGTAAGTATATCAGCATTTTTCGTCATCTCGTATCGAATACGATACGTTACTACCAATAAATTTGGTAATTTTATACACTCACATTATAGTTGGTCTTATGCTCAGTTCACTCTGCTGTAGAGTTGTAAATCTTGGTGTGTAATATAAGTGCTCCCGATGAGTCAGGACCACAATGTTTTCAAAGCTCTGCATGCGTAGCGACAACCTTAAACTTAATTACATCGTCGGATTACTCCAAATGCTTGAATATCTTTTGGACTATATTCCAAGGTGTTTTCTATTACAGGCGAGGTAGACGCTATAGGATGATATTGGTGTTATCATTTGATATTTGTGCTAAAGTAGTTGTTATATTAATTATATAGATAAAACATTATTTATAAATGTCTTAGTTTTAAATTTGATACGACTTGGATGACTTCTGTTTCATCATGCCAAGAAGTCTAGAGTCGGTTGCGAAATCCATGAATGGCAGAAAGATCTTCATCGGCAACCATTTCGGAATCATGAAAGACTATTGTCAGTTTGCAAGACATTTCTTTAGCCATTTTATTTTTTGATTACTGGTAGAGGGTTTGATTGTTTTTGTTAATTTGTTTGAACACGCGGATCACACATCGACCAGTCTTTTTTTAGTTTTAAGCGAAAATTCGATTCCTTTTTTTTAATGCAGAAAATATCTAAATATCGTATCAAAATCAAATTTCGAACGTGAATAAGAAATCATAAACGTGCACGTTTCATCTCCGTTACAACCCAATTTGACAATGACAATAACAACTCCCAAAATATTCATCATAATTTCTAATTGACCAAAACCTCATGACCACAACATGTTTTATCAGGCTCAGATTCAAACTGTTAAAAACACCAAATATCAATGATGGTCAAGACTTTTTAATCATTAGTAAACGGGGTGTCTCAGCCTCAACATCATTTTTTGTTTACTAAGTTCATAATTTGAGCCATTCGTCCAAATTGTCTAAATTCTAGAGCAACTATTTCATCATAGTTCTTCAGCACAATACTAATATCACGTATAGAAAATTCTCTATTATTTAATCGTTTTCTACCCCAGTCAGAATCTACAGTGATGACCCAGCGACAAATATTAGTTTCGACTTTATCCGCTGGTAACATAAGTTTACATCTCGGTTGAAATTCGATTTTCTCTATTATAATATCAGGCTGAGATTGTAGATATTTTTCAACCGCCTCCTTAACATCTAAATGAGTAAGATCTGTATTAGGATAAGTGAAACAAACAGCACCTGGTTTGGACTGTGGTGGTTTTAGTTGGGTCACTGGTCCATTACCCTGATGACTAACTAGTTGTTTTATTATATCATCCGTATTAGTATTCTCCAAATCTATCTGGTTGTTTGACTGTACTGTCATGCTGGAAAATAACAGAAAGAATTGTTCTCCATAGGGTAATTAACCATGTAGTACAGAAGCAACATAATAAGATGTTAGTCTCCTTTGTAATCCATTGTAAAGTTTTCTACTAAAAGCCCGCCCGAAAATGGAAACGTCGAAGTTTTACCATCGAACACGTAGTCTTACACGCTCCGTCTTAACTAATAGGCATTGTATTTATATATACGAAATCCATAGTATGAGATAACTCAGACATTTTTAACAACAATTTTTTTTTTTACAGAGCTATACGATGCCATCGCTAAATCATGCGTCTGCATTAAAGTGATTGTCGGTAAAAATGATATAGGCGACGAACACGTGTTCTTCCGGGGGCAAAAATAACTTACTCGCACTATTAAGTATATACATTATACACGAACGAAATCAGTAAATATCACCTTTTATGTAGACGAACAGTTTATGTAGCTCCATTCCCCATCCATGACCGTCTATTATCGACCGATTCCGCGTTTTACCGACAAGTTTATTAAAATCACTTTAATGTAGACGAACGGTTTACCGATAACATCTTAACAGACACAAGGTTTTCACACTTTCGGTTAACCAACACCCCCCACACCGCCCGTACGCTACGCCCCTGTTCAAATCCCATTGCTCTTATATTTCAGTCACATATCATTCCCGTTAATATATTCATGGTAATAAAAAGCGGCTTACCTTTTCTCTGGTTTTTCTCGACATACGGGTGAATTAGTGGGACTGCTTTCGGTGACACTAATTTTGACTGGTGTTGACGGTGTATCGGGTGAAGCTGATCCAGAGTCATCTTGATCAAGCTTTGTCTTTAACTTCATTAACTCATTACTAAATTCTTCTGTATCTTCGTCGACTATGTCATTACACTCACCATCGGAAACAATAACCTTGCCTATTCTAGACATAATTCATAAAACTCAGTAAAATATAGGCCTACAGTTACTTTCAAAACTTCCAAGAGATGTTCATAACGTAACGAAAGAACTGATGAATAGATACAGTACACGATTCCGCTTCGTGTCTGTACGAGATGGCGATGAAATTTTAATAGCCTGATCAGTGTGAGAGTCACACTGTTTGTCAATCCTGCAGTCTAGACAATTTCTTAATATGTTTCTGAAACAAGATTCACCCTAATTTTCAATGTTAAAAACAAAATTAAATTGTCTATTACTGAAATTCTTAAAACATTGAGATAATAAATGTAGTTCTATTAAATGCTATACTCAAATTTGCCTTAAATAGTTAGCGAGTTGTAAATTTGATTTTATATTTGCGAGGGTTAATTCTGGACACAAACTCAAATTCCGACGGTGAGCTGTGAACACAATTATTAACGAAACAATTCTCTGTTGGTATGCCGAATCAGCCTCTTTAAAGTAATGTGTCTCTTTAAAAGTATTCCGTGTTCGGGGATAATTTGTAATTAGACCAACACTCGTCCTGTAATCTATAAAATCTTCATTACACTACTATTTGAGCTATTCCCTAATGACCCCTGAAATATTAAACTGAAATGAGCAACAACAACACACATCTGAAATTGTAAGGCTTTTATTTATTTGAGGAAATTATGTATAAGTAGCACAATAAGCATATTTTCTCTGAGGGCTTGTTTTTATTCTTGAGAAAACGTCTGATCTGCCAGAGAGCTCTGACAGGTCTTATGATTTCATAAAGTGATATTGTCCAATAATACCTATTGAACTCAATACCACCATATTTATGCCATTGAAAGCTTTTTTTTGCGTCAATAAAGCGAGTAAATGTTTGAAAGATTTTCTATTGTTTCTACTGTTCAGAGTATAAATAATTATCGACACAGTTCCTTTCTTTACGAACACAATTTTGTAGATCTATCAGACCGTCATTACCCTCTAAATATGAAACCCTACTGCGGCCATGTATCATCCACGAATTCGTTGAGAGAGGACAAAGCGAGAAGAAAGGTGAAAAGGCAAGGGTATAAAAGGCGAGGAAAAGGGCAAAGAAAGGGCGAGAAGGCGGGAAAGGAAAAAGGCGAGAAAGCTCATTACTTTCTTTTCTGGTGGCAACATAACAGTTTAACAACCGACTACAGAATACAATGCAATTTGCAGGATGCCTTTTCACCACGTGCTTTACAACTAAATCTTTTTCTTGGTTGGTTGACGAGTAGTTTCGACAATCTATAATACAATGAATAAAACAGCTTAAATCATATTTCTTAAAATCGCTATGTTTGTACTAATCGTGATAAAAATCTATTTACTAATCTTATAATTAATTGATTGAGAATCTAGCTCTAGGTAAATTTTAAAAATTAAATTATTTAAAAGAATAGATAATTTATTTGTGTTTTCGAAAAGGGATGGAATGCAATTTTTCGCCAATATCTCATTTTTTTATTTTGAATCCTTCAGAAATTTAATTCTTTCAGTTAAACCAGTGAACATGTGAATATATAGAAAAAGACAAGGTCAATTTTCCTAGATCACGAGAGTGCAAGGTTCCTCACCCACGGGCAAACACGCCCACATGAAGGACATAGCTTCTATTTCATTGGTCATCCAGACAGCGTTAATCGTCTGTATATGAGTAAGCCGTGACCATATTCGCTTAGGTATGTTAAATCTGCCCTGGGGATATATGGTTGAATGATGGAAATAGTGGTTAAGCATATGCTCATATAGCTATTGACACAATGATAATATCTCGTGGTTCTTGCTAGAACTGGAAACTTCTAGGAAGACAAAACCAATTTATAATCGGAGAGGAGTGATATAGGCATCTGCCTGTTCTCCAATCCTTTTTCAACTTGAAATAAAATATTGTTTAAATTTTAAAAAAAAGTTTATAATCTTAAAAATCCATTAAACCAAGTAATAATCCATTAAACTAAGTACAGTCAATATTCATGCGGTCACTCTATTCAGAGTAATTTGCTCTAACGGTCAATGCAAATTTCCATCCTTGCGATTTTCAATTAAATTTACTTTTTCTAACCCAGTAACATGTCAATCATTTTATCCCAAGCGGTCATATATTTCCTGTTCATTAGCGGCCAATTTGACCCGGTGAAATACGCCCAGTTTGAATCCACATGTTCAATTGACCTTGCCCTTAATTTGATATGTGTCCGGCCATATTCTTAGGTATTTTAAAATCTCCCTTAATGGTTAATCCGGGAACATTTTAAACTTATGCTCATATGGATATTGAAAAATGTAAACTGTGGTTTTCCCCCCCTATTACAAAATTTCCCTGGGAAAGGAAACAACGTAATTTATGACGGAGAAAATGGTCGGCCCTCCAATTACTTCTTAAACGAAAAAAAATAGTTTAAATGGTCATTGAAAAAATTTATTCTTTTTAAAACCAAGTTATAAATTTGACAGAAAGGTTTAATTAAATGTCATTGGTATTAAAATTTACCCTTGAAATTTTCAAAAAATTCCTTGCAAAAAATGTCTAACCCATAAAAAGTTTTATGGGGTTCATTTTCCCTGCTTACGCCCTTAGGGAAAATAAACAGTTAACTAATTTAATTGCCCTTTGGGACTCGATCAGGGGGATTAAACATTTTTTAACCGTCATTTTATTTAAAAGTATTGGTGTATTCAAAACATTGTTTTTCCCCCTCTTTGACTTACCCGGGAAAGGTAAAATCTTTAAAATTACTTAAAAATTCGGCCCTTTTAACTTCTTGACGATGATATTTGTGGTTTTGAGAATTCTTTTTTTCAGAAAATTAAAGGGTCTAAATTTAAAATGTTTTGGTATTATTTACTAAAATTTTCCTATCCCTTAAAAAAAAGTGTTTTTAAAAGCGTTTTTTCTAATTACTTAGTTAAATAAAAAATTTTTTTATGAAAAATAACAAGAAAAATTTTTACCGTGGTTTTCTGTTTGGGTTTTAAAAACACTTTTTTTCTCTTTTCCAATTTGCTCGTCGGTACTTTATTTTTAAAATCATTTTTTTTTAATTCGAAAACCCATATAAACATGGAGTATGACATAGTTGAAATTTGGCCAATTATGATGAATAAATAAATATTTTGTTTACTTAAAAAGAATTGTAAAACGTTTTTAAAGTAATTCTTTTTTAAAGGATTTATTAGCTTGAGTTTTTTAAAATTATCTGTTTGTTTGAACCTTTTTTCCAATTTCCTTGTCCTTTTTTTTGTTTTTATTCTTTTTTGGGGTTAATGGAGGACAATTTATGATGCTTTTGCAACGTGGAATAATTTAAAAAAAACTTGTAAAAATATTATTTAATTTTTTTAAAAATGTTTTATTTGCAATTCTTTGCCTGGAACCCTCAGTTCCATCCCTTTTTTATTGCTTATTTGTTTGGAGATTACCCCAAAAGGTAATCTAAAATTTAAAATATTATTTAAGTTAATAATAATGTTTACTGTAATTAAGTGGCAAGGCCTAGTCCCTGGTTTTTTCAAACTTTGTTCCCAAAATTACCAGTTCCCCCAAAATTACACAATGTGAGCTCCTTGAAAATAAGTTCCGAATTAAGTAAACTGGCCTCGGGTTTTTTCTCCCTTTCCCATTCCCACCCCCCCTTTTTTCCCCTTTTACACCCCTTTCGAATTCGTCCCTTTTCCTTTTCGCCCCTTTTACCATTCGCCCCTTCCCTTTTTCCCCCCTTTTCCCGATTTCCCCCCTTTCCCTCATTTCGTTTTTTATAAATATTTATTTCTTATTTTCCAGTGTAATATACAAACAATGATAAGGGGATCTGGAAACAAGCATGATGCTTATATAAATCCATTTCCCAAATATATGCAATAAATAGTGACATATACAAATAGACAGTATAGACAAATAGAAAGAAACACATATACAATTACAAGTGGTAATATTGCTATACAAGGTACAGTCACAGATAATATAGATATCTACATTATGTACAAAAAGGATAGACAGACAGATAGATAGATATGAAAAATAGATAGATGGTCCAGGTTTGACCTCACCCCACATCCCCAGTACGCTCCCGGACTTGATAGCGACAGCCTTTCCTGTTACCACAGTAAAGACTAAACCACCAAAGAGTGACTACAATAAGTGGGAAAAAGTGCTACTTCGGGTTTATAAGGTTTTGTGGACTTGTCTATACCACATTTAGAACAACCAGTATAAGAACACCAGAATAAGAAAGAAACAACCAGTATTAGAAAACCATTATACGGAACAATCGGAACATCATATGTAGTATAAGAACAACAAGTAAAGGATATGAAAATAACTTATCTTAACTAGTATAAGAACATCCAGTATAGGATAGGAAACTATCTCAACTAAACCAGTATAAGAACTCAACTAAATCAGTAAAAAGATCAACCATTATAGGATATGAAACTATCTCAACTAAACCAGTAAAAGAACAACCAGAACAACCAGTATAGATATGAAACTAAATGAGTAAAAAGAACAACCAGTATAGGATATGAAAATAACTCAACTAAACCAGTAAAAGAACAACCAGTATAGGATATTTAAATACTCAGCTAAAACCATTAAAAGACCAACCAGTATAGGATATGAAAAATAACCCAACTAAACCAGTAAAAGAGCAACCAGTATAGGATATGAAAAGAGCTCAACTAAACTAGTAAAAGAACAACCAAGGATAGGAAATGAAAATAAACTAGTACAACAACAACTAGTATAGGATATGAAAATAACTAAAAATCAGCCAGTAAAAGAACAACCAGTATAGGATGTGAAATTGACTTAACTATGCCAGTATAAGAACAACCACAAAAGGATGCGAAAATAACTCAACTCAGCCAGTAACAGAACAATCAGTCAGAGATATGAAAATAACTCAAATTAACTTAAACCTTTTTGTCAATGAAATATATTCACAAACTTTATTGAAAATGGTATCGTTTAAATTCTTGCCGGAATGTGTGTCACCAAAGAGTATAATCTTGATATCAATCTTATTATTTGGAAGAGAGATTATAGTTGTTTGTCTTTCAAATGTAAATTTTGGACAGATTAAGAAATAGTGATACGAATCTTCTATTGAATTTCCACATGAACACAATGGATCGTTAGAAAGGTGCATTAGAAATCTGTGAAACTTCAATTCGCTTTTCATGTTCCGGAGACGACAGAGTAGGATTTGAAAGGGTCTACTACCAAGGTTATAATAATCTGGAATGATAAGATCATCTTTTTTCAGCTGGTTTTTAAATGCTCCAATGGATTGACATGTTTTAAAAGTTTCAGGCAGAGAATTCCATTCATTAGTTGTAGCAGGAAGGAAAGAACTTTTATATTGTTGAGTGTTGCACTTGATGGGGCGAAAGCTGGTAGTGTTTCTAAGATTATGTGTTGTGACATCATTTACTTTGGGGGGGTAGCATTAAATATAGATATGGTGGAACTATTCTATTTACCATTTTGTAGAAAAGACACGGACGGTGTCTAGAACGCCGAACTTTCAGTGTGGTAAAACCAGATTCCTTATAAAGGTAATCGTGAGATGTTCCACGAACTAAACCAGTAATTGTCCTTAGAGCATCAAGATGTAAATTTTCAAGAATATTGCAATTTTCCTCGGAACAGTTATCCCATACAACATCGGCATAATCAAAACTTGGAAGAATAAAAGATTTGTAGATTGTTTCAAGAGATGAGCGTGATAGTCTGTGTTTAAAAGATCTGAAGAAGTCTACTTGCTTACGAATTTTCTTAACCATGGAATTGATGTGTGAGGACCAATAACCTGAGGAGTCAAAACTTAAACCAAGATGTTTGTGAGACTTTACATCTGATAGAAATGAGTTTTGAAAATGCAATTGAAAGAAGGATGGAACTTTTTTTCTGCTGAAAGTTATAGATTCTGTTTTTAAGGAATTAAATGTTACCTTCCAGTTTTCTGCCCACTGACCAATGACGTGTAAGTCTCTGTCCATTATTTGCTTGCATGCAACTGGATTTTCAATTACAAGGAATAGAG
Organism: Nipponacmea schrenckii; assembly: GCA_030562195.1. Taxonomy (NCBI): domain Eukaryota; kingdom Metazoa; phylum Mollusca; class Gastropoda; family Lottiidae; genus Nipponacmea; species Nipponacmea schrenckii. Next base: position 43,532,573 of record JAUJPP010000003.1, on the reverse strand, counting down.
ATGTGTCGTCTGCGAATAGCTGAGTACTAGAATGAATATCATTTACAATGTCATTTATATAAATAAGGAATAGAAGGGGACCAAGAACCGATCCATTGTGGAACTCCAGAAGAAACAGGGAGAGACGCAGACTGTGAGTTTTGTATTATTCACATACTGGTATCTATTGGACAAGTAATTATGGATGAGTTTTAGCAGGTTTCCTCTAATTCCAATTAGATGTAGCTTATGCAACAGGCCATCATGCCACACTCTATCAAATGCCTTTGTGATGTCACAGAATACAGATTTAACTTCTTTTCCTTCATCAAGAGATTTACAGATGGAATCGTAGAAATAAGTAAGCTGATAGATAGTAGAGTCTCCGTGTCGAAATCCTGATTGTCTATGAGAAAGAATGTTGTTTTCGACGAGAAAATTATTTATATGTTTATATATACATTTTTCAAAAAACTTTACCAAGAATGGATAGTAATGAAATTGGTCTGTAGTTTTTACAAACATGGCTATCGCCAGATTTGAAAAGTGGGATTATACTGGCTAGTTTCCAGTCAGAAGGAAAGACCGAGTTGACATGACAAAAGTTAAAAAGGGAACTTAAAGGGTACGCCAGAACTGATCTGCATTCCTTGAGAACTTTCGAACTCACATCATCGGGGCCACATGCCTTAGAACAATCTAGGGTACTCAGGACGTCACATACTTCATCTCTTGTGTATACTGGTTGTACTATTTCGTTCAAATTTGGCTCGAAACAATACGCAAAAGACTCTACTGGACTTTGACGGATGAATTGGCTTGAAAAGTAATTATTAAGGATTTCCGCTATTGTCCTTATCACCATAAAAAATTTGATTACTTGAGTTCAAGGGGGGTATAGAAGATTTTTTTCTTTTTCCAAAACCATAACTTCTGGCGAGATTCCACCAGTTGGACTCACTAAAACTGCCATCAGAGATTTTCGAATCAAGGTTTGCAAAATACTCATTTTTGACACGTCTTACTTCAGATGTAACAAAGTTGCGAGAACTACGAAATTTATACCAGTCATCTGCTGAATTTGATCGTTTAGCATTTTTGTGAAGTCTATTTCTAACTCTCATTATTCGCCTAAGATAGCCGTTCATCCAAGGACAGTCTTTAGGTCGGAAGCAGACAGTTTTGTGTTTGACATGAGTAGAAATGCCTTTGAGGATTTCATCTACGACATTTTTTGCCAGCTGATTTGGGTCTTCTGAAGTACTTAAGATGCAGTCCCAATTAATCTCAGAGTAATAAGCGGACAACAACTCACTGTTTAGACTGGAATATTGCCAGATAGTTTTAGTGAAACTTGTAGAATTTGTATTTTTATTTCCGAATTCAACTTGTACCGGACAGTGATCACTGAAAGTTTGACCAAGAACAGTAGTTGATGAAATCTGATCAGAACAATTAAAAATTACCAGGTCGAGGATAGAACTGGAACTTAGTGTAATTCTGGTGGGGTCATGAACAGATTGGGTAAGGTTGTATTTGTCGAGGATTGTCTGCAATGGATTTTTATTATTAGACATGTCAATATTTAGGTCGCCTACTATTATAACATTTTTATGTGCTTCTTCCAGAGCTGTTGAAATATTATCATCAAACAATTGCCAATAGGATGTCTTAGTTTTGGGGCTTCTATAGAAAGTTCCTATAAGGAAGTGACAGTTTTTGCAATCAGTTACCTCTATCCAGCATGACTCCAAATCAGGATGATGTAAATTTGGACAAGGACGGGTATATAAGTGATTTTTTACATATATAGCAACACCACCATAACCATCTGCCCTATTGCAATGAATCGGGTCCTTAAAACCATTTAACTGCACAATTTCGTCAGGAAGTAGCCAAGTTTCTGTAAAACATAGAATGTCATTACCAAGAAATTCTGCCTTAATATCAGTAAGGTTACAGTTGAGACTACGTACGTTGAGGTGTAATAGTTTCAATGATTGTTTTGGCCCAGGATTTGGATGGATATTATACAGAAGTTTTGTTAGGATATACGAAATGATAACAGATAAGCAGGTGAAGTAGATGTGTTTAGGGATCGGAAATGTATTTAACAAGGACAGGCTACCGCTAAGAAGGTCAGGAGACACCACTAGAGGCCGTGGTACTGAGGTCGCACCTGGGATTTATATAGCGTAAGAGCATAAGAAGAAGAGCAGGGAAGAGAAGGCGGAGAAGAGAGAACATAAAATTGTGTATACAAAATGCTTGAAATAAATGAAAACTATATACATTATAATTACATTTAAGCACATATGAGAGAACATGCATATATATGATGTAAACTATCATATGAACTTTTGTGAGGCCTTTTTTAGTTTGTCTATATATAGGGTTAAAGCTTCATGTAAAAACTTGATAGTTCAATATACTTTGCTACTTGGATGATAAAAACCAAATAATTACAGGTAAGATTGACTATATAATAATCGTGTTTTCATAATAAAGATGGTATAGAGATGTAATTCTGATAAATTTACTGTGTTACCTGAATGATAAAATAATTCTAAAAAAAAGTTCTTTCATAATAAAGCTAGAATAAGTATATATTTCTAATACATTGACTTTGTTTCCTATATAATAGAGTACCAAATAATTACAGGTAAGTCTCTATTTAATAACTGTTTTTATAATAAAGCTTGAATAAGAATATATTTCTTATACATTGACATAGTTTCCTATATAACAGAAACTTTAATTTACATTTACATTGTGGTTGGGAATTTGATTTGAGTCTATTGAGTTGTGTTTATTCCATAACTTCATCATCATGATTAGTTTGGGTGTTTCTGAAGGAGCCATCAGCATCACGTCTAACCTTTAGTGTTAATTTTGTACCAATAAATAATTGCTCGAAATCAGAAGTTGTCTTGATGAGGAATACCTTGTTTTCACGCATCTTAACAAATATAATGCCATCACTGGTCCATGTGGATTCGATTTTTTTCTCTTTTTGAAGGTTTCTAGCCATGTATGCCAATTTTGATCGGATTTTTGTTAAATCTTCATTTATATATATCCTGCGTCCTTGAAACAATTTTGGAACAGTAATTTCAGTTTCAGGAGTTTGAGAGGAAGTATTTGGTGCTGAATGTTGGGTATTCACTCCTCCTCTATTCAGATTTTTCAGTTTATTGGCATTTTTAGGAAGGCTCTTTTTGTGTAGTAACCTTTAAATTTGCAGATAATCTGTCTCGGGTTGGAGTTGGTTGCTGATGACGGTTTTCCTACTCTATGACTTCTATTTATGTCAACAAGAGAAATATTAACACCAATCACTTGGCCTACCTGGATGACTATGTTATCTGTGTTTTCATTGGTTTTTTTCAGGGATTCCTGAAATTCGTATTCCTTCACGTCTCATATATTGTTCACGTTCATCATCTCGATCATTTAGACTTTTAATTTTATTATCTTTTTCTTTTAGATCTAATTTCAGCTCGGTGACTTCATCTTCCAACTGTTCCAGTTTCCCTTTCAGCTCGGGAATTATAAGATCCGATAGTTTATTTGCCAGTTTAAAAATAACTCTATCATCTTGCAATGCTGCAACAAGCCTCTCGAGTAAGGCGTCACTATCATCTTCATATTCAACATTTTTGTCCATTTTATTTTTTTTATTTTCGAGATATTCTGAAGAACTTGAGCCGAGTCTTTTACGCAAAGAGTCGAAAGAGATACCAGAAGCCATGATATCTTTGGAGAAGATGTACACTTAAAGAAGTTTTTTTTTTTCGACAACGGTCCACAATGAAAATGTAAACAAACTTGATGACGACTAAGTGACACAATGTTATCACCACAAAACATACATGAGAAAACACATTTACATGGAAAAACTGCTACATCCAACAAATTTTCCTTCAATGAAGCAAAACGTACTTAACACCCAGTAATAAGATCTATCGAATATCACATATAAGGCCTCATAACAAAGACAAACAAAAATTCACAGATAGCGAAAAGTTTGTGACTGCTCACTTGACGCCATCTTGAATATCCTCGATACAGGTTCTAAATATACTGTGATACCATTACATTTATACAATAAACAATTTTCAAAATTAAAGATACATACTTCAAAATTCAATATTAGAACTTATACAGGTGAAGTTGTACCAGCCAAAGGTGTCATATACGTAATTGCTGAATATGAAAATCAAATCAAATCAAGGTTGAAGATGTATGTATTAGAAGGCATTGGACCTCCACTTCTTGGTCGTGATTGGTTACCCTTTCTCATTTCGCCCCTTCCCATTTCGCCCCTTCTCATTTCGCCCCTTCTCATTTCGCCCCTTCCCATTTCGCCCCTCCCTTTAATTCCATGCTTAAAACCAATTGCATAATGACACAAGGATTAAACACAAATTAGTTGAAAACTCCGTTTTTATTAAGCCTTTAAAAAAATCAGCATACATTGAAATAAAAAGCCTACTTTAGAAATATATATACATATAATTTACACAGCTGTAAGAATATAATCAATACATTGGAAAAAAAAAAAAAAGAAAAAAAAAAAATAATCGAAAATACATAATATCTCAATATACAATTCGTCTGAAATACTAAAAATACACAAGTACATGTGTATCAAATGGACAGATATATGTTTATGTGGACGATAAATAGTTCGTAATAATTGTTCAACTTGGTTTTCTGAATCATACAGTCGATTAAAGTTGGTAATGACACTTAACTTATCCCAAAAGAAATTAATTAAAATATCTTGAAGAGGTCCCTCTACTCTATTATAGAATCAACAGAGTTTTAAGCAAATCTCCTTTGTCAATAAAACTATATCCACCAATATTGCCATCAGGTGCCTATTTTAAAAGAAATTATATTCTAAGAAAAAAAGGGGGAGGGGGAACTAATTATACAAGTCTTTAATATGTGGATAATGTTTATAAATATCTGTCTGGAATGGACTTCGATCACGTGATCTGTTAAACAAATATTCCTCTAAACAGTCAATTATAGCTCCATCATAACTCCTTAATACTTTATTAACTATCACTTCCGGTCTACTTGTTAACCATTTCAGAGCGTTGCTATTATATACACAGACATAATGCCGAAGTGTTCCATTACATAGAATTCCGTCCCATTTCCACAAGACTATCCTGGAGATAAAATCAAAGCTGGAATGTTTTGCTGTGACGTTAGAGCCTCCTGGTGCATTATACAAGAAATTCAAAGAAGGAAAATAAGTTTCCTCTGGTGCGTAAGTGTCTTTCAGATAGTCCAGAAACGATTTGGCTAATTCATCGGTTAATACAAACTTTGTAAAATTCCTAGACATCAAACCATAAGCACAACCTTTTCTGTATTCTAGTTTACCTTGAAACGGTTTGCTTTTATTACCGATATATATCGGAATATCACCAGTAATATTAAATCTTCTTGAATAACGCAATTTATTACCTTGAGACAGTGGTTGACTTTCTAGTTCGTTTCTACCTTTTAATATCTTACAGATTTTTACTATTTCAAGATTAGTTTTAATAGGCATTTCTGATCCAGCCATGTTCAAATAATATTTCCAATATATTTTTGAATTTAAGGCTTTTTCCATACACAATAAATCAGCATACACCAATCTAATAGAACTATACACTGTACGTATTTGAGATAAAACAATGATATTATCAAAACATTTGGCTACAGATTTTAAATGTTGATATGTTTTGGTACTGGATCTTTTCTTATCAACATGTAAACAATAGAAATTATGTGGACGATAAATAGTGCGTAATAATTGTTCAACTTGATTTTCCGAATCATACAGTCGAATTCCAAAGGCTAAGGGAAAATCTAATTCTTCATTTGTAATATATTTATTATCATACCCATTAATTTGACGAAATAATTTACAATTTTCACTGATTTTAGTCAAATTACACAATCGTCTATCGTCTTGAGGTAAAGTCAAACCTCTACCAGTGTCTAGAATTTGCTTACAACTTATCTTATTTTCTTTAACCACTGAAAATTGACAATTTCCATAATGACTGTCATAATATTCTTGTACAGAGGGTTTCCATTTTTTTTCTTGTGACGAAGATTTAATATATACTTCTATCTGAGGGATCAGATTACGTGTATATTTAATGAAATAATTTTTATACAAAGCAAATGTTGTAAAAATATAAATTACTGCCAACAGCACAAGTAAATATTTAACATACTTCACTGATATGTAACAAACTGGAAATAGAAAAATAGTTTAAATTATTTTCATTTATTTGCGCCTGATAAAGTAATTACCTTGTATTACGTTGTCCTTTAGGTTCTATAGCATATTCGATAAGAACATTGGTTCTTTACATTTTGTCATGGTTCTGGTTACGATGAACAAATGGCAGTTGAAAGTGTATTCCGTCGACCCAGTAGTACAATAAATCCGGGAAAGGTTAATGCCGAGAGGTTTGGCCAAAGATCACTTGGTAAAACAGATCATAATTGTAAACTGAAGTTGTAAGCCTATCCTTGTGAAATAAATAGCCTATGGTTATTTCATTCCTTTTCTAATCATATTTCAAATTTTGCCTACCTTTTAGCTTTACCATGTTTCCTCGCTTTCTAGCAAATACGAAAATTATCGAAATTATAACAAGAATAAAGTTTAATAATTCATTTCTCACGTGTTATATAAAATAAAATATTAAAATTGATTCCCAAACATCTGTTAAAACTTACTTCAGTGGCGGAGCCACAGGGAGGGCAGGGGGGGCAGCCGCCCCCCCCCCTCGCAGCCCCAAAGGCTAGTTTTTCGGGCAAGGCATTTAAAAAAAATTTTTTTTAACGGCGCAATTTTTTTTTTTTTTTGAAATTTAAAAATGAAATCATATCTTTGCCCGAATATCCTATATTACTATAACTGTATTTTTTTAAAGTGATAGCCCCATTTTATTCTCCTATAATAATATTTCATAATTCATATTATTTGAGGATCGAAATCACTGCCCGAATGTCATTGCTATGATTATATTTTACATATTTCAAAAATTGAAATCGCAGCCCGAAAGTAGAGTTTAGAACTTTTTTTTACACAACCAAAAAAAGACAATTCGGGCACATATTTCAATTTTTTCAATAAATATTGTATGACATACAATATTTGTTTAAAAAAATGGAAATCGGTGCCCGAATTGCCTTAAATTAAGACAATTCGGTAAGGTTTCACCTAAAAAGTTAACAAGTTCCTTGGCTTACTTCCCTTGGAAAATAGATCATTTATTAATCAAATAAATCAATAAAAATTCCACCAATAAGAAAATGTAAAATAAATAAGTTTAATAAGGTTTCAACTAACAACACACGAGTTCCCTGGCTTACTTCCCTTGGAAAATAGATCATTTTAATCACTTTGGGTTTTTTTGTGTAAAAAAAAGTTCTAAACTATTATTCCACCAATAAAAAAATGTAAAATAAATAAGTTTGATAAGGTTTCAACTAAAAACACATGAGTTCCCTAGCTTACTTCCCTTGGAAAAAAGATCATAATTATCATTATAATCACATAACTTTGCGTGTCCTCTAGCTGTGATCATTTCAGAGTGAAATTTCGTTAGAATAACACCTGTTCTATCTTCCATCGATCATCGATAAACACGCAGTAAAATTGTTCAAAAATATTTTTGTCTTTTGTCAAGAATTGTTTGGCCTGGTTATAACTTGCACTGTTGCAATTTAGCAAATTGACACAGAAATCAAAACAATGTCTTCTACACGTAAACGGTACTTCTAAAAGTCAAAGATGGTTTACCCTTCATTATACAAAATACTATGGATACTGCATTTCCCAATTTGACGATTTTGTATAAAATATTTTTGACAATCCCTGTATCCAGTGCTGCCAGTGAGAGAAGCTTTAGTAGATTGAAACTAATAAAAAATTATCTGAGATCAACAATGGCTGAAGACAGGCTCTCAAATTTATCTTTGATAAATATAGAAAGGAATTTTCCCACAGATGTTGATTTCGACAAAGTCATTCAGACGTTTTCAACGATGAAAAAAAGGAGAAAAGCTATGTATGACTAAAGTTGATATCTATGATAATTGAAATATAAAAAAGAAATCGAAATGATAAAATCCATACAAACATAACATATCCATTAGCCGAAAATCTCATTCAAAATCGGGTGAAAACAGTACATCCCGTAAATTAAACTGAATACTTATGGATCTCCTAAGGGGGTAGTATCATGTGTTCTAGAAAGAGTGAAAATACTCTGCCAATAACAATAGTGTTTCTCTCGAAGAAAACTCTCATAACTAAGTTCGAAATTCGGGCAACCTCAGAAATCTCGCCCCCCCTGGGACGTAAACCTGGCTCCGCCACTAACTTACTTTCCTCATTTCTTTTATTTTTATTGATTATATTATAAATATTCGATTATTGGAATCGAAGGTTCTAATGTCTGAGAAAATAACACTTTGTTAGAGAATTACGAAAGAAATTTTTAGATTATCAAAAAAAAGTGAGAAATATAAATTAACATTGTGGTCTCTGATAGACTGATCAGCAAAATAGTTTCTGTTTTATCTATCATGCTCGCACACCTTGATATATATTCAATTAACTTTACTAGCTAATTAGTAGGCAAGTCTGTATTATCGCAAAAGATGATGTTATGACACTGCTCAGAAGCGCTTTGAAGTAAATTATTACCCGTTTAATTATAAAATTGGTGAACTGAACATGTTGGCTAAGCGCTGAACAGGTCGAGGTAAGATGACATTGGTAAAACCGGTTGACTTAGTGAAAAGTGAAAATCCAATTATTTCAGCCATTACCGTCTTTTACCGACTGATTTCGCATTTAATTGACAAGAGTGCAGTATGGATTTCGATGAAACTTAGTTTGAGCATTGGAATTGATAAGGCAGCGGTAAAGTTCGAATTTGACATTTCTATGAACGATTTTTGAGTTATTATATTTATTAGTAAAGTGCGACAAAATTTCATTGTGGATTCAGTACAAACTACAATTTTCAATGGATTTTGATGAAACTTGGTATGAGTATAACGTGTAAGGTGGTTAAGTTTGATTTTTTCAATGAACAGTTTTGAGTAATTGCCATTGAATTAGTAAAGTCACGTTAAATTTTTATTGTGCATGCAATAGAAGCTTCAATTATCAATTGATTTTGATGATGCTTGGTGTGAACATAGGAATCGGTTAGACGTCGGTCCTGTTTGATTTTTCAATGAACTGTTTTCGAGTAATTGCCCTTTGACTTTGTCAAATCGAGTCAAAATTTTATTGTGGGAACAATAAAAGCTTTAATTTTCTATGGAATGAATAATAATAATAAAGTTTATTTCCAGTAAATGACGGTCTTATAGACCAATGTTACAAATTTAAATACATTGCAGCAACAATGATGGTACATACTCTTTGGAAGACGCAGTGTTATCATGAAGTTTCTCTTAATTTTAAGGCACAATGAACAAATTTAGAAATGCAACAAGATATGATTCAGATCTTTCACAACAAAGACTTCTGATACATCTTTACTTGATATTTACTTGATAGGGCAAAGATCATATCTTCTAAAGTTCCTTCTGAAAAGGTTTGCACTCAAAGGCAGAAGGTTGAGACGAACTCTAACAATATTTCTTTTCTGTGTAAATGTTAACTTGCATGAGAGATATAACTCTTGAGTAACACACTGTTTAAAATTTGCATATTTACATAAACTCTCACTGAGGCTAAGTTTAGCAGACCATTCCTGGAAATCTATTTTTTTCAGTTTTTGTTTAACTAAATACATGAATGCTTTAATGAACCATGAAGTGTTCAATATCCTCAGTATAGACCGGCAGCCCAGGGCCTCGAAGGTAGACGAACTGGGTACCAATATCTGAGCACGGAGGCATGTATGGGATCACTAAGGTTGTCTGAATATGGCATTCTGGCATGCCCCCCCCCCCCCTGGTGGGGAAGGGGATGGCTACCCTTCTAAAAGGCCCCAAAATAGGTTCAAACTAGTTGGCGGAGATACCACCCGAAATCTCCACCAATGTCCACTTAGTACCTTAAGATATTCAGCAGTGCAGATGGCAGAAATTTTGTCTGGTGTGGAGTGGGTGCCAGACGACCCTTAAAGGGTCCCAAAAAGGGGCTATCCTAGATGACATTGGAACCAACCGAAACTTATGCCAAAAGAACCAGTAGGGTATGTAGAGTGTAAAACACCCAATGCCAGAAAAATTATCCGGTGGTAGGGTCGTGCCAGAAGCCCTTCAATTTTGGACCCTTCAAAAAGCCCACAGGATGGGTTCAGACTACATTGCCGAGGTACCACCCGAAATCTCCACCAATGTCAATTTATTACCTTAAGTTGTTCAGCAGTGCAGATGTCAGACATTTTTTCTGGTGTGGAGAGGGTGCCAGACGACCCTTAAAGGGTCCCAAAAAGGGGCTATCCTAGATGACATTGGTACCAACAAAATTGATGCCAAAAGAACCAGTAGGGTATGTAGAGTGTAAAACAACCAATGCCAGAAAAATTATCCGGTGGTAGGGTCGTGCCAGAAGCCCTTCAATTATGGACCCTACATAGGGCCCACAAGATGAGTTCAGACTACATTGAGGAGATATCACGCGAAATCTCCACCAATGTCAACGTATTACCTTAAGTTGTTCAGCAGTGCAGATGGCAGACAATTTGTTTGGTGTGGAGTGGGTGCCAGACGACCCTTGAAGGGTCCCTAAAAGGGGCTATCGTAGATGACATTGGTACCAACGAAAACTAATGCAAAACAAAAGACTCAGTAGGGTTTGTAAAGTGTAAAACACCAAATGTCAGACATATTATCCAGTGGAAGAGTTGTGTCAAAAGCCCTTAAATTTTGAACTCTTCAAAGAGGCCCACAGTATGACTTCAAATTGGATTGAGGAGATACCACCTGAAATCACAACCAATGTATACGTGTTACCTTATGGGGGTTCTGTCTAGTATAGAGCACCCAATGCTATACAGATTTATTCCGGTGGTAGAGTTGTGCTGGAACCATCATTTTTAAAATGATTCACCACTACAAATTTATTTTTCTTATTACTGAATCAATCATTGTTCACCATCGACTGTTAACTTTAAGTCACACTCAACCAGAACCAACTAACCCTTATTATTGGTATTGGAAGGTTGTTGTTCTGGTACCATAGTGGCCATCACCGCAAGGCGTCGCTTGACAGAATCGTGTAATATGCATCTGATTGGTCAGAGGGGCTTTGACCAATCAGATGCATATGACAAGATTTTGTCAAGCGACGCCTTCACACAGAAAAATAAGTAAGACAATCATGAGTAAATGTACTCATTTACGTGAGTTTTTGACTTTTCCATAAAACCACTCGTTTAGGACTCATTTACAGATGAGTCTGTATACTCAATAACGAGCAATTTGTGAGTGTATTGACTCATTTAACAAATGACTCGCCGACGAGTCAAAATGACTTATCTAGGAGTAAATATTGACTCACAGAAGTGGGTCAACAGTGAGTTAACCTACTAATCTAAAATACAGATTGACCCGTTAGAAATTTGTCATAGACGAGTCATAATAACTGCTTTTCTGGGTGTTTGACTCATTGAAATGACGTTTTAATGTGGTCATAGACGAATCAATTGACTACATGGGAGTAAAGTCATACTTTTCATCAAAACGTCTCATAGATGCATAATTCTTCTTGTACGCTTGCTTCAATGCTTCTGTTCAGGGATATATATACATCTTAAAGGGGCACAATCTTGATTTTTAGGGGTCGTTTTGGGCCTTTGTTACATTTAAACAGTCCTCAGAAATACTCAAGCTCTATGAAAATCGCAAAATACCTTGAAATATACCTAAAAAATTTCACTTTTTATTTTTTTCCGTGCTGTACGCGGCTGGTCTTCAGTCAGTCTGAAAATTGTGTGTCCTGTTGACAAAATCTACAATTGTTATTACATGTACTTTCTTTTTGTTTTATAAGTGTGGGCCTGCGCAGTAGTCTATTTATAACTCTTTGATTTTCCAATATGGCGGGACATTCATAATATCTTAAGACATTATGATTTTCAAACACGGATAATTATGTATACCCATGGATTTGAAGGCTCAAATTTCAAAGGAAAGCTCTGTAGACTATTTCTGATTAGCTAAACAAAAGATTTCATGTGTTTGAGGCTGTCGGATGATTGTCCGAAACAAATCAAGACTGTGCCCCTTTAAGGTTGGCCCAATCTCGATCGATCCATTCTCGATCAATCTTGATTCTAAAGCGTGTCAAAAAGTAAAAAAAAAAGAAACACATGTTCGTTTGCTAGTTTATTGGACATTATAGTATTTAAAGGTATGCAGGATGCAACATATTGTTAATAAAAACACTTTAACACGAAACTATTTTTAAGATATGACTTTTAGAATGTAGAATGTTACAACGAACTATTTATTGGATGTTACGACTGAGTGGGGGGGGGGGAGGGTGACTGTCGTGTTCAAGAACAAATCTGTATGAAATATATGTAGCAGATATGAAAAGAAACTAAAATTTTAAAAGATTTAAATAATTCTGTTGTAACAGCAATATTGGTATCGTCGGCAACTTGGTAAAATCCTTAGCTTTATTCATGGACTTACCAGCAAATCGAACAATGGGCCTTGATATTTCATCTGGAAAGAAAGACAAAAAAGTATTCGAGATCCAAATACAACTAGAACTGTGAACAGTTCCGAGAGTGGCAAACAACCTCTATGGGTTCAAAAAATATACGCGAAGTTTTATTATGTAATATTGTTACACCACAGTTTAAAGTTAATTGCATATTAATGAGAAAGTTTTTAAGGTTCCATCATAAAAATATTTAAGGTCAGAATTGTCAATAATATTTATTTTTGTGAATAAAACAAGAGGTTGAAATTTATCTACTATATCAAACATGGATAGATGTTGTAGCTTGCAATTCCACTAAATCTAACGTCTTTTATGACGTCACAGACTGGGGCTCAACAGGAAGCTACTATTGATATCTGTGCAGATCCCAGCAGGGTTCTAAAAAACCGGAAGCTCTCACGTAAAAACCGGAAATGGTAGAAAAAATTTTATGATGCGCTTTTAAAATTCATGGTCATTGAAGGTCAAGGTCATTTGATATAGCCTTGTGAATTTTCAAAAAACTAAAACGGGTACCAAAACAATTGTTGTCGATCATAATAGGCATATGTGTGGATAGCTTAGGTCAAGAACATTCTACTTGAAAAAATTCAGGGTCATTGAAGGTCAAGGTCATTTGATTTGGCCTTTTGAATTTTCAAAAAAAATTGAAAATCAAAATTCTGTTCCCATCAAGTTTTAGATAAAGTAACAAGGTTTCCAAAAACACCAAAATCGGACAAATCGGATAAAAATTAGCGGACTTATTAAAATTTTGCTGAATGTTACCGTTCTGTGATGACACATAAAGTATCACTTTCGGTTTGGATTTTTTATTCTAAAAGGGTTCTAATTATGCCTGATAGTATATATGTATAGCTTTTGTACTGATTTCTTACATATACCGGAAGCTGGGTGACCCAACGCGGTTCTAAAAAACCGGAAGTTCTCACACAAGAACCGGAAGTGGTAGAATTTTTTTTATGATGCGGTTTTATTTGAATAGGCGACTTCTCTATATTCTGTCATTTTCAAAGCGATCGGATAATTAGCAACAAAGTTATGCAATTATGCATATTATTATTATGCAATTACTAACTACTGACGCGTAAAAATTTTAGTTTTATATATTCATTTTCTATTCCAGTACGGATCTTATCGTATTTTTCAAACCAAATTTCTATACCATTTTCGAGTTGGGCTAGGGAGCTTCCCGCAAAAAAAAAAAAAATCTAATGAAAACAAAGAGTGGCAAATTTCTAATTTTCCACTCAATTAAAATACATGTACTATAACAATATCAACCCCTTTATTCTGAAAATTGTAACTAGGTTGTATTTGACCCGTATACGACCCATTTATATTCACCAACTGATTGACTTATAATAATATGAACGTGTTGACGCTTTAACGAATCGTCTCATTTAGGACTTAGTAAAAAATTATTTCTCTTGTGCGGAATTTGAGAGAATTTTGAATACAAACAAAAAACATTTCTAAAATTTATCGATATGCTTCGAAGGTGAAGATCGCAGATCTTTTTATTTCAACCAATGATTATTAATAAGATTTCATTTAAGCTTCTTTTGAAAGTACAACTTTTGTTGTTTGTTAAAGAACAACATCAAGTTTGAAACTTGCCTCTAGAATAACCCTAGAAAAATAAAACCTTTTAAAAGATCCAAAGCAACTTTCCTATCAAAGCTAAGAAATCTTGATCGGCTATTGGTTACAACATATCAAGGATTTGCATGGATTGAAAAATGTGAACAAATGTCACTCAGGCTTCACCAAACGACATCACAGTCTGACGTCACGGTTACCCATGAAGCATCTGGGCAGGGACCCATGTGAGACTAGTTAATGACTCGTTTTTGACATATTTTTTAAAATTCCGTTGGCTCAAACACGACCTTCCACAGACTCACTTGTAATATTTGACAATATGACTAACATTTGACTACTTTAGGACCAATGACTAATTTAGGATTTTCTTTCGACTCACTAGTGACTCGATATTGACGAATTATCGTGACTCGGAAACAGAAAACATTTGACTCACTTCAAAGTCATTGCCAAAAAACTCAATAAGTACTCAGCTCAGACACAATATTGACAAAAATAAGACTCACTTGGTTTGTTGTTCACACATGATGACTCAAATGATGTAAAAGTGAGTCTTATAATGACTCGACATTGACACTTAGAGATGATTTCTGAGTTACAATACTCGCAATAGTGAGTCATTACGCATGACTCACTTAAAAAGTCGGTTTTACTTATTTATGTCTTTATGTCTTATTTATTTTTCTGTGAGTTGTGATGTAATGAGATTTAAAACTGCAGTCGGAAGTTTGATCTCAAGCGTCCCCAGTATCACTGACGTCCTCTGTCTCATCATTTTCCTCTGCTGGAGCTGGAGATCAAACTTCCGACATAGAATGGAGTGACGACACAGACAGTGATATGGACTAGAGAACCAGATTATCTGTTCAAACATACTTACCATCCCCTTAAGACTGTCATAGGGTGGAGTGATTTGTTTCTGCTGCCATATAAATAAAGATCTATTGTAGAACACAGACACTGACAGTTCATCTTCGATATATTATGCATTTAAGGGGATTTGACTCATATCCCACAGAGGCCAATCACTGCAGTTTTAAGTCTCATTACACCACAAGGTGTCGCTTGACAAAATCTTGTCATATGCACCTGATTGGTCAAAGCCCCTCTGACCAATCAGATGCATATTACACGATTCTGTCAAGCGACGCCTTGCGGTGATGGCCACTATGGTATTTGCTACCAGAATAACAACCTTCCAATACCAATAATAAGGGTTAGTTGGTTCTGGTTGAGTGTGACTTAAAGTTAACAGTCGATGGTGAACAATGATTGATTCAGTAATAAGAAAAATAAATTTGCAGTGGTGAATCATTTTAAAAATGATGGTTCCAGCACAACTCTACCACCGGAATAAATCTGTATAGCATTGGATGCTCTATACTAGACAGAACCCCATAAGGTAACAAGTATACATTGGTTGTGATTTCAGGTGGTATCTCCTCAATCAAGTTTGAGGTCATACTGTGGGCCTCTTTGAAGAGTTCAAAATTTAAGGGCTTTTGACACAACTCTTCCACTGGATAATATGTCTGACATTCGGTGTTTTACACTTTACAAACCCTACCGAGTCTTTTGTTTTGCATTAGTTTTCGTTGGTACCAATGTCATCTACGATAGCCCCTTTTAGGGACCCTTTAAGGGTCGTCTGGCACCCGCTCCACACCAAACAAATTGTCTGCCATCTGCACTGCTGAACAACTTAAGGTAATACTTGACACTGGTGGAGATTTCGTGTGATATCTCCTCAATGTAGTCTGAACTCATCTTGTGGGCCCTATGTAGGGTCCAAAATTGAAGGGCTTCTGGCACGACCCTACCACCGGATATTTTTTCTGGCATTGGGTGTTTTACACACTACATACCCTTCTGGTTCTTTTGGCATCAGTTTTGGTTGGTACCAATGTTATCTAGGATAGCCCCTTTTTGGGACCCTTTAAGGGTCGTCTGGCACCCTCTCCACACCAGAAAAAATGTCTGCCATCTGCACTGCTGAACAACTTAAGGTAATAAATTGACATTGGTGGAGATTTCGGGTGGTACCTCGGCAATGTAGTCTGAACCCATCCTGTGGGCTTTTTGAAGGGTCCAAAATTGAAGGGCTTCTGGCACGACCCTACCACCGGATAATTTTTCTGGCATTGGGTGTTTTACACTCTACATACCCTACTGGTTCTTTTGGCATAAGTTTTGGTTGGTTCCAATGTCATCTAGAATAGCCCCTTTTTGGGACCCTTTAAGGGTCGTCTGGCACCCACTCCACACCAGACAAAATTTCTGCCATCTGCACTGCTGAATATCTTAAGGTACTAAGTGGATATTAGTGGAGATTTCGGGTGGTATCTCCGTCAACTAGTTTGAACCTATTTTGGGGCCCTTTAGAAGGGTAGCCATACCTTCCCCACCAGGGGGGCATGCCAGAATGCCATATTCAGACAACCTACATGCCGTCGTGCTCAGATATTGGTACCCAGTTCGTCTACCTTCGAGGCCCTGGGCTGCCGGTCTAGTACTGTTTAAGACAAAGAGGGCAAAGATCATATCTTCTAAAGTTCCTTCTGAAAAGGTTTGCACTCAAAGGCAGAAGGTTGAGACGAACTTTAACAATATTTCTTTTCTGTGTAAATGTTAACTTGCTTGAGAGATATAACTCTTGAGTAACAAACTGTTAAAAGTTTGCATATTCACATAAACTCTCACTGAGGCTAAGTTTAGCAGACCATTCCTGGAAATCTATGTGTTTCAGTTTTTGTTTAACTAAATACATGAATGCTTTAATGTTTCATATGCCAGACATAACCTAGGCCAATTGAGAATAATAAAAGTCTTTAATTTGTAGCCCATGTGGTGCGCCCTGCTTCATCCAAATACTTGCTTGGGATATCTACTAACAGGCATATTAACAAGCTAACAAAAGTACTTAATACATGAGCTAAAATATAGAATACTTAAACTATGTCGCCCACATTCTCCTAGGGCCCCAACACTGCTGCTTGATTTGTGAATACCTAAAGCAAATTAACAAAACCCATTATGGACCTTTTCAATTTCTGGGCGGTATTGATAACCCCCAATTTAAGCACCATACAATAAAACAGGTTTTATGATGGCATCAAAAATTTTGAACAAGGTTGCAATACTAGGGTGACTTATTTTATATACTAATGACCTAATTGGAAGTAGAGCTTTTTCTGCTTTAAGTGACAACTCTGATATGCATTTCGACCAATTAAGTCTTGATGAGAGGCTAAGACCAAGGTAATTATAATATGTTACATTTTCCAACCTAACATTTTCGAAATAGAACTGTTCCCTTCGTTTTATGCCTCGATTTCGAAAAACAACCACTTTAGTCTTATCTTTGTTGACTTTCAGGTTATATTCATTTCAAAATTTTTCTAGAACTTTAATCTTTTTTATCAAATCGCCAACAGTGTCTGCAACTAAACTAAGATCATCTGCGTACAGTGAAGAAAGTGGGAGGTGATCTGACTCTGTTCTTGTTTCGATGTCAAACAATTTTTAAATTGGAGAAAAGTTCTGTGGAAACAATGAGGTAGTCAACAACAGATGCCCCATTGTGTTGTATACAGGTGTATTTTTCATCCAGGTCATTAGCTATACGTCCATTGACAATATGGATATTAAACACAGAACACAGATCAAGAAGCTGTAATCCAAAATTGTTAGTGTCCTTATCTTGTGAGCATCTTGGTAGGCTAAAACTATCCGTTAAATGTAAATGTAAGGGTAAATGTTTTATTGTTTCATCTGCGAGAAAATCTTTCAAATCTGCAGTCCGAGCGTTGAAGTCGCCACAGATAACAATATGTGAGTTGGGATAATCACTTGATATCTGAGTAAGTTGTTCTTCTAATGTGGCAATTCCACGAGTGGGTATAAAACGAAGACCCAAAGACCTAAGACCTAAGACCTAAAAAAGGATGACCCCACGAGGTAAAAAACGAAGACCTAAAAAAGGAAGACCCCACGAGGTAAAAAACAAAGACCTAAAAAAGGAAGACACCACCAGGTAAAAAACGAAGACCCTGTGAAAAATTACCTTCGAGTAAAATTTCAATGGAATATTCCTATGCCTTCTCGGATTTTTTCACAGGGTCTTCGTTTTTTACCTGGTGGGGTCTTCCTTTTATACCTTTTTTACGTCCGTATTTATGTTTCACCCTGTAGGGAAGGGAGGGGGTGATGGATTTTGCTCATTTTCTGGAGAAATTGGCGTATTGACATGCTTAGCCTTCGAGTAAAATTTCAATGGAATATTCCTATGCCTTGTCGGATTTTTTCACAGGGTCTTCGTTTTTTACCTGGTGGGGGTCTTCCTTTTATACCTTCTTTTTTACGTCCGTATTTATGTTTCACCCTGTAGGGAAGGGAGGGGGTGATGGATTTTGCTCATTTTCTGGTGAAATTGGCGTATTGACATGCTTAACCTTCGAGTAAAATTCCAATGGAATATTCCTATGCCTTGTCGGATTTTTTCACAGGGTCTTCGTTTTTTACCTGGTGGGGTCTTCCTTTTATACCTTCTTTTTTACGTCCGTATTTATGATTCACCCTGTGGGGAAGGGAGGGGGTGATGGATTTTGCTCATTTTCTAAGGAAATTGGCGTATTGACATGCTTAACCTTCGAGTAAAATTTCAATGGAATATTCCTATGCCTTGTCGGATTTTTTCACAGGGTCTTCGTTTTTTACCTCGTGGGGTCTTCCTTTTTTAGGTCTTCGTTTTTTACCTCGTGGGGTCTTCCTTTTTTAGGTCTTAGGTCTTTGGGTCTTCGTATTGTACACACCCCAATTCCACTGCAGTCTTTGTGAATATTTGAATATTCTGGAGCAATATACACACATCCAAATATAAGTTCAACACTAAATACATCTTGTGTAAATCTCAGAAATATACATTCTTGGAAACAATTAAAGATCCTCTGATAGCTATGGAATGAATAAACTTGATGTGATCAAGCATTGGCATTGACAACAACTTTCAATGAACGTTTTTTGAGTTTGCTCCATATAGTATCAATGCCGCCACTAGGTGTATATTACGATCCCTGCCAAGCCATCTTTCTACTTATGTTAGGGACAATACCTCAGAGATGAAAAAGTCAAATTATATGTAAACTTGTATAAAAAATCGTTCACAAGACACACGTATGTATATTTACACAGACGATTTCATTCTCGTGTTAAGCCATCGATCTAACTGTACAACATTCCACTGTACTTGTTCTCTGATTGAACACTATCCACATTTTCCAGGGGAGATGGGGGGGGGGGGCAAGAAAAATTCCACGATGTCGGTGTTGCCATTTTGTACGTCGTGAATTGTTTGACCTACTGGAGAGCCATCTGCTACGTAGTGATATGACAAGTTAAGTTATACGTTGTAGATCACTAGATCGGTGGCTAACACGGGAATGAAACTGTAAATGTTCATGTCTATCTGGTGAACGATGTTTTATACAAGTACACATATAATTTGACAAGTTGACATTTATTCAGCTCTGAAAAATTGTCCCTGACACGAATCGAAAAATGTTTAGGCTGGTTGAATTTGACTTTGGAATTTTCAGACATTCGCCCAGCCATAGAAATAACTCATATTAAATGTATTTCAATATTTTGCATTGAATAGGTTTCAACCTTCTGTGCTAAAACAATCAAAAGAAATGAGTAACAATTTGTTTTCTGTTTTTCGAAATGGTTTATCATTGGGCGATAAACAATTTCATAGAGCAATTGTGGACTTAAGCGGGTTACGTAATATGAAATGGATATTAATGACCTTCATATAATTACCACCTTCCATTATGATTGACATAATTCCTCATGAAAAGTTAGTTGGCTGATACCTGTATTTCATCAAAATGTTTTTTAGGATTGCAGCTGAAAATTTTGCAGTTCGGATCTTAAAGGGATAATAGGCGTTAGAATACACTCATCCTACGGCTTATATTTGTGTTTAATATTGACTATTATTTAAATAAGTATGCATCCCACACTTTACCAAATAAAGCCACAATAAAAATATATTCAGAATTTAAAAAAAAGTGAGCCAGCGACGATTCCATTCAGTTTGAAAATAAAAGCGTCTGGTAAATCATCGCTAAAACATCATTGTTCAATTCAACAGTAGGGGTCGAGGAAGCGTGAAAACCCACACGTTAGAGTTACTTCCCTTTATATTTTACAATTTGAAAATCGCTTTCGCTAACGGCTATTATCCCTTTAAGTACCTGGTTTATTTGCACATTGTGTTAAAACTCAATCCTTGAAATTGATTCTTCAAACATCTGTTCAAGATTGTGGACTTTGAATTGATTATTAACGGCTTGGGTATAAGGATATTCACCTTATATGAATGACTTGTCTCTGGAAATATATTTATGATATTGCATAAAAAATTGTATAATTATAATTATTATACGGTGGCTCACATACGACATATTAACTTTTAATTTTGAATTAAAATCTTTTACTTTTTCACCTAGGTGAGAATTAATTTTTAATTAAAAACTTCAATTTTCACCATGGTGAAAATAATTTTCCACCAAGGTGATAATTCAACGAATAAATAATTAAAAACTTCAATTTCCACCATGGTGAAAATACATTTCACCTAGGTGATAATTCAAGTAATAAATAATTAAAAACTTCAATTTTCACCTTGGTGGAATTTATTTTCACCTACGTGATAATTCAAGGAATAAATAATTAAAAACTTCAATTTTCACCTTGGTGGAAATTATTTTCACCTAGGTGATAATTCAAGGAATAAATAATTAAAAACTTCAATTTTCACCTTGGTGGAAATTATTTTCACCTAGGTGATAATTCAAGGAATAAATAATTAAAAACTTCAATTTTCACCTTGGTGAAATTCAAGGAATAAATATGTCCGTCCGTCGGTCCGTCGGACCACCATTGGCTTTAAACTTTATTTAGGTCTAATCTACGGTGGCTCACATACGACATTTTAACTTTTAATTTTGAATTAAAAACTTTTACTTTTCACCTAGGTGAAAATTAATTTTTAATTAAAAACTTCAATTTTCACCATGGTGAAAATAATTTCCACCAAGGTGATAATTCAACGAATAAATAATTAAAAACTTCGATTTTCACCTTGGTGATAATTCAAGGAATAAATAATTAAAAACTTCAATTTTCGTTTTGGTTGGATTTTAGTAAAATTTTGCGTGTAGGATTATACCCATAAGATCTTGGGCAAGTTTGATTGGTGGAAATTATTTTCACCGAGGTGATATTTCGAGGAATAAATAACCTGAGTTCTGAAACCACTTTTTATACGCCCACATTACGCCCACATTATAATGTGGTCGTATATTGTCGTCACCCCTGTCCGTCTGTCCGTCCGTCCGTCCGTCCGTCCGTCAGTCCGTCAGTCGGTCTGTCTGTCGGTCCGTCCTTCCGTCCGTCCACAATTGCTTGTGAACGCAATAGAGACTAAAGTTTTAATCAGATTTGAATGAAACTTGCTGTGATCATTTATATTGATGAGATCTTGGATAAGTTCGAAATTGGCGATTTTTCGATGAATGTTTTTTGAATTATTGCACTTGACTTAGCAAAAACACGTCAAAATTGGCTTGTGAACGCGATAGAGACTACAGTTTTCATCAGATTTGAATGAAACTTGCTGTGATCATTTCTATTAATGAGATTTTGGACAAGTTCGAAATTGGCGATTTTTCGATGAATGGTTTTTGAGTTATTGCACTTGACTTAGTCAAAACGCGTCAAAATTGGCTTGTGAACGCGATAGAGACTACTAGTCCAGTATGTTAGCAGCCAATTTTCAACCGAAGGGGACAGAGCGGACAAAAGCAAAATATTTTTTATGTGTGTCTGTATGATGATAGGCTACAAATCCAGAAGGGGTGCCATCACCTTACTCGTCCCATGTGGCCGCTATCGCCAAATTGGCGTAAAACTCCAAACTACAAATTCAGTGCAAAAATTAGGGGTAGGGGAAACATAAACGCTATTTGCATGCATTTAAAAAAGGTATAGATAATCATGTTTGGTATCGTTAGAAAGATATTAAGGACCCGCTTAATTCACCCACCATTAAAAAATTGATGACCTCATTGATGACGTCACAAGAGGTCAAAAGGTCATGAAAACTATTTTTAGGTGAAAATCTGGGTATTCATGTAATAAAATAGCCATGGCAACCATACCATTTATAGTAGAACAAATTAGTTTACACCAGTATGGAGCTGATTTAGAGTGAAAGTTTTTGGTTCGAAAATTTTAATGATAGTTCATTACGTTATTTCGTAAATTAGGTTTCTTTATTTGGTTCTAGGGCTAAAAAAGCTAAAAAAAAATAGCTGATAATTGCATTTTTAAAATTGGCCTATATCTTGAATATTATCCATCGTCTTGGAACCCTGTCACCTGCAGGGATGAACAAACAATTATCTTACTTAAATTAATATACCTCCTGATGTTTACTGATTCTTTCCTTAAAGCGTCACACCTGACAAGAACAAGGCATGCCCACCAAGTATCTTGCTTGGCGTTAGCTAGACTGCAACATCGTGCATATTCTTCTTGCAATGCAGAGCCACACTCAGAGGAAGGAAAGAAATCGTGGATAAACAAAATGATTAAAACAAGTTATTACAACATTCAAGTACTGGGACACAGTTCTTCATTTCGAAATCCTAGGGCTCATATTTGTCCGCGCTCATCGTGAAGTCGACTTTCCTTTGTACGTTAATGCACTGAAGTACCATGGTTCTTTGGACTTGACCACTTTAATTATGCATGCTGGATACCCATTCACATCCGAGACATGGAGAGCCTGCTACCTGCAATACTTGATGAGTTTGTCAACAAAGGACATTGGATTGTTGCAAAGACAATCAGGCGATTTTCAGCCATGCCCATAGACCAAGCCCATTAACAAAATAATGAACGAGTTAAGGGTTCTGGTGGCGCAGTGGGTCTTACTGAAAATCTTGTGCTTTCCCGAAAATGGATGGTAGCAGGTCCCGAACAAGCTCGAATTATTAAAGAATTTGAATCAGAGTATCTTGTAGAGAACTCTGATGACTTCTATCATCACGGGGAGGGCCAGTCTACACAATCTTCACAATCTACACAGTCTTCAAGAATCAAGTGGTCCACCTCATGGAAATCATTGCAGAATTGGGCAATCCATTTCTTGATGACACCGCCGATTTGGTAGTCCTAGCCACGCGAGACATCATTGGTGATATGGTAGCTGAAACTATCCGAACTATCGAATCCGTTGGAAGACGACCGTTTGGGGAATATACCAAATCTGTTATTGTAGAGCGCACGAAGTACATCAATAGCACGACAAAGAAGAATAATCTACCGCTATTCAAGTTCACTGACAAGAAAGACAAAACCAAGTTGGAAAAGCAAAACGTCACACTTAAGATTAATTTGAATCTCTTTTCTAGGCTCTTTATAGTCATGCAACAGCGTGGAGCAGACATGGATGTCTTTTTCAAACATGAAAATAATCCTACGCCACCTGCACTTTCAGATAATGGAAAACTTCGAAGTCTCGCCAAGTCAGATTTGATCAGCTGTCTCATAGAAGAAACGCAAGATGAGCCTCCAACTCTGTTTGATGCGAAAATGCTTGACGGTGCTGCAGTTGTACATGCTCTCGTTGAATGGAGTAGATACATTCACTGATTATGCACAAAGAGTGTTTCTTCCACACTTAATCAAACAGCTAGAAAGTTGCCACAGGATAGATGTATTCTGGGATACCTACTTGCCAAATAGTATCAAAGAGTCTACTAGAGAGAAGCGTGGCAAGGGAGTTTGCAGAAAGGTCTTAGACAAGAACAAAATCCCTGGAAACTGGAAGGCTTTGTTGTGTGATCCGAAGAACAAGCAGGAACTATTTTCATTTCTCTCCGATATCATTGCAACAGCTGACATACCATCAGGCAAAGTCGCTGCAATAACAGATGGCCGAAATTTTGTGATGAATGGAAAGGGCCATTTGATAGAGATATGTGATCACGAAGAAGCAATTACGCGGATTATGATACACCTGCAATATGCACTGCACCATGGCGCAACAAAATGTTGCGTGCGAACAGTTGACACTGATGTTATTATCATACTGATTGGCAAGTTCTACTATCTCCTTACGATATGCCAATCTGCTGAAATATGGGTTGCTTTCGGAACTGGCAAGGACTTAAAATATATCAGTATCAATGTAATTGGTCAAGTTCTTGGAATGGAAAGGCCCACGTCGCTGCCAATTTTCCATAGTCTGACAGGCTGTGATACGGTATCTTCATTCTTTGGTCGAGGAAAGAAAACGGCATGGCAAACGGTGAAGAGGTGACCGAAGCTTTCATGCGCATCGCTTTAAATCCATTTGAAACGTTAGCTGTTGCATCAAAAAATTATTTCCACCAAGGTGAAAATTGAAGTTTTTAATTATTTATTTGTTGAATTATCACCTAAACCTAAGAACAGTTTTACATTATAGGTCAATTGACAAAGAAATATTGTGGGCGAAGAAACAGTTTCTATTTCCTCATTCATTGGTCAAAGTCAGATTTGCTATGTGATTGTTAACATGCAAACAAAAAAACAGAAGTATATGGAGTTGAAATTGAACAAATGTACTATCCGTTAATCAAGACATAAATCTTGAAGGAACGTATACAATGGTGTCAGTATGTTTCCTGAAGAAGGATGTCAATACCAAATTTGAAATAGACCTTTTCAATTTACCCAAGACCTTTCCGGTCCGGATGGAAGAAAATGTAGAAGCATGAGGATGGTTACATGTTATTCATGTAATTCAATTGGTTGCTTAATAATTCTAAGGTGGTGAAGGAGGTTTATTACATTATTGACAATAAATTATTCTCGTGTTTGTTTTCTTCATTTGAATTCTTTGATTCATACATGTCAGAGCTGTGATTATGAGTTCTGGTTATGGCATTCACAATATTTCACTTTAAACATTTGGAATATTCTTCTAATACTTTTAGGTTCATAAAATATAAGTCTTCTACCCAAGGAAACTGACAAGGAAAGACTCTGTATTATTCTTAAAGTTGATATTCGTTTTTATTC
The DNA here is from genome assembly GCA_030562195.1 of Nipponacmea schrenckii. Taxonomy (NCBI): domain Eukaryota; kingdom Metazoa; phylum Mollusca; class Gastropoda; family Lottiidae; genus Nipponacmea; species Nipponacmea schrenckii. Next base: position 43,507,123 of record JAUJPP010000003.1, on the reverse strand, counting down.
CATGTATTAATATTTACATTTCTGCTTGCACTGTTACACAAACTGGCGCTTACTTTTCGATATTAACTATAATTTGTAACGTGACGCAGGAAATGCACAATAATGTCGCAATCAAGGAAATTCATATAACCGATCATGTAAAATAGTGAGATGGTATTAATATAAGTAACTTAAATAAAAAATATAAGAATTAAACGTTGGTATCATTTAAGAGCACTATCGTTGTGTAAACGCAATAGATCACACCACAAACATATTCAGTTTGTCATTGATATTTTGCGTTTACACACCAATAATGCGACCCACGTTAAATTCTTAAATGAATTTCAAAATATGAATAATAAAGCAAAGTGGTCTCTCAAGGTGTATATAATGGTACAACTGGACTATAGTCAATAAGATACAGGTATGAGACGGCATTGAAACAGTTCAATCGTTCTTAATTGATAAAAACCACCTAATTAACGATGCCTATCTAATCTTCTGATTTAATCTGCTTAATGGAATTATCCTCCATAATAGTTAATTCTAATATTTTAAATGTTTCCGTAAATGCTAAAACAAACTTGTACTTGTGGGCGTAAAATGAATTGAATACATTATAGACAAGGGGACTAGACCTATAATGACATTCTTTATAAAGTAATATATGATTTAAACACTATCTGTCTTCATCAGATTCGGCAATTATAAATGTATCGTCATCAAATACTGAATCTTTATCCAAGGACTGTGATAATTTCCACAACTTTATATTTTTCTCTAATATGTCACTATAACATTCATTTGCTGATAGTTCATCACAGTTTAAAGGTACAGTGGTTATTAATGATACTGATCTTGTCCTTAATCTTTCTACATGTTTCAACGATTTTATTGATGATATACTTTCGTCAAATTCATTTTCGGAACTCAAACCATCATCCGGAAGATCAAAATACTCTGAAAAAGAAAAAATTTCTATGTTTGAAATACTAATTGCTATTTGAGACTCAAATCCATCGTTTACACATCGTTACAATGATGATATAATAAGATAAGTGTGCACAATAAAACAATATCAAGAAGATATATCTACCAATTAAAGACAAGGGTAAATTGTAATTCTTACCATCTATACTAGACGTTGACACTCCGCGATAATACCCAGTTTCAGCACAAAAATAAGGTTCGGATTGTTGTCTAACTAAAGGTGGTCTTCTACCATTCATATTACCATATGACAAATTCAAACCTCTGGAAGAACAGGATACAGGCCGACGAGCTGTACCTCCCCTTGTTTTACTTAACTTCCTGATGGTTTCGTGGATATGTATTAATTGTTTCAATAGCTGTAAATCTTGTTCTCGCATTAAGGTCTGAAAATACACACAATACATGTACAAATCATTTACATGATACTGTTTTTAATCGACTGAAAACTGAAACTGAAAACGAGGCTTCGATGCAGATTTCTAATGATAAATGAACAGTATTACCGTAGATCTATTATTTACATTGAAGTAATGAAATGTTTAAAATACCCCTTTTTCAAAGTTATATTTTTTGTGCTCTGTATATTATCACATCAAAACTTCGATGGAAATAGAATCTGTCCCCGCCGTAAAGCTGATTAAGTGTTAACCTCTTCGGTTAAGTGTAACACTCCAAGTCAAGTACAAGTATGGTAAACAACCATAGGGTAGGGTAACCTCTTCTGTAATAGTGTAAGTATTACAATATACAAACAAAATACTTGATTTTCTTCAATAAATACCTCGTTGTGTTGACACACTTTAGTACCAGTAAACTAGTTAAGTGAACTTTCTGCCCAAAATGAAATCCAAAGTAAACATACACTATATAATATAATCCGTGACTTAATTCGTAATAAACTAGGTAAATACCATGTAAACTAAACAAAAAATAAATACCCTTGTCAATAGTCAAAGTTTACTACCCAAAAATTTAACACCTTACCTGCGACGTGACAAAAATGAGTAAAAGTAACACAGTCAATTCAAGTGAACTATTTCTGCGGTTGCTAGAAATTTTTACTATGTTAACCATGTTAGAATTTATTGGCTTAAAAACTGACTGTTGAGACCTGTTTTCAATAAATTAAAACGGTTCAAATAATTATGCGTTTCATCGCTTGACAATCGATTCCTAATATGAATTTCTGAGTGTTATTTTAGTTATGTTTCTTCGTATCGAATTTGAATACTTTATATCAACCTGCTGTGCTTCGTTTAAGCCTCGATGATAATTTTAACCCAGATAGTCTTTTAACTATTTAAATAGTCTAAATCTCCAAAAACTGAAACTTTAAAGGCAATTTAGGAGCGACCTCAATGTGGTTTTCTGTCGTGTTTTCTTATGAAATCGGCAAAATCACCAGTGCTTACACTAAGTCATCTGGAAGCCAAACATTTATGTTGATGATGAGTGTGAGACCATTGCTCTTCGGACAAATGCTAACCAAAGAAATTAGAAAAGGAAAAAACTGTGGTTTCCACACAGCTTCTTCAGACGCACGTGTTCTCAGCTACGAGTTATTCTATTCACTAAAATCATGGCATTAGTCTATCTAAATGTTATATAGATAATGAAATTTATACTAATTACAAATAGATAATAAGTAATTAACTATCATATTGCATGTTACTGTCAAACTAATTTAGCATGGTTGAACATACTTTAATTAGAGTAAGGATCTTGAAGATAATTATTTCATTCGTCCAAATTAATGTCCAGAAAGTTGGATATTCCAGTATCCTCTCCTCTTTTTGTATCATTTTTAAATATTAGGTTTCCACTTTTCTAATCGAAGCCATATAACTAAACCAAAATTACCATGATCATAGAGAGTTTTGAAAGAATGACGAAGCTATAGTATCCCAATCAACAAACCAAGGGAAATTAGTGTAATAAGAATTCAAGATCTCAAGTAAGCGTCAGTCAATCAATAAAACTTTTTTTTTATTTGTTGAATATGTTGTTCTGAAGAGTAGATCACTCGGTTTTAATAATTATTACACTACACAATTATAACTAATACCAAAAGAATTTATACTTTTTAGAGATGTGTTTTTCAAAAATAACAAATTTAATTTTCTTAACCTTTAACTTGCACCTTGTTTTTTTTTATCATAAATCTTTGCTTTGCGACCTAGGCCAGTGCTTTTATGAGACTTAGTTCTCATCACCATCTAGCACTAATAATCTTCGCCATGTACATCTTTCGCTGTTGTGAAGTCAACTTGAATCCAATCTTATTCTCTTTGCAGTCTGCAAAGGTTTTCATTTCGCTGGATTGCATCTCGGAATCGGTTACGTGACCGTGTGAGATTATGCTTACTTAAAAAAATTATATCATTTACTTTAATTTGTCGACCCTTTTGTTGCTTCCAAAATGAGTGAATCATCATTTGCACAAACAAAATCACTTTTTTTCTATTCACAAGGACCTTGTCTAATATCTGTTGCTGCTCTTCATAATATAGTGGTTGGATGTTGACGGTTGTAAATCATTCGACACATAACCCAGTGTTCAACTGTTGACCAGGCATTCAACTTCTGCAAACACAGTTTACACTTCATCCATGTAAATATCTGTTCTGCAATAGTTACACGTTATTTCTTAGTCTGCTTGATGAGGGATTTATACACTCTACTTTAATGCGGAATAAAAGGTATTGTAAATGACCATTTACAACAAATTCCTTCAGTACAGTGTCTTTCTTCCACAAGCTTTCGTTTTTTTCCCGGCTCTTACAAACATCGAACCATTATCAATGATTATAGTTGTAGGCCAACCAAGAAAAGATGCGAAATTCTCGGATAATACATCTTGAGTAAAAAGGGTTAAGTCTCTATCTAAATTCCCAATTTTCTGGTTCCTCACTTTGAGAAAGTGTAATCCGTATTTCAGTGCTTACTTCATCCAGTCGGTAGACATCATGATGATGCAATTGTATGCTGGCTTTTCTCTATCTTTTATTTCTTCACCAGTCTTTCTCTTAAACCAACCATTTTCTTCAATCACTTCGTTATATATCCCTGCTTTCTTTGGTGTTTTACTCAAGCTTCTCTCAAGTGATACAAGTCTTTCATTAGTCTGGTGCTAGGACATGAGCTGCAAGGTTTTGTCATCAGGGCAAATAATTCCATTTTGTTAGCATGAATAGTCTTAGGCTTCAATTCTAAGTGTAATTGATGATCGAGTTCTCATGCAACTATTAATCTCGCGTTTCTTATAAGCTCTCATATAAGTTTTATGTTAGCTATCGACTGGATTCTAATATATATAAAGCATCTGCAACATTATAATGTCTCACTATTTGCTTATCTTCTGAGAATGCACCCGACAATGATTGATTTGGTGGCAGTGTAGATAGTCTCTGTTGGTTCCTATAATTTATTTATTAGCAGTATTCACTTGTTCTGATGGTACAATTACTTCAGGAACAACTTCTATGTTGGAATGTTGTTCGGATGATGATATATTCTGTAGCGAATCATTGATTGATGGTTGATCTTGGCTTACTGTGTTTACTATACCATAACTGGCTACGAGTATATGAATATACAATTCTTCTTCAATGTTAAAGATGCTTCTCGTTAATTTATCCTTTCACTGGTCTAATCTAGATGTCTCAGTATAGCGGTCTAATAACCGCAAAGAACAGAAAAGAAAGATTAATAACCGCAAAGAACCGAAAAGAAACCGAAAAGGTGGTGGTGGTGGTCGTACGCTTGCCATCACGCAGTGAAATTACGAAAGAAAGCACTACGTCGTGTCCAACGAAACCTCACCCCGATACAAAACAGGCTTATTTGGAAACTACAGAGAACGCTAAGAAAGTCATCAGCAAGGCTTGCACGAGCAACTGGCACAAATTCTGTCAAACGCTAAGCCAGCACACCCAGATCAAGGATATCTGGGCCAAAATGAATGGCACTAAATCTTCACACGAAATCCCAGTTGTAAAATACGGGGACAGAGTTGGAGAGAGCGACAAACAGAAGGCAGACCTAATGGCTGAGAGCTTTGCTGACGCGAGTAGGGACAAACACCACTCCGCCGAATTAATTAATCGAAAAACTAACTTCGCAGTGGGTCTATCCAGTGTGTTGACGCACATAGATGAAAACGACCCACTGAATCTCCCCTTAACAGCTGATGAACTTCAGAAAGCTCTCTCGTCCAAAAAGGGCAGTGCAGCGAGGGAGGATGATGTCAAGTATTCGATGTTGAAGAAATTGCCTCCCGAAGCTTCGAAAATCCTTCTGGAACTATTCATTGAATCTTGGAACAATGGCCACGTACCGACAAAATGAAAACGGCATCCATTATACCTATCCTAAAGGCTGGAAAAGATCCCGCAGAAACGGAGTCTTACAAACCCGTTAGCCTTACATCCACGTTAAGCAAAATTCTCGAAACGATGATAACAAATCGTCTTCGGTATTTCCTGGAAAGAAATAATCTTCTAGACAATAATCAAAGTGGTTACAGAAAGCTTAGATCTACGGCGGATCAAATTGTTAGACTACAACACAATGTATAAGACATTGAACAGTGCTGGTTTCCTCTGTGCTGTGTTCGTAGACTTAACAAAAGCCTACGATTTGGTCTGGACGGATGGATTATTGCACAAGCTGCGCCAACTAGGAATAGGTGGCCGTATGCATAACTGGATAGCAAGTTTTCTTGCGGATAGGAAGATACATGTAACAATAGGAACGAGTTTCAGCGATGAATTCAGTCTGGAAAATGGCACGCCACAAGGCTCAGTCATTAGCCCCAACTTGTTTAGTATAATGGTCAATGATATCCGTAACTCCTAATACCTGTCAAACAAATGTCAGATCGCGATGTTTGCTGACGGCAACACTTTTTTGGAGCAATGGTTACTTATACACAAACCTAAAAGAACGGATGCAACTATGCTTGGATCGCTTTGCAAAGTGGGCAAATGACTGGGGATTTAGAATACAAAGCCAAATCGGTGGGAATGTTGGTCACCCCCAGGTGACCGACATGCGACTAGTTTTTGGATGGCGAGCCTATCCTAACCGTCGGTGAAACCAAGGTACTTGGTGTAACTTTCGATAGGAAACTTTCATGGGGACCCCTCATCACAAATATCAAACACAGGTGCCAAGCTTTGCTGAATTTAATGAGAAATATATCTAGAAATGAATGGGGTGCCAATGTGGTGACGCTCATGATGATCTATCGTGCGCTGATCCGGCCCATCTTGGACTACGGTTCACAGGCATTCATGACTGCTAGACCACTGCTTCTGCATAAACTTGATATAATACAGCACAAAGCACTCCGCATAGCCACCTGAGGAGGTATCGGAAAAAAAACGGAGTCGCTACTCCAAGATGTTGGTGAGGTCCCTCTCGAACTCCGCAGAGAGGAGCAAGCTCTAAGATACTGGTCAGAAATCAAGCACCTTGGAGAATCATCTCCCACCTGCCTCGAGATCACGAGGTTCAGGCAAGCCAAAAAGAATATAAGCTTTGGCCAGGCAGTTCGGGAATCCGTTCGAAAATATGGGCTAGATAGCTTGCCCATCAGAGAGTTTGTTCTCCCCCAGATTGCTCCTTGGACGATCACGCCTCTTCTTGTCGACACCTCTCTCGCTACGAGATTGGATAAGAAACGGGACGATCCCTGCATCGCTCGGATGGTCGCTTTAACTCATATGGACGCTAGGTGGTCGGAAAGCACCCGTATTAACACTGATGGTTCACATAACCCGGAAAATAGTACGACTGGGTTGGGGATTTATATCCCTTCGAGCAGTACAAGAATAATCAAGCGACTACCCAATAACTGTTCGGTGTATACTTCAGAGATGCTTGCAATCCTCTATGCGGTGCAATATTCCGCAGGCCACCAAAATCCAAATTATGTAGTATTAAGCGACTCGCGACATAGCAGTCCGATGTCGATTGTCAACGACTCTTCGAGTTCCCAATCGGTGCTAGTGGATGAAATCAGGCAAATGAAATGAAATGAATGGAGTTTTACGTCCTACTCTTCTGCATGAAATCAGGCAAGCGTGCTCATTAATACATAGTCAAGGCAATCAATCGAGCTGGCATGGATCCCGTCTCATGTTGGCATACAAGGAAATGGGATTGCACTCAGATGAACTCGCAAAACAAGGACTAGATCTAACGGAAATTGAGCCGATAGACTACAGCTTATCAGAAGTCCGGAGCATGATCGGTAAAGGCATCAAATCTGCATGGGAGGTAACTCACGTGGATGCTGATACGTTTCGCTTCAGACTAAACGATAGCATTAGCAGTAAAGTAATTTTGCACCATCCCAATCGACAGATCTGTCGATCGGTCACTCGTCTGAGAATGATGGGTGAGGTAAGAAATCACAAATACGAACTAAAGCTATGTCCCTGCGATGAAGCTGGTACCGCAGAACATCTGTTAATCCATTGTGAGCAATTAAGGGGAGAGGCAAACGCTGGTCGATTTATTGAATAAACGTAAGCTGGACTATAATCTGAAAAACATGCTGTCACATACGGGAGAGGGTATGTCGGCAATTTGTGAAGCAGTTTATTATTTCTTAAAAGAAATAGCACATCAGAAGAGCGTCCTGCTCATCTGTGGGTTTGACGTCGAACGTGGACTCAGTTTTCGGTAAAACGTCAAGAAGAATCACAGAAGAAGTTTAAAGAGAACATCGCTATTTACAGAAGAAGGACATATGAAGTCATAAGAGTAATCGCTCTCTACAAGAAGAAAGAAGACAGTTACAGAAGAAGAACGAAGAATCAAAATACAGAAGAAGAACGAAGAATCAAGATACAGAAGAAGAACGAAGAATCAAGATACAGAAGAAGAACGAAGAATCAAGATACAGAAGAAGAACGAAGAATTAAGATACAGAAGAAGAACGATGGGTAAAGATATAGAAGAAGCCATAGGAGCAGGTCGCTCCTTACTCAACGTCCGCGATATGGTTTTGATTAACGAAGCAGACACCATACCTACCAGTCTGTCAGTCAGTCAGTCTAAAAAATATTCGCATATGAAAATGGCTCTACGAAAAAGACGTATCATTACCAATCGAAATGCAAAGCAGCATCCGTGCACTGTATGCTCAGTTTTTTTTGTGAGAGGACTTCCTCAGTAGTTTGTGATGAATGCAATTCGTTAGTTCACTTTAAATGTGTGCCATCACCCGCTTTTTCTGTGAAAGAGTGAAAGATTGGGGCGGTGATTTTGTTTGCCTTCAATGTGCATCTGAGAAGTCCTCTAGAAATCGGTATGTATATCTTTATTTCAAATGGGAGATCAATCAAATCTAATGCATAACACGGACCCCAGTATAGTACTTATAAAGTTCGTCATGTACATGGGTATTTTCTGTTTCTGCATCAGGGAGAATTTATTGCAGGTCAGATTCTCCTCAATAGTTGCTTTGAGGTTCTACCAGTCCAACTTCGACCCGATCTAGTCATAAGGCAATAATTAAGTTTTAGTAATTATATATTCAAACACGCGTCAAAGAATAAAAATATCAGTCACACAAGTTTCATTGTAAATATAGTTTTTGGGTTTTTCTTGAAATCTCTGTTATTTCAATAAGTTTATTTGAGCAATTATTCTACTTGAATAAATTTAACAATACCAAGAATTAAGATATGTGGTTATTTGAAAAGATTACATTTTTTACTTTGACCTTAATCTATCATTATTAACATATATATATATTTTGAACTATCATCATTTCTAAATAATCATGTTAACACCAATGAGTCAATTTCTTGTATAGTACATGGACACTATTGATCCCCAGGACACTATTTAATAAAATATGTTTTGAGTTTTGGAGTAGGAAGTAAAAAACAAAAACCGTGACTGACCAACAATAATAATCGTGTCAGTTTGAGCTTGTGGCACAGGCCATGCTTACTCTAGAGAAAAAGTATAGACTACACAACTCATTTGGAGAGCGAAAGCTTGTTCATATTATCTCATGAAAATAATACTTCCCCATACAGTACCACACAACATGCTAATTTGGATCAATTGATACCGGCCACAAGGTTTTATTATGAATTTGTGAGGGTTTCTTTTTTTATTTTGCAAAATAATATAATACTTGTCGTACAGTTTAAGGTCAAAACGCTGTTTGAAATATTAACCATGCACAATTGTGTATTATAACATTCGTCATAGAAAATGACTGTTATCATTTATCAAAGAATATAGGGGAAATGTTGTTTTCCGTTTCGTTTGGAAAGCAGATTAATGTTTCTTTATTAGATTTGTTTCCTGATAGCCAAATAGAAACATACACACATAATGTAATTATCATAAAGATAATCAACTACAACTGAGATAGGAAATATTTCTGGAAAGAGGGATATAATAATCTTAAAAGAATAACTACGTATTAAGGAAATATTTTCAAAAATGTTTAAAAAGATAAGAAATTTATGACGACAAGTAGTGCTATTATCATAACCTTTTCACCATTTGAACACTTTGTCCTAAACCTGAAACCGAACTCCATGTCTTAATAACATAACAACTGTGGTTAAAAAGTGAATTAGCTGTTTACGGTTTGAGTAAACATTGGTTAAAGAAGTTTACAAAATCTTTGACGAACCATGAAAATTGTCAAGTTACACACGGCAAACTCACAAAGCACATGCTAAGACTTTTTGTATACACCGATCATGAAATATAAAGTATGTTAATAAAACAGTTAATAGACTATGCGTAAACATTTCATCAATTATTATTAAGTATACAGTACTCTAATAATTAACTTAAAACTTGAAACGGAATTTTGAACAAGTAAACGAGGTTATTTGTATTTATTGGTATAAGTTACACGTTTAATTATGACTGAGGTCTGGTTAATGTTAACTGTCTTTCAAACAGTCTAAGTGAAATCTTTTCAGTTGTTTGTCAAGTTATGAAAAAATCTTACAATTTAACCCACTAACATTTCCTAATATAATACCATTCACAATTATGTTAAAATCCTTAATTTGCAGTGGCATTTGAAGAAAACTTGTGTTGTGGAAATTCTGATCGTATCTAAATAATATGGCATTCAAATAGTTCCAGGTTATGCAAGTCGGGCTATTGTATATCAATAGCAATAATCTTCAGGAAAAGTCATAGATCAAGATTGACATGAAATATGTATCTCTTATTGCTTCGTAGGTTCTCTTTGTTTGAAAAATTGATACGTAAGGAAAAAAAATACCTACCAGCTCGTGTTTCAGGGTAGCTAATGTTGAATTGATTTTGTCGCCGCTTGATTTAAAATCCATAATAGCTGTCATTTACAAACGTATAACGCTTCCAAATACTTGAAGATGTGGTCCCTTATTATCATATGACTTTACATTGATAGACTAACTTGAACCACCATTGTCCTACTATAGATACATCTTGATTTTCCAGATATAATCATTGTAGTTTAAAATAGCCTTATGTCTTCGTTAAAACCTTACGTTATATCACTTTTACTCATCATATAATAAGATATTTATAAGTCACACCTTATATTATTGGTATATTCAGTCCTATCCTATGTGAACCTATATTAATTAGACTACATCATATATTTCAATAATAAATCACATTACTTAGTACACAACTACACACTTCACAATAATATTCGACAAGTGTAGACCCACTTTAATTCAACTTAATAATTCGTCTGCTCTATCTGGTCATGTGATACTAAATATAAACATCATACTTTTCGACTGAGGAAACGTCGCGTTTAGTAGAATCTTTCATCAACGACAAATGAGTATAACTATATACTATATTTATCAAACATTTCCATATCGCTAATTACATATAGATCTAAGCAGCATTGTCAACTGTCCTTTGGTATAAAGAAAGACGATAGCTAAGAAAGCACTAGGATGGATGAAATAATCAAATGTGGGGTAGTTTGACCTTCTTATACAGAATCTGAGACTAAGACGATAATGTTGATGCCAAATTCGGTAGTGACAGACTTCACCTAAGGACACCGACTTCTGATACTTGTTTTAAGCGCAATACCATGACATTTTGGGGAATACTCTGCAGTCCTCATTCGGTTGAATTTGTCTGGGTAATGACTGAAAGATCTCGTTGTAAATGCCGGTGCAAATCTCTTTACTTTCGACATTTGGCAAAGAAATGTAAAGTGATAATGATATTGAGACCTATAAAGTCCATAGCCTTCAAGCCTTTTGGTGATAAATTTGACGCTGACCTTTGCACTATTGTGACCACCGGTTATCGACTTAAACACTTTCTTACCATTTCTACAAACATTTGGCATCCAGCCTCCTGGATGAATCAGCGACAGACAAATATTTACAAAGAAAGTGAAAAATGAAGGCTCACTTGGGAACAACTTTTGCTTCTGAGTGGGTAAATGTCTTTCAGGACTAAATTTGTCTCATACAACAAGAACCACTTGATTACGTGACAATCTGTACACTGTTCCACAAAAATGTCTGCTATTAAATACTGCTGCAGAACGGTTGTGTATTTTCGCGGTATACTATTTACCAAATAATATTTCACATGTGCAAAGTATGAAATAATGGAAGCGCAATAAGGATGATTGTGAAATTGGAAATTAAAGCCATGTTATAGTTAAATACGATTTTGATCAAATGTATTTAGTATGTAAGATAAGTTGGTGGTGGTGATATCTAGAAAAATATTTTGCATGAAGTTTTATAAATTTCAATGTAATATTATATAAAAAAACGGCACAAAATCACCTCACCTGAGGACTCATATACTTGAATACATTAGATAATGTGCATATTCGTTGGCTACTTTATTCCTTGGTAAATATTTTAACGATGCTTAAGTTGTCTCATAGCCTTTTTGCAAAAGTATTATTGTTTTATACCGATTTTATAGTTGGTAGTTCTTTCCCTTTGATTTACTGAATGGGAAAATAGGGAAAGAAAGAAACTTGCACACGCCAATCGAAATCGGAATCAGCATCAGCCAATTGTCTTCTATCTAACAAATGACTATTTTATGGTGAATTCGTCATTAATAGCGAACTATCTTGAGTTCTGGAAACTTATTGCAGCAATATAAGCACGTGCTGAAGAATAAGTCAACCCCTTCAATGAAATATGAGCAATATGAGACCACGGCTGGTTTCGAAGGTGTTTTAAAACGTATCGGTGAAATTTCGGAGAAAAGATTGAAGGTACAATTTATTAGCCGAACGTTTACAAAAGTTTAAAAAAGAAAACGGAAATATTTTTTATCACTTAGCATTTCAATGTAACTGTATTATCAGAAAATTTCATGAAATTTTTGATCCTAACACCTTAATCAAGTGATCCAACCTCCACCAAACTTTCTTCCTTTCAGACAAAGTTCTCAAAGCAAATCATAGTCAGTACCAAAAGCTGCCTTTTCAGCAATGTCGAACTCGGATTCACACATGTACGTTATAAAACATTTGAGCCTATATTTCAGGTTTTATGAGATTATTATTTTTAATTTTTAATATTTTACAGTGTTTATATAGCGCTTATCTAAAAAAAAGAATTAATCTAAGCGCTTTACAGTTCCTAGGTTAAAAATAAAACTTAAAATAATCAATAAGCTAAAAAATACAGGTGAACTAGTGAGAGTCTAAAATATAGATATTTAAGATCTTTAAAGAAATAATTCTTTAAAATGACTAAAAATTTAAGATTTATCACAGTTTGTGTTTTCAGATGTTTTTTAGAGGCATAGACAGTTTGTATGTTACGTTAGTCGTATGCCAATTGGTTCCATAGGACTGCAGCTGCTCTGTCCAATCGCCTTTCTCCGTATGTTTTTGTTTTAACATCAAACTGTTCTCCGAACGCAAAGTTCTCCTCGCGTTTTAGAGATTTGAATGCGTAGAGCAATAGTTAGTTTTAGCAACGATATGCTTCTGGCAGGCAGTAAAGAGATTTTAAGACGGGGGTGATATGATTGTATTCCCTTGTTCGGGTCATAACTCTAGCGGCTGTGTTTTGCACACGTTGTAGCCTTTGGATCTCCACTGCAGAGTTGCCATGTATTAGCGCGTTGTCGTAATCTAGTCGAGAAGTTCCAAGAAAGCGAACTAGTGTTTTGCCGCATTTGCAGTAGTATAGGGCCGGATGCGTGCAATATTTCTGATGTGATAGAAGCATGATGTCGAGATGGCGGTAACTTGGTGTTCATGGATATTCCTGTATCGAGAATTGTTAAAAGACCTAGCTGACTGGTCATTCAACAATATATGTAAGATTTGTCACTTCCATCTGCGAATGATTTGGTCCATGGTATCCATGCATGATTTTACCAATGTTGTTGGAATTGGGCCTAACTCGTATGGTTTGAGGGTGCTTTCAATATATTTTTCCTGACTTCTTCAAATGACGTTGGGGTAAACATTGTTAGTGTTTCTCCTTCGAATTTAACAAGTTACATCTTCGTTTAAAACATTGCTTGCTGACAACTGTAGTCTGATGGTTTCAATTTTGTTAAAGAAAAATTTACCAAAGCGATTCGAAAGTTGATGAGAAAGCGATGGAAGGAAAATTCTACAAAATGCTTTGTATGCAGTGACAGTCAAGTGAATGTTTTCACTTTGACTACCGGTAGTTCAAAATTTTCATGGTCATGAAATATTGAATTTTGTACAGAGACTAAACACGATTCGTGTGCATGTAGGAAAGTTTCTAACGAGACTTCCATAAAGCGTTATAGAAGGTAGAATTTCGTGACTTAACATGGAAACAAATGGTATATGACTTGGTTTTAATAAGTTAAGTTATTCATATAACAACATGCGTTCACTGCAGCGATTTTGCCTTCTGCAAAATTCTGAGCTGATTCTTTTTTTCTTTACATTCTAATTAAGATAATTGTAATTTTAGTAGAAGATCTATCTTAAGTACCTAAAAGAACCTCCAATATAGTCCTGAATCTTAGATATTAAAAAACTGATCAATGTGGTAAGGGAGCTAAAATTGTCATTTCTACCCGTCGACACTTCAGTCTGCCCTATTGTAAACATGGATAAATTCTTAAAGATACGTATTCCTTTTCCTGGTCCATTGTTCCCTCATTATGGTGGCTCCCCTTTAACACAAACTCAATTTTCAGCAATGTTATTAAGAAAGTGCTTAGGTTATTTAGGTTACAAAGCTCATTCATTCCGTATAGGCGCAGCCACATCGGCAGCTCTCATGGGGCATGCAAAAGAAGATATTCAGATAGCAGGCAGGTGGAATTCAAACGCGTATAAATCCTATATTCGAATTGAATAATTTCTTATCTTTCAGATACACCACAAACTAGGGTGTGGTGTGTGGGATCATCCATACCAAATGGGCCAGTATACATGCTCAAGATCGGCCAGGTGGATGGAATTTAGGACTAGAGCGATGTTAAATTAGTACATGGTGGCAAGGTTCAAATTCTAAATTAGAAACGCAAGGTAAAATTCCTTGTAACAATATTGAAGTCAACCTGATATCCTCCTCATACACTGTGGTGGGCCACATTAAATCACATGCTCTCTGACAAATATTTGCAACCACATTCAAATATCTTTTGTTCGCTTAAGCCTAACACAAAAATTGTCCGGTCTCAAATTTTGCCTCGAATGCCCGAGAATTCTTCCGCTATTAATCGTCAACGTATTAGAATAATAAAGTTTAATCGTTTAAGATTAAACTCGTTTATCAATGAGGCCAAACTGAGTGTGTGGGTTCGTCTTAGTTGATTACGTATCGGGTTGGGTACGGTGTATTTTGTCGAAAAGAGTTTCCTCCCTTTATTTCAAAGCCTTTTCAACTCTACACTTATCTTACGTTGGTCGAGGTTTTAGTGCTGGACAAAAAAATTTATATTTCGTTACAGAATCCTTCTTTGTTAGGGTTAAGAGAAGTATATGAACTTTGGGGATACACAACCTCGTTTTGTTTTGTTTAATTTTTCTCTTGTATGGTATTTTGTTAGGTCCCTTCATTCATGATTCCATATAGGCCTAGGCTAGATCTAGGCTTAGCGGGCTAGGCATAGGTCTACTTTTTAATTATTGTCAATGACTAACGTCAACGAGTAACGTAGTAAGGAATTCAAACAATAGATCGTTAATAATACGGCAAAAGATGTTATTATAGGGGATTAAAGGTGTGACATGTAATTTATGCTTTTTATTTTTCATATAGGATAGGCCTAGGCGTTTATAACACTTCATCAATGTCCACGTGTTACACTGATGATCGCTTTGTCCTTCACTCGGGCTGTCCACGTGTTACACTGATGATTGCTTTGTCCTCCACCCTGTCTGTCTACGTGTTATTCCAATGATCAATTCGTCCTTCACCTTTACTCTAACTACAAACAATAAATCTAGAGTTTAAGAGGAAATGGGCCACAAACGAAGTTATCCCCCCTTCAAGAGTAAAACATATTTCTGAATTTTTATTTTTGTGAATTTCAGAATGTCGTCGACAGGTAAATACTCAAGAAGAAAAGCAAGTAAAGCTCGTTCAGAGCCCTACCCTTCTACAAATGATATCAGCGGGGGTAATAGCAGGGAAGCCGACACTATCAGTACGGTAGTTAGTCAACCAAGTCCAAATGGTGGATTGGTGTTAAACCTAAACCCGGATCAACTGCGTGAGGTAGTTCAGCAAGTCACCAAGGAACTGTCTAATACTGCTGCCGAAATCCAAGATAGATCTTCCATAGATCCCATCCAGCAGATTCCAGAAGTAACTCAAAAAGATAGCACTTCGCACGATCTGGGTGCTTTTGTACCCCAGAACATAAAAGATAAAATACAAAATGGAGAGTTCATAGAGTTATCAAGTCTATTAAATAAGAATCTTCGTAATGTCAAATCAAATATTGCATTTGTTGATGGAAAGCTCGTTGTGCAGGATAAAGTGCATTTTAAGATAAGGGATTAGAATAGTTGGACTAAAGCTTTTTTAGTGTTCATAAGTATTTATACTCCAGTTCATCTTGAGAGTACAGCTGGTCTTATAAAGTATTTCTATTCCGTTCGTTTGGGTGCAGAACGTTCAAATCATTTAGGATGGCTTCACTACGACGAGCAATTTCGTCTCAAGAAATCTCAGAACCCCCTTATGCCTTGGGGGGTGGTTGATCAAGAATTGTGGCTCTTGTATACGAATTTTAATCCCTCCGGGCAGTCATCTTTTAACTCTGTTAATGCCAAATGCTATGATTTTAATTACTCAGGGTTATGCAATAGAACAGGATGTAATTACTCACACAAATGTTTGAAGTGTTCTGGCAATCACCTGTCGCTGTCGTGTAATCGAGTTGATACTAATTTCAATGACTACATCGATCCAGAATCATGTTCGGTCACGTATGCATCTTTTGACAAGACCATAGACATAATAGGGAATTTGGGGCAAAAGCAGAGATCGCAAAAATGGACATTCGATCGGCTTTTCGGCTTATGCCCATAAATCCACCTGATTATAATTTGTTAGGCTTTAAATTACTGGACTATTACTTCGTGGATAAATGCTTACCGATGGGTTGTGCAATATCCTGTTCCTTGTTTGAAAAATTTTCTTCCTTTTTGGAATGGTTAACAAAATTCAAGTCGGGGAACAACAACGTAGTTCATTATCTCGATGATTTTTTATTTGCGGGTACTTCTGGTTCAGATTCGTGCCAGAATCTAATGTCAACTTTCAGTGAAATTTGCAGAGATATAGGTGTTCCAATTGCAGAGGAAAAAAATGAAGGACCGTGTACAAAACTTACATTTTTATATCTCGAAATTGATACGAAATGTATGTGCGTTAGAATTCCTAAACAAAAAATTCACGAATTGAAAACTTTATTACTTGATATGCTTCCTAGAAAAAAAACACCCTTAAAGACCTACAGGTGTTGACAGGATCTCTCAATTTTTGTTCACGGGCAATTCCGTCAGCAAGGGCGTTCAACCGCTGTTTATATGACGTTATGGTGGGAGTTTTTAGCCCTCGTCATCACATTTGAGTATCGGCGGAATTGCGTGAGGACATAAGATACTGGTTGGTTTTTCTCTGGAATTTGTAGATTTAGAGATTTGGAGTGGTCTGCTGATTCCGATTTAAATTTATTCACGGACAGTGCAGGCGGGTCCAAATTGGGTTGTGGTGCTGTTTTAGGTGACGCTTGGGCATGTTTCAATGGCCACATTTTTTAGCACAGACTGCGCTTATCTGTGACATTTCCTTTTTAGAATTAGTAATAATAATAATAATAATAATAACTTTATTTCGTACTTTAGAAAATACTATGGTACAGGCACTGGACTAAATATACAATTAATTTATATACAAATATATAATATAAATATAAATGTGAGTTCATGATTTATGATAATAACGTTATGGTTTCGTCAATAATTAGAGCAAATTGGTTTTTCGATATAATATAAAAGAAGTAGACTCTATATTCGTGCTCTGATGGATAAGACATTAGGATCGGCTAGTTATAAACATTTACATACATAAATGAATAATATGATATATAGATATTAGATATGAATAATAGTTGTTAACATTTATGTACAATACACAGATAAATTTATAATAGAATATAGATATAGATAGAAGGAAAGTATTAACAATAGTTGTAAACATACATAGTACAAACTTCAATAGGTAAAAAGTATAATTTAATATTTATATTGACAAGATTTGGTTCCTAACTTTTAGTGCTTTATATATAAACATAGCTAGAGAATTTATGGTTGTTTCTGATCAACTTTGAAATAATTGTTTCAGTTTATGCAATGAGGGATTATTATGATAACATAGAGGTAAATAATTGATTCTAATATCTTGAAGTACAGAACATTCTAGAATAAAATGATATTCATCTTCAATTAACTTGGAGTTGCATATAGGACAGATACGAAGATTTCGATTGATACCTTTTCGACGGCCCTTTTCAATTAACAATTCATGGGTAGAACATCTTAAGTTTGCTAATGCGAAATGAAGATTATGCGGTAATTTGCAATTGAGGTATGCTTCACAAAATAAATCTTGTTTAATAAGAGAATAAAATTCACATTTAGGTGAGTTCTTAACAGACTCAGACCATTTTTGTATATCTAAATCTTTCATTCTCTGACGAAAAGTTGACATAAACATATTTATATCACCAACCATGCCCTGTGCAATCCAAACATATGCAAAGCCCATATTACACAAAATATGTTTTATGGAAGTACACAAGTTTCCCGACCGATGTTATCGAGTTTTAGAAGCATATGCAAGCAGTCTTTTGGGAGTCTATGGTCTTCCATTCGTTGTATTTTTAGAAAATATTTTATTGGTTTGCACATGTATGAAACACAGAGCTGATATCTTCCACATTCACCCCTAGCAATGGTATTGGTAGTTTTATCCCCTGTACATAACAACCATTTGCAAAACTTATTATGAACTATCTCAATTCCTGGTTGAAAACATGTTCCCCATAATTCTGCCCCATAAAACAATATTGGAGAAATCATTGAATCAAACAGCTTAAAACATGTTTTACGTTGCCTTTGGCCTACTTTACACATACAACATTTTATTACATTTAGAGCTTTTGAAGCTTGTTGGGATAAAGTCTTACAACATAATGACCAGGAATGTCTATTTGAGAAAACGACACCTAAATATTTGTAATGGTTTACAGACTGCAATTGATTACCTTTGTAGTACCATTTTTCCTTCTTTGAAAGTGTGCCACCGTTTTTGAAAACTAATCTTTTACTTTTTTCTAAATTCACATTCATATTCCAATTATCACAATATGTTTCAAGCGTGTTTAGTCTCTGCTGGAGACCACCAAAAAGGAGCATGAATATATCTTCGATAGATTGGTCGATAAATATCCCAGACATACAGTTATGTTTCATCATGTAGGCAAGTTCATTTATGTAAAATCCGAAGAGCCATGGGCTGAGTATACAGCCTTGTCTTACCCCGGAATTACACGGAAATGAACCTATTTTAACCTTAGAACATACAGATTTATATATATCCTTCAAGATATTTAACATTGGGCCGTCAATATCATTCTTAATCAGCAGATAAAATAATTTATGACGATTCAAAAAGTCGAAGGCAGATTTGAAGTCAATAAATGCACAGTATAAGACTCCGCCTTTCCTCTTTGATAAATATTTTTCAATAATGCTATTCAAGATAAAGGCATTATCTATAGTAGAATAGCCTTTCCGGAAGCCAGCCTGTTCTTCCACTAAGAATTATACTCTGACCATTCCGTCAATCGTCTATTCAATATTGAAGTGAATATTTTGCTAAGAATATTCAACAAGGATATCCCTCTAAAATTACAAGGGTTGTCCCCCTTTTTGTGTAAGGGTATTATTATACTAGTGCGCCAACTGTCTGGAAATTTTCCACTTAAAAAGATATTGTTGAAAAGCTTATACATAAAGGGGAGTAACTGCATTTTAGCCAATTTAAAAAATTCGGCTGGAATGCCATCTTCGCCACTTGATTTACCGTTTTTGAGTTTTGAAATAGCGGGTTCGATTTCATTCGTAGAAATTTCATTGTTCAATGTTAAAACATCACAATCCTGATATATATTTGCACTAGTCACGTCCAAATTTTCAATTGATTCACTAACAATATTTGGGGATTCCGAATCCGTTTGGAGCGGATTTAAAAGACGTTTAAAATGGTTCACCCAGTCCTCAACACGAATGTTTTGAACACTTGGTTGTTTAGTTCGCAGTAAGGGCTTTATTTTTGACCAAAATTGGTTAGAGGTGTTTGGGTCACAGAGTTCCAACAGTTCAGTCTTAAAACGTTCTTGGAATATTTCCTTCTTTTGGTCACACATTGATTTAAAGGACTGTTTCACTTCAAGATAATCTCCCAAAGTTTGTTCGGAATTCATGGTTCTGAATCGGTACCAGTTCTTGCATTAAAATCCCCCATTAACAGAACTTCGTTGTCTGGGAAATTGTTTTTTATATCGAATAAAGCTTTCTCGGCATATTCGAGAGCGCAGATTGTCTCTTTATCTTGGTAGAATATAGAACCCTCGGGAGGTACATACAGAGCACCAACTATTAGATTGGAAATTTCACCTAATCTTGATAACTTAATTTCAAGCCACACTGATTCTTCGTATCCCTTATTAGTAAATATTCGTTGGACATACTTTATAAGCCAGTTCTTTATCAGAACTATGATGCCCCCAGAGACCTTATTATATTTACAAACTCTGGGACACTCATACACTGCATAATTTGGAAAGATATCTTTAAATTCGCCAATGTTTTTTTGAAAAGTTTCGACCAGAGCCACTACATCGTAGTTTTCAATTTCCGATATTATTTCATCGGAATAATTCTTTAATTCATATGTTAGACCTTCAATATTCCAAGATAAGAATGTAATTTTGTTCTTTACATAATGGACGTCGATATGCTCATTAAATAGGACATTTGGTTGCTATTTGTCTGTGATAGGTATCAATGAGTTAGTTTCAAGGTTTATTGTAAAAGGCTTGCTATCAATGATAAGTTTGTCAGAGATTAGTCTCGCTTTCTTATCATTTTGTTTCGCTTCAATAAGAAATGGGACTAAAGCTTTCCTAATTGAGCGAACTCTCTCTGTGAAGTCTTCAGATACCGAAATAGTTTTGCCCCTGAGCTCTTGTTTAGATTTTCTTAACACCATATCTCTCTCTCGAAGATTATTGAACATTACTAAGATTGGTCTTGGGCGATCACTAAGATTTCTTTTGTGTCCTAATCTGTAAATACGTTCAAAGTCTAGATCTGAGTTGATCGCAAAATCGATTTTGACCTCATTTTTAAGCAAATCACTAATAAGTTTTGTACAGTCAGCTTTTGTTTCAAAAGTGTCTTTTTCCCTAAAACCATAGAAAATCAGATTATTTTGTCTTTGTCTGTTTTCGTATTGATCGAGTCTCAAGCTTAATTTTTCATTTTTCGATTTCAAAGTTTCAACATCGTTTTTTATTTGAGCAAATTCTTCCTTTATATTTAGTTCTTTAACCTCATTTTTCAAGTCTGCTATGTCAGATTTGAGAGATTTAAACATTGCAATCAGATCACTTTCACTACTTTCTTGTGTTGGTAGAACTATTTCTCCTGTTTTGCTCAGAATACCTTGTCTCTTGCTTGGCCCAGGGTTCGATTCTATATCACCACTTAAAATCAATGTAAGCGAGGCGAATACAATCGAGGAGAGTAGCAAGCTTCCATTTGGGAATGGTCCTAAACGTAAATGTTTACATGAGGGAGTTTTTCGACGAAAAAGTTTATGGTGATACATACCATTGTACATTCTCCACATAGCTAAATCAATTCCCATTATAAATACTCTCAAATATAATATCCTAGTATCCTTATATAAGTCCAATGTTTAAATGTATCAGTTCACTTATCGCAATAATGATTTACACTTGACTGAACACTGGAGCTCTGATTTACACGTCTTGTCAGTTTGATATTTATATTTATTCTCTTTTCGCTCGAAAAGAATTAGTACCTATTGTCTTGTCTTTCCACATATGGGGGAAACAGTTCTCGAATAAAAGGAAACACAATAATCAGTGTGATTTAATCTCAAGATGTCAATTTAACCGTTTCTTTCAGTTGCGTCCAACAGCGTCCAACCAGAAAGAATACCAGAAACTTTTCAAGCATTGATTCTCAATCCGAAGCTGCTGCGCTTGTAGACGCTTCTATATCGGAAAACACAAACATTGCTTATCAGGTTGCTTTGAAATGTTTTGGCACTTTTTTAACTAATTACGGTATCCAATCTGTTTGGCCACCTGAGCAATCTACTCTGATAAAATTCATTTCTCATTTATCGGTAGCGAAATATTCACCGAAGACGGTCAAATCATATATTTCTGCCATTATCCACCATTGTAAAATAAACAGTAATATAGACACCACAGATAACTTCCTAATCAGGAAAATGATCTTGGGAATGTCGCGTTTGAAAGCAAGAAATGACATTCGCCGACCTATCACACCAAGTTTGTTATTTGAATTGCTGAAGGTTCTGCCCTCGGTATGTTCTTCTCTTTTTGAAGCCTCTATGTTTAAACTGATGTTTTCTTTGGATTTTTTTTGGATTTTTCCGCATAGGCGAACTCATTCTAATTACAAGGCATAATTTACATCAGGTTTTACATGTGTCGAATATCCAACTGACAGATAACAATAGGACCGTGCAAATACACGTCCCGTTTAGCAAGGCTGATCAAATGGGTTAGGGGTCTGTGATCAATCTGCCGGCAACAGATAGCCCGATTTGTCCAGTGGCCGCTTATTTGGGTTTCGTAAAATTAAAGCCAAGGTAACGGGTCCATTTTTCTGTCATTTTGGAGGTAAACCAGTTACTCGTTACCAGTTTAATTCGGTGTTCAAAAAGGCATTAATCGCGACTGGAATATCACATGATTGATTTAAGTCCCACTCTTTCAGGATAGGCGCTGCAACGTCTGCGTCTAATGTGGGCATAAAAGATGAGGACATAATGAATTTCGGCCGATGGGGATCCAAGGCGTACAAGTCCTACATTCGTATCCCAACTAGTAGTTTAGGTTTGATTGATACGAATTATTTCCCTTGAGAGTATCTGTCGAGAATGTGTTGTAGCCCTACTCACACTTGATTTTTACTTTATTTTTTTTAGATGTCAAGGTTTGGATTGTGGGTTCTTCAATAATTAAGAGAGCTTTTTGTCATGCGAGGACTTCATATGAAGGTGTTAACCTAGAGTTAAATCGATTTGGGGTCTAGTTTTGGTGGCAGGAAAGGGTGGGATTAAATGGTCCCAGTTGTTAGCAACCCTTAGACTTTTATTGAACTTTGAGGACCCTCCACATTATTTAATGCTTCACGTCGACGGCAACGATATTGGTTTAGTTGATTCTTGCAAACTTCGACATGCTATCAGAAGAGATCTCAAGGTTATTTTGCCTAAAACAGCATTAGTTTGGTCGCAGATACTACCCAGAATTCAGTATTGTGAGCAACAATGACATAAAGCATTTGAACGAGTTCGATTGAGATTAAATCGTTTTGTAGCTAAATGAATTTTAGATATAGGTGGATGTTACATAAGGTACCCCGAAATAAGTGTCAAAAAAAGCGAATTATTTTCCGATCTGGTACATTTATCTAAACTGGGTAATGATATATTTATTTACAGTATACAGAGAGCATTCAATACTTTTATAAAAACAAATACTAAAGTTTCTCCTATTTCAGGCGAATTTGGACCATGACTGGCATAGAAACGATAGCTAATTAATCGTTTCTATGTTTCACAGCGGTAATTGGTGGCGTTGACAAATTTGGCTCCATGATCAAAATTTGTCTAGTGGCGTTAATTTTACACCAATTCCGCATATTTATCTAAAAAATTGAGTATCTAATTATCTATCTATCTATCTGAATTTAAAAGTAATCCCATTTTGGGAGTGAGCATAGTAATTGCATTTTGGGAGTGAGCATTGGATCTCCAGGTTCACTATCTCGAGATTATTTTATTTTCTAGACAAGTGCAAGTGGCAGTTAAATTGTAATTATAATATTTGAGAATTATTGATATTACTTTGTGATAATGAATTGCATATTTTACAGTTGATTTAATTTAATGGACAAAGTTTCTTGTAGGGTTGCCCAATCGCACGAGTTGGGTCGGTAACCTTGTATTGTGTTAATGAATTTATATTTTGACAGTTGATTAAATGAATTGAATGTATAGTTTATTGTACGGTTGCCCAATCGCCCGAGTTGGGTCGGTATAAACCTTGTATTAAGCCGTGGCCAAATTACGCCAAATAAAATTTTAGAATTTCAATTGTGTGTTGGTTTTCTTTGATAATAAAGTTTAATCGTTTAAGATTAAACTCGTTTATCAATGAGGCCAAACTGAGTGTGTGGGTGCGTCTTAGTTGATTACGTATCGGGTTGGGTACGGTGTAGTGTGTCGAAAAGAGTTTCCTCCCTTTATTTCAAAGCCTTTTCAACTCTACACTTATCTTACGTTGGTCGAGGTTTTAGTGCTGGACAAAAAATTTTATATTTCCCCACCCACCGCTCCCCCTTTTTCGCTTATAAGGATATATTCTGCTGGTTTTTCATTTGTGTATTTCAGATATGAAGATAAAAGTAAAAGCAACATGGTTAGGAAACCATCCCTATTTCGTCACGGCTTAACGTAGGTTATTTCTCTTGTAGGCGTTAATTTTACACCAATTCCGCATATTTATCTAAAAAATTGAGTATCTAATTATCTATCTATCTATCTGAATTTAAAAGTAATCGCATTTTGGGAGTGAGCATAGTAATTGCATTTTGGGAGTGAGCATTGGATCCCCAGGTTCACTATCTCGAGATTATTTCATCTTCTAGACAAGTGCAAGTGGCAGTTAAATTGTAATTATAATATTTGAGAATTATTGATATTACTTTGTGATAATGAATTGCATATTTTACAGTTGATTTAATTTAATGGACGAAGTTTCTTGTAGGGTTGCCCAATCTCTCGAGTTGGGTCGGTAACCTTGTATTGTGTTAATGAATTTATATTTTGACAGTTGATTAAATGAATTGAATGTATAGTTTATTGTACGGTTGCCCAATCGCCCGAGTTGGGTCGGTATAAACCTTGTATTAAGCCGTGGCCAAATTACGCCAAATAAAATTTTAGAATATCAATTGTGTGTTGGTTTTCTTTGATAAACAGTTTCGCATCCCAGCTTATACAAAAAATGGGTGGTGCATACATCCATTATCCCGACATACGCTTTAGAGACCAAACATTATATAGATCCATTTATCTCTAACAGGAAGTGATAAACACCTCAACACAATTCAAGCTGCATAAGAACATTTTCAACAGGGATTAGGTTCAAAATGTATATGTCTTGATTATATGGATATATTTGATTAATGTAGCTGTATATATATTTGGGTAGGCATAAATGTTGTTCGTTAGCCTACTTTTGCGCATGGTTTGTTTCAATATTGTTGAAAGTTTTAAAATTATATCTGTACATTTTGTTCTATGTTAGGAGTGAAGAGGTGTATCAGTCAAAATATTTGTGACGATCCACCATGTGATGGCGCTGACCCTCATGACTTGTTACCTTGTATCTCTCGGTCAAGTCATATTTTGGTGGCGCTTAAGGGCATTTAGTCCCATTCGGCAGATACGTAATTTATTAGTGCCAATAAATGGTACGAATAATATTCGTCAGGTCCTAAACATGAATATTTAGATTGCACAATACATGTCTGGGAAAACGAGAAGAGTTGGAATAACATTGACATGGCTAATAGCATGTCTGGTGATTTATCCGGTGAAATGGAAATGGCAATATGGAGAAACTGAAAAGAGAAATATGTCCCATTCGACGGAATTCTTCAGATCTATCGTAGAAAGAATTCAGTACATAGAATACTTCGAAAATATGGCCCAGGAAAAGATTTTTGTAACTGAAAACCAAGCAGTATTCAGAACTAGCCTTGACTCCAAAATACCCCAATATCTAACAAAATCTTTATATGTGAGCTACATGACAGATATATCCTCAACAAGTTACATACACAGTCACGGATTTCTTGTGTACTTCCTCCTATCAACTTAGTCTTATTATAATACAAGTACCTGTTCCATGACCGAATTGTTTATCAACTTTCAACCTAGTTTGATGGGAAATAATTCAAATTTTCATTTTCATCAAGAAGAATATTCATCAATATATTCTTCAAACATTGACAATGCAATATGAAGTAAACATGAGTTATGAAGAGCTGTGAAAAGAAATGAAAATTATAAAAATGTAGTATTTCAACCATCCAACCTCCTTTAATAAACCCGGAAAGATAATATACCAACTCTATCAGATTTATTATAGCCTATAAACTAACTCATTTATTTCCTCTGATTCAGTTCATAAGGATACTACATGTATATTATTAATATTGAATTATATTGCAAATTGAATCAGATTAGAGGAACATAATGGATAAAGTCTAATGAACTAGGAACACAATGGATAAAGTCTAATAAACTAGGAATATGCTCCACCTTCTAGTGAATTTTGTCTCTACGTGTTGACAGTTTAAAGTAAGTCTGATTATTTCGTGCTCAAACAATAACAACACAAAGGGACCAGATTAATATGGAATTAAAACTACACTTGTCAACATTTATGTATTTGTGTGTGTATTTTATTATTGTATTTGAAAGTACTCAATGCAGTCAAGATGCGTGTGAGTCTAAGCTGTGTATATGTGTAGGACGTACTATGATTTGTAATCAAGTTAATACATCATACATACCAAAACCACCAAACAGTATATATTTCATCAAATTTGAAAATGGTTTTTTACCGTCAATATCACTAGAAACATTTAAAAACGTCATTCATATGAAGAAAAAACTTAAGGGAATGACCCTAACCAATAACAGCATTCGGGAAATAGCGAAAAGTTCTCTCAAAATGTTTACCCATTTAGCTTTCTTGGACGTGTCAAATAACGAGTTATCTTTGCAGTCAGTGTACAATCTGGTGTCAGATTTGAAATTTGTTGGAAGACTCCATTCGTTGAATCTAGATAATACGGGTCTGGATAACCCACCGTCTGACATCTTTAATCAGCTTTCAACATCATATCTTACAAGATTGGATATATCTGGAAATAATTTCCCAACGCTTAATTTTTCAATGTTTAAACCAATACCAAAGCTAAGCGAATTAAATGTTGCCAATAGTAAAGTGGAAATAGCAATTGTTTGTGATATCAAAAACCTACAGCAAGTTGATCTGAATTCAAATAGGTTAAGAGAAATTCCCAATTTTTGTGACCGGTACGTGGCTATGACTCCTAGTCTACAAAGTGTAAAGTTCCGTAAGAATATGATCTGTCGATATAGTCCAGAACATCTAAACTGTTTAACTAATCTTAAAAATCTAAATTTACAAGACAATTGTATCGTTCAAGTAGGTTCTGGTTTCTTTTCTAAACTCAAATCATTAAACGTGTTGGAACTAAGCAATCAAAAAAATCCTTATCAACGACTTACAATTAAGAATTATGCTTTCAACAACAGTAAACTCCAATCACTTCGCATCGATGGAAATGGCATTTTCTCTAAATTCATCGATCCAATGGCGTTTGCAGGGTGTTCTAATCTGGATCTTTTAGATTTGTGTTTTAACCATCTCTCAGATTATGGTACACCTTACTCTACAAAACTAAACAAAATCCTGTCGTATGTTACTTCTATTAGCGAATTAAATCTCTCGTATGATTATTTACACGACATTCCTACAGCTGTACAAGGAATGAAGCATCTAAAGACATTGTTCTATCAAGGAAACTTTATCAAATCGTGGCCTTCTGGTTTCTTTGACCGGAATGCAAATTTAAATCAAATTGATTTCGCAGATAATAAAATTGAAACAGTTAAAAAGGACATGTTCGATTTGAAAATGCGAAAAAAACTCAAAATTATTGAGATAGGTTTAAATCCACTGGTTTGTGACTGCCAACTCGTATGGTTCATGAACTGGGTGCGTAAAGAGAGGAACAAATTTACTGGTTATCCAGAGAAATTTGCGTGTACACATATTACTGAAAGCAGCTGTTTGAAAAATAACCCTGTGCATACTGCATTAATTACAGTGTGTAGTATTGTTATTTCTGTATTTTTGCTTGTAGTGGTTGGTTATAAATACCGCTGGAACATCAAATATCAAATTTATATTTGGCGGCATCAACCAAAACTTAAGAAAGAGTTGAATTCAAGAACATATGAGTATGACATATTTGTAACATACTGCTCACAGGACAGCAACTGGGTCCTAGACTTATTATTACCGAAATTAGAAGAAGAAGAAAATTTAAAGCTTTGTGTTCATGAACGTGATTTTAAGGGTGGACAAATGATTATCGACAATATTGTAGAATCTATGGACAATAGCAGAAGAGTACTTGTTGTATTGTCTAATGAATCTGCTAAAAGTGAATGGTGCCAATTTGAGATGAATTTGGCTCAGAAAAAAGTTTTAAACGAGAATATTGCTCCACTGACTGTTGTTCTTTTGGAGGATATTGACAGTGAAAATATGACCAGTGCTTTAAGTTCGCTGCTGAAAACTACAACATACATCACATATGATGAGCTAAGTGAGAATAGTCATTTATTTTGGAACAGACTAAAAAGATCGCTTAATTAATAGGCTAACTACTATATAAAGAGTTTATGTATATACAGCATTCTTAAATTCTTATCTTTTTAATCTGCTATTTCGCCCCAAATGTTTACAAGGATGTGTAATAATTATTTATTTTTAAATCGATTACTCAACAGAAAATGTTCATTGTCAAATGTTTGGTAGTCTTGAAGGCTTTCTCAATAACTTTGGACATGGTCAAACATGTTTAACTTTATCTTTAAACTACATTTGAAAGTATATTAAACATAAGGTAAATAAATGAAATCAAGATGTATGCAAGAAATTAAAGAGAATGTTTAACATTGTTTAGAAATTTAACTACGTGTTTAAACTTCCTAGCAAATGTTATGTTAGGAATATTGAAATTGGTCAATCTTTAACAATTCAACAGCCGTATACACATCATGGGACTTGAATTTTAAAATGGTGACTTGTAGGGACAAAATGTGCATAGTTCGTGGTTGCTAATTTACACTTTGTATTGTCCTTATTGTGTCTTTTTAGAATCTAATAATTCCTTCAAAGAAAATACATCCTTATTTGAAATACATTCTCAAGCTAGGCAGGCACACAAGCTGTAACACATTCTATAAAGTCTGATATGGCCTATAGTGACCCTTTCTATGGAACCAGTACCTTACTCATTAGAAAACCTTTCGCTCTTCTCTTTTGCCTTTGATTCCTGAGTAGCAAAACTCAACAGTCTGCTTTGAGCATCTATTTATCTGAACAATATATAAATCAATATGTATAAATAAAATTTTCGAAAATATTTCGAATAAAATTACATCCTAATTCAATAGATAATAATAATAATAATGATTTATTCAGTAATTTGGCAAGAAGCCATAGTTACATAATTCAAGTTTATAATATTACAATATTTACAATACCGGTAATCAAAATATTGTTCATTATAGTTTTCTTATTTTACAAATTTCCATTACATATTTTGAAAAATTAATCACACTGTCTACATTCAAATCTGTGATTGTTGATAAATATCTTTCCCTTGAGCAATGCTTAATATTGAATTTAGTACGAATGGCGTCCGTTTGGGGACAAATATAAAGTACGTGATACATGTCCTCATCATGGAGGTTACATAAAATGCATAAGGGACTGGCTGTTTGATTTCTCCTGAATCTATTTACAGCTGTTGCAAATAAATTTAATCTTAACTTAACAATAATTCTTCTATGCTGAAAAGGAATGCTATATGATAGGTAAGATTCTTTGATAAGGTCATGTTTGCATTTGCTATAATCACGGAGACTTTCACTTAAAGCTAGTTTTGATGACCATTCTTGTAAGTTAATATCTGATAATCGTGTTTTAATTTCTATTAACAGGGCTTGCATAGAACCTACATTTTCTGAGTCGAATACATGTCTGAAACCTAAAGAATACAATACAAGCTTAAGTTTAGTTACCCAGTTGGTTCTTCCATTTCGATCTAAAGTTTTTAGCATTATATACACCTGTTTTGGGTAACGATATGTTGGCATCAACACCAGTTTACACCAATATTTTATACACGAAAATGAGTAATAAATAGTCAACTCTTTTCTGCCACATTCTCCTATAATTCCTGCATTTGTCGAACCTTTGTGAACACCTAGTATAAATTTACAAAAATTATAATGAACTTGTTCTATCTCATATCTGTATTCAAAACCCCATATTTGTGATCCATACAGTAATACAGGCTTAACAATGGCATCAAATATCTTAAAACATACATTTAGATCTGGATAACCAGTTTTTCTAAATAAAGTTTTTATTGGTACTAAGGCTTTTTCTGCTTTTATTGACAAATTATGGACATGTTTTCCCCAGTTTAACCTTGAAGAAAAAATAACGCCAAGATAGTTGTAGTAAGTAACAGTCTCAATTGGTTTATTGTTCAATCGCCATCTTTCATTCTTTCGAATTATACCTCCATTGCGAAAAACAATAACTTTGGTTTATCTATATTTACCTTTAGACTGAACTTTTTACAGAACTTCTCCAGAACGTTAATTTTCCTTTGTAATTCGCCAACTGAATCTGATATAAGTGATAGGTCATCAGCATATAAAAGTGCTAAAATATCTGATGCTTCTTCTTCTACATATCTGTAATTTGATTTATATATATACAAAATAGTATGGGACTCAAAATGCATCCTTGTCTAACACCAGAATTGCATTGGAAACTATTCGTTAACCTATAGAGTCAATTTTTACACATGAACTGACTGAACTATACATAGATTTCAGAGAAGAGAACAGTTTACCATGGACATGATTTTGGATTAATGTGTATAATAACTTAAATCTATCTAAAAGATCATAAGCCTTAGAAAAATCTACATACAAGCAACAGAACCTTCCTTTTGGCTTTGACAAATATTTTTGAGCCAATCCTTGAAGTGTAAATATGTGATCTATCGTAGAGTACCCGGCTCTATAGCCTGCTTGAGCCTCACTGAGTTGTCCATGAGCTACAACCCAAGCTGACAACCTTGCGTTTAATATTGCCGTATACAATTTTCCAAAACAGTCTAACAATGAGATACCACGATAGTTATTAATATTAGCCTTTGAACCTTTTTTGTGTAATGGAGTTATTAAAGCTTTTGACCAGGAGTCTGGAGAGTGCCCTGTATCAAATACATTATTGAATAGATGTGTAAGAACCGGAACTAAAAAATGAGAGCCTGACTTTATAAAATCGATTGGAATACCATCTGGTCCTGGGGAAGTCCCCGATTTACTTTTATGTATTGCTTTGTAGACCTCCTGTGTTGATATGGACATATTCATAATTGTATCAGTTCCACATATTGCAGAGTCACAAATATTCGCAAATGAGTTCACCTGAGTTATACATTCATCAAGAAAAGGATCATCTTCAAACTCTTTGACAGGGTTTAGCAGTTCACAGAAATAGGTGGACCATTGACTTGGGGTTATATTCTTGGGGATAGTTTGCTTCGATTTATGTGCTTTCAAAGTTTTCCAAAATGTATCAGGATTATTAAGATTTTCTAGAAGACTGTCGTATATGTGAGTTTTATATCTTAATTTCTTTACTTCACACGTATCTGTAAACAAGCGTTCACTTTCTATATATGAAAGTAATTCATACTTATTGTTTGATTTTCTAAACTTGTTTAATATTCTGTACTTGTTTTGTTTTAGTTCGTGGCACTCGGCATCAAACAATGGTGGTTGTTTCTTAGTGCTTTCATTAAATGTTTTACGTTGAGTTTTGGTCCTGAAATCATATGCACAATTGTACATTACCGTTTGTAGCTGCTCCAATGCAATATCTCTGTTTTCTACACACATGGATTTTATAGTAGCCCCAAAATCCACCATTTGATCTGCCAATCTGGAATTAAATGCCTCTGCTTTGTAGAGTATGATCTTGTGTGCTGTTGGTGTGGTTCTGGAAAAGACTCTAAAGCATAATTAATTTCAAAACTAAGTGCCATATGATCTGACTCAGTTCTAGAAGATACACAGAATGATAAGATATCATTGAAATAACCAGAAGACACGATGAGATAATCCACCACAGACGCGCCTCCATTTTTAATACATGTGAATTCACCGAGAGTGTCATTACTTGTTCTGCCATTCACCACATGAATGTTGTATGTCATGCATAGTTTCAAAAGTTCTTTACCATAATTATTTAAGATTTTATCTTTTGACTTGCGAGGGATTCTAAAAGTGTCCAGTTCGTATTCTGAGTTTTCTAGGGATGGGATATATTCTGTCGAGTCGTCAACAACACAGTCATCGAGTACACCGTTTCCTGTTCTCGAGTTTAGATCACCTGTCAAAACTAAGCCATAATCCGGGAAGTCTGACTTAATCTGCACAACCTTGTCTTCTAGATCAGATATTCCGCTTCCATTTCTATGAATAGGAGAGCATTCTGGGGCTACATAGACTGCACCGAAAACGATGCCTTGATTTTCACAAGTTGAATTGAGTGTATTGTCAGATCGAAGGAAAATGCATTCTTCGTAACTTTCATATATTCGTTTGAATCTATAGGCTACTCTAGTATTAATAAGAATTACTATACCTCTCTTCTGTTTACCATTGTCTCTCACACACCAATGTGATACATAGTTAGGAAACTCTTCTGATAATTCTAATTCACAACATAACGTTTCAATAAGACAAATTACGTCATAGCTTTTTACAAAATTTACAAAGTCCGAATCATTTAACTTACTTCGAAGTCCATTTACGTTCCAACACACAAATCGAATTGGGATAGGCTTGTTCCGTTCATTTTGGTTTTCCTTTCGTTGCTACTGTTTTTCATCCGTTTTAGACAATTCATTTGTATCCAAGTTGATTGTAAATACAACATTCTCGATGATAAGTTTGTCATACTTCAGAAAAGCTCTCTTATCAGCTTCCTTTGCTTTCACCAAATGAGGCTTCAATGCTCTCCGAATTTCTCGAACACGTTTTGAGAAGTCCTCAGATACGCCTTTAGCTGAGTTTCTGAATTGTTTTCGACCAGATTTTAAAAAATTGTCTCTATCGCGTAGTTTGGTGAACTGAACTAAGATCGGTCGTGAACGATCTTTTTGTTTACGCCCAAGTCTGAGTTCTCCTCAGATAGTTCACTTAAGATTGTTTGTATTGTATTTTCACACTCAACTGCACTCAATAGATATAAATCTTACAAGAGAAGTTAAGAAGATTAGGTCATAAAGTCAATATGTGTTGATTGGTAAAGAAATGTTAAATTCTCATTTATTTCTCCAAAGACTATACAACTAACCATACGATAAACGTTATATTAGTTAAATACCCTTATGATTAAATAAAACTATTTTCCGCCTCTTTATGTTGAAGCTTTTGTTTTTATATTATGTACAATTTAACATGTGTATGTATGCATAAAGTTGAGGTTATATTAGGTACCTGAAAGTTTTTTTTCAATTTCCTGTTAATTATTTTTCTTAACTTTGAAACATCGAAATTGAAAGCTTAAAGGTAGAAGTTTCAAAAGTTTTGAATTCCATGGAATAATGGCTCGTTGCCACGCTCGGAATTGTTCACAGTTCTAGTTTTGTTTTGTGTTTGTACGATTATAATATTTGTATGTACACATACATATGGATATCCAACCAAAACATTGCCACTATAAATACGGTATGTGTATTAAAAGGCCTATATTCAGTTTATTACTTATATAAATACAGCAAACTGTCAAATATGTGATCACTTTTACTATTGTCAAAAGTCAAGCGTTATCTATATGGTAAGGTTTACTATATAAGTTATAGTCTGTTCCCTACATAACAACGTTGAATAGAATCGTATAGTGATTCATAAACATAATACTATACCAAATATAAACAGAAGTTATTTATGAGCTAAGAGATCTGGGAGGTTTGTTTATTTTCATTTTCAAATATATCAGACGTACCTTAATAATACGGATACAGTGTCACTACGTTTTCTTTGAACAATATGATGTGGGAACCAAGAAAATTTAATTTTATTAAACGTGTTATAGCGTCTTATTTGTTCTCCACAATTCGACCGATAACACTTTTAGAACGATATTCCACGGGCTATATGTTAAGTTATTTTCAGACTCATTTGTTATCTGGAGGTGAAAGATATGTGCTTTTGGTAAATGTAGAGGATCAATCTCTAGCAAACTTTAGTAGAACGTCTCAATGAACACATGTATAAAGACATATTGCACATTTTTTTTTTTTTTTTTTTTTTTTTTTGATATTCTTTATTCAACTTATTTTTTACATAGTATACATATATAATACTTATAATAGTAATACACGGTTTTAAACTTAAAAATAGCATGTAATGATGTAATATTAACATAAATAGACTAGAGATGTTTTATATTGAATTACTAGTTAAAATTCTTACAATTTCAAAAATATATAATAATATATTCTTTAAACTTTACACTGAGAACCCCAGATGGGTCAAATAACCCGGAAAAGTGGGTCCACCACTCTTTTACTCATCCCTTGTGTCATATGACTCATGTTGTGGGTCATTTTTAAGCACATTGGCGTAACTGATTATACTTGACTCATTAGCAGAGTCATTGGACTCAACGGTGACCAAATGACTCGATCAATGAGTCGAGTTGACTCAAATGAACGTTCGCGCAAGTGAGTCAATTTACCCATAAGGCCCATATTGTTATATTTTTATTTTAATAATAATAATAATAATAAACTCTTTATTTTACATGGGTCAGAATTAGGCCCAATACACAAGGACATGGTCCTGTCTCACATTCAGCCCATGGGGCAATACATTGGAAAAAAAAAAAAAAAAAAAAAGAAAAAAAAAAAAAAAAAAAAAAGAAAATAAAATCGAAAATACATAATATGTCAATATACAATTCGTCTGAAATACTAAAAATACACATGTGTACATGTGTATCAAATGGACAGAGATATATGTTCCGGCGATCAAGTACATGACCACAAATAAATA